>CM010932.2:1526254047-1526359747 GCA_002915635.3 Ambystoma mexicanum | reverse complement strand
CTTGTAAGTGTTTATCTCTAAGGTATGTCACCTGCTTATGCTATTGAGACCTGGGCATGTGTTATCTCTAAGGCATGTCACCTGCTTATGCTACTGAGAAATGTGCATGTGTTAACCATAAGGTATGACACCTGCTTATGCTACTGAAACCTGTGCATGTGTTATCCCTAAGGTGTGTCAACTGCTTATGCTACTGAGACCTGTGCATGTGTTATCCCTAAGGTGTGTCAACTGCTTATGCTACTGAGACCTGTGCATGTGATATACCTAAGGTGTGTCACCTGATTTTGCTACTGAGACCTGTGCATGTGTTATCTCTAAGGTATGTCACCCGCTTATGCTACTGAGACCAATGCATGTGTTATCCCTAAGTGTGTCACCTGCTTATGCTGCTGAGGCCTGTGCTTGTGTTATCCCTGAGGTGTGTCACCCGCTTATTCTACTGAGGCCTGTGCACGTATTATCCCTAAGGTATGTCACCTGCTTATGCTAGTGAGGCCTGTGCATGTGCTATCCCTAAGGTATGTCACACGCTTATGCTACTGAGACCTGTGCATGTGTTATCCCTAAGGTTTGTCACCCGCTTATGCTACTGAGACCTGCGCATGTGATATACCTAAGGTGTGTCATCTGCTTTGCTACTGAGACCTGTCCATGTGTTATCCCTAAGTGGTGTCACCTGCCTATGCTGCTGCTGAGGCTGTGCATGTGTTATCCCTGAGGTGTGTTCACCCACTTATGCTACTGAGGCCTGTGCATGTGTTATCCCTAAGGTGATGTCACCTGCTTATGCTACTGAGACCTGTGCATGTGTTAACCCTAAGGTATGTCACCCGCTTATGCTACTGATACCTGTGCATGTGTTATCATCTAAGGTATGTCACCTGCTTATGCTACTGAGACTGGGCATGTGTTATCTCTATGTGTATGTCACCTGCTTAAGCTACTGAGACCTGTGTATGTGTTATCCCTAAGGTGATGACACCTGCTTATGCTGCTGAGACCTGTGCATGTGTTTTCCCTAAGGTGTGTCACCTGCTTATGCTACTGAGGCCTGTGCATGTGTTATCCCTAAGGTGTTTCACTCACTTATGCTACTGAGACCTGTGCATGTGTTATCCCGAAGGTGTGTCACCTGCTTATGCTATTGAGGCCTGTGCATGTGTTATCCCTAAGGTGTGTCACCTGCTTATGCTACTGAGACCTGTGCATTTGTTATCCCTGAAGTGGTGTCACCTCTTTATACTGCTGAGGCCTGTGCATGTGTTATCCCTAAGGTGTGTCATCCGCTTATGCGACTGAGGCCTGTGAATCTGTTATCCCTAAGGTGTGTCACCTGGTTATGCTACTGAGGCCTGTGCATTGTTATACCTAAGGTGCGTCACCTGCTCATGCTACTGAGGCCTGTGCATGTGTTATCCCTAAGGTGTGTCACCTACTTATGCTACTGAGGCCTGAACATGTTTTATACCTAAGGTGTGTCTCCTGTTTATGCTACTGAGGCCTGTGCATTTGTTATCCCTAAGGTGTGTCTCTTGCTTATGCTACTGAGGCTTCGGCATGTGTTATCCCTAAAGTGTGTCACCTTCTTATGCTACTGAGGCCTGTGCATGTGTTATCCCTAAGGTGTGTCAACTGCTTATGCTACTGAGACCTGTGCATGTGTTATCCCTAAGGTGTGTCACCCGCTTATGCTACTGAGACCTATGCATGTGACCTATGCATGTGTTATCCCTAAGGTGTGTCACCTGCTTATGCTGCTGAAGCCTGTGCTTGTGTTATCCCTGAGGTGTGTCACCTGCTTATGCTACTGAGGCCTGTGCATGTGTTATCCGTAAGGTGTGCAACCTGCTTATGCTGCTGAGACCTGTGCATGTGTTATCCCTAAGCTGTGTCACCTGCCTATGCTACTGAGGCCTGTGCATGTGTTATCCCTAAGGTGTTTCACCTGCATATGCTACTGAGACCTGTGCATGTGTTATCCCTGAGGTGTGTCTCCTGCTTACGCTACTGAGGTCTGTGCATGTGTTATCCCTAAAGTGTGTCTCCTGCTTATGCTACTGAGGCCTGTGCATTTGTTATCCCGAAGGTGTGTCACCTCTTTATACTGCTGAGGCCTGTGCATGTGTTATCCCTAAGGTGTGTCATCGCTTATGCGACTGAGGCCTGTGAATCTGTTATCCTAAGGTGTGTCACCCTGGTTATGCTACTGAGGCCTGTGCATCTGTTATACCTAAGGTGTGTCACCTGCTCATGCTACTGAGGCCTGTCCATGTGTTATCCCTAAGGTGTGTCACCTACTTATGCTACTGAGGCCTGAGCATGTTTTATACCTAAGGTGTGTCTCCTGTTTATGCTACTGAGGCCTGTGCATTTGTTATCCCTAAGGTGTGTCTCTTGCTTATGCTACTGAGGCTTCGGCATGTGTTATCCCTAAAGTGTGTCACCTTCTTATGCTACTGAGGCGGTATTACCCAAATTGGTGTTTACAATTGTTCGAATGAACAATTGACCGAATTTAAAGGGTCACAATTGACCTTTAATTCATAATATGATAAATATATATATATAATATATATATATATATATATATATATATTATATATATATATGGGTTTTGGGGGTTTGGCGTTGGGTGGGGGGTTGTGGGGGGTTTCCCCCCACATATATGGTACAATTGACCTTCACAATTCGGTCAATTGTGAAAAGGTCAATTGTCATTCAAGCAGTTGTAAAACGATCAATTAGTATACAACCACTGAGGCCTGTGCATGTGTTATCCCTATTGTGTGTCACCAGCTTATGCTGCTGAGGCCTGTGCTTGTGTTATCCCTAAGGTGTGTCACCTTCTTATGCTACTGAGGCCTGTGCATGTGTCATCCCTAAGGTGTGCCACCGGCTTATGCTGCTGAGGCCTGTGCATGTGTTATCCCTAAAGTGTGTCACCAGCTTATGCTGCTGAGGCCTGTGCTTGTGTTATCCCTAAGGTGTGTCATCTTCTTATGCTACTGATGCCTGTGCCTGTGTTATCCCTAAGGTGTGTCTCCTGCATATGCTACTGAGGCCTGTGCATGTGTTATCCCTAAGGTGTGTCACCTGATTATGCTACTGAGGCCTGTGAATGTGTTATCCCTAAGTAGTGTCACCTGCTTATGCTACTGAGGCCTGTGCATGTGTTATCCCTAAGGTGTGTCACCTGCTTATGCTACTGAGGCCTGTGCATGTGTTATCCCTAAGGTGTGTCACCTGCTTATGCTACTGAGGCCTGTGCATGTGTTATCCCTAAGGTGTGTCACCTGCTTATGCTACTGAGACCTGTGCATGTTTTTCCCTAAGGTGTATCACCTGCTTATGCTACTGAGGCCTGTGCATGTGTTATCCCTAAGGTGTGTCAACTGCTTATGCTACTGAGACCTGTGCATGTGTTATCCCTAAGGTGTGTCACCCGCTTATGCTACTGAGACCTATGCATGTGACCTATGCATGTGTTATCCCTAAGGTGTGTCACCTGCTTATGCTGCTGAAGCCTGTGCTTGTGTTATCCCTGAGGTGTGTCACCCGCTTATGCTACTGAGGCCTGTGCATGTGTTATCCCTAAGGTATGTCACCTGCTTATGCTACTGAGGCCTGTGCATGTGTTATCCCTAAGGTATGTCACCCGCTTATGCTACTGAGATCTGTGCATGTGTTATCCCTAAGGTATGTCACCCGCTTATGCTACTGAGGCCTGTGCATGTGTTATCCCTAAGGTGTGTCACCTGCTTATGCTACTGAGGCCTGTGCATGTGTTATCCCTAAGGTGTGTCACCTGCTTATGCTACTGAGGCCTGTGCATGTGTTATCCCTAAGGTGTCACCTGCTTATGCTACTGAGGCCTGTGCATGTGTTATCCCTAAGGTGTGTCACCTGCTTATGCTACTGAGGCCTGTGCATGTGTTATCCCTAAGGTGTGTCACCTGCTTATGCTACTGAGGCCTGTGCATGTGTTATCCCTAAGGTATGTCACCTGCTTATGCTACTGAGGCCTGTGCATGTGTTATCCCTAAGGTATGTCACCTGCTTATGCTACTGAGGCCTGTGCATGTGTTATCCTTAAGGTGTGTCACCTGCTTATGCTACTGAGGCCTGTGCATGTGTTATCCCTAAGGTGTGTCACCTGCTTATGCTACTGAGTGCCTGTGCATGTGTTATCCCTAAGTGTGTCACCTGCTTATGCTACTGAGGCCTGTGCGCTGTTATCCTAAGGTGTGTCACCTGCTTATGCTACTGAGGCCTGTGCATGTGTTATCCCTAAGGTGTGTCACCTGCTTATGCTACTGAGGCCTGTGCATGTGTTATCCCTAAGGTGTGTCAACTGCTTATGCTACTGAGGCCTGTGCATGTGTTATCCCTAAGGTGTGTCACCTGCTTATGCTACTGAGGCCTGTGCATGTGTTATCCCTAAGGTGTGTCACCTGCTTATGCTACTGAGGCCTGTGCATGTGTTATCCCTAAGGTGTGTCACCTGCTTATGCTACTGAGGCCTGTGCATGTGTTATCCCTAAGGTGTGTCACCTGCTTATGCTACTGAGGCCTGTGCATGTGTTATCCCTAAGGTGTGTCACCTGCTTATGCTACTGAGGCCTGTGCATGTGTTATCCTAAGGTGTGTCACCTGCTTATGCTACTGAGGCCTGTGCATGTGTTATCCCTAAGGTGTGTCACCTGCTTATGCTACTGAGGCCTGTGCATGTGTTATCCCTAAGGTGTGTCGCCTGCCTATGCTACTAATGCCTGTGCATGTGTTATCCCTAAGGTGTGTTGCCTGCTTATGCTGCTGATGCCTGTGCGCTGTTATCCTTAAGGTATGTCACACTGCTTATGCTACTGAGACCTAGGCATGTGTTATCTCTAAGGCGTGTCACCTGCTTATGCTACTGAGGCCTGTACATGTGTTATCCCTAAGGTGTGTCACATGCGTATGCTACTGAGGCCTGTACATGTGTTATCCCTAAATTGTGTCACATGATTATGCTACTGAGGCCTGTGCATGTGTTATCCCTAAGGTGTGCCACTGGCTTTTTCTGCTGAGGCCTGTGCTTGTGTTATCCCTATTGTGTGTCACCTTCTTATGCTACTGAGGCCTGTGCATGTGTCATCCCTAATGTGTGCCACCGGCTTATGCTGCTGAGGCCTGTGCATGTGTCATCCCTAAAGTGTGTCACCAGCTTATGCTGCTGAGGCCTGTGCTTGTGTTATCCCTAAAGTGTGTCACCAGCTTATGCTGCTGAGACGTGTGCATGTGTTAACCCTAAGGTATGGCACCTGGCTATGCTGCTGAATCCTGTGCATGTGTTTTCCCTAAGGTGTGTCACCCACTTATGCTACTGAGACCTGTGCAAGAGTTATTTCTAAGGTGTGTCTCCTGCTTTTGCTGCTGAGGCCTGTAAATGTGTTATCCCTAAGGTGTGTCACCGGCTTATGCTGCTGAGGCATATGCATATGTTATCCCTAAGGTGTGTCGCCTTCTTATTCTACTGAGGCCTGTGCATGGTTATCCCTAAGGTGTGTCTCCTGCTTATGCTACTGAGGCCTGTACATGTGTTATCCCTAAGGAGTATCAGCGGCTTATGCTGCTGAGGACTGTGCTTGTGTTATCCCTAAGGTGTGTCACCTTCTTATGCTACTGAGGTCTGTGCATGTGTTATCCCTAAGGTATGTCACCCGCTTATGCTACTGAGACTTGTGCATGTGATATACCTAATGTGTGTCACCTGCTTATGCTGCTGAGACCTGTGCATGTGATATACCTAAGGGGTGTCACCTGCTTATGCTACTGACACCTGTGCATGTGTTATTCCTAAGGTGTGTCACCTGCTTATGCTGCTGAGGCCTGTGCTTGTGTTATCCCTGAGGTGTGTCAACCGCTTATGCTACTGAGGCCTGTGCATGTGTTATCCCTAAGGTATGTCACCTGCTTATGCTACTGAGGCCTGTGCATGTGTTATCCCTAAGGTATGTCACCCCCTTATGCTACTAATACCTGTAAGTGTGTTATCTCTAAGGTATGTCACCTGCCTATGCTATTGAGACCTGGGCATGTGTTATCTCTAAGGCATGTCACCTGCTTATGCTACTGAGAAATGTGCATGTGTTAACCATAAGGTATGACACCTGCTTATGCTACTGAAACCTGTGCATGTGTTATCCCTAAGGTGTGTCAACTGCTTATGCTACTGAGACCTGTGCATGTGTTATCCCTAAGGTGTGCAACCACATATGCTACTGAGACCTGTGCATGTGATATACCTAAGGTGTGTCACCTGATTTTGCTACTGAGACCTGTGCATGTGTTATCTCTAAGGTATGTCACCCGCTTATGCTACTGAGACCAATGCATGTGTTATCCCTAAGTGTGTAACCTGCTTATGCTGCTGAGGCCTGTGCATGTGTTATCCCTGAGGTGTGTCACCCGCTTATTCTACTGAGGCCTGTGCATGTATTATCCCTAAGGTATGTCACCTGCTTATGCTAGTGAGGCCTGTGCATGTGCTATCCCTAAGGTATGTCACACGCTTATGCTACTGAGACCTGTGCATGTGTTATCCCTAAGGTTTGTCACCCGCTTATGCTACTGAGACCTGCGCATGTGATATACCTAAGGTGTGTCACCTGCTTATGCTACTGAGACCTGTCCATGTGTTATCCCTAAGGTGTGTCACCTGCCTATGCTGCTGAGGCCTGTGCATGTGTTATCCCTGAGGTGTTTCACCCACTTATGCTACTGAGGCCTGTGCATGTGTTATCCCTAAGGTATGTCACCTGCTTATGCTACTGAGACCTGTGCATGTGTTAACCCTAAGGTATGTCACCCGCTTATGCTACTGATACCTGTGCATGTGTTATATCTAAGGTATGTCACCTGCTTATGCTACTGAGACCTGGGCATGTGTTATCTCTATGTTATGTCACCTGCCTAAGCTACTGAGACCTGTGTATGTGTTAACCCTAAGGTATGACACCTGCTTATGCTGCTGAGACCTGTGCATGTGTTTTCCCTAAGCTGTGTCACCTGCCTATGCTACTGAGGCCTGTGCATGTATTATCCCTAAGGTGTTTCACTCACTTATGCTACTGATACCTGTGCATGTGTTATCCCGAAGGTGTGTCACCTGCTTATGCTACTGAGGCCTGTGCATGTGTTATCCCTAAGGTGTGTCACCTGCTTATGCTACTGAGACCTGTGCATTTGTTATCCCGAAGGTGTGTCACCTCTTTATACTGCTGAGGCCTGTGCATGTGTTATCCCTAAGGTGTGTCATCCGCTTATGCGACTGAGGCCTGTGAATCTGTTATCCCTAAGGTGTGTCACCTGGTTATGCTACTGAGGCCTGTGCATCTGTTATACCTAAGGTGCGTCACCTGCTTATGCTACTGAGGCCTGTCCATCTGTTATCCCTAAGGGGTGTCACCTACTTATGCTACTGAGGCCTGAACATGTTTTATACCTAAGGTGTGTCTCCTGTTTATGCTACTGAGGCCTGTGCATTTGTTATCCCTAAGGTGTGTCTCTTGCTTATGCTACTGAGGCTTCGGCATGTGTTATCCCTAAAGTGTGTCACCTGATTATGCTGCTGAGGCCTGTGCATGTGTTATCCCTAAGTAGTGTCACCTGCTTATGCTGCTGAGGCCTGTGCATGTGTTATCCCTAAGGTGTGTCACCGGCTAATGCTGCTGAGGTCTATGCATATGTTATCCCTAAGGTGTGTTTCCTGTTTATGCTACTGAGGCCTGTGCATCTGTTATCCCTAAGGTGTGTCACCTTCTTATGCTACTGAGGCCTGTGCATGTGTTATCCTTAAGGTGTGTCTCCTGCTTATGCTACTGAGGCCTGTACATGTGTTATCCCTAAGGTGTGTCTCCGGCTTATGCTGCTGAGGCCTGTGCTTGTGTTATCCCTAAGGTGTGTCACCTTCTTATGCTACTTAGGCCTGTGCATGTGTTGTCCGCAAGGTGTGCCACCTGCTTATGCTGGTGAGGCCTGTGCATGTGTTATCCCTAAGGTGTGTCACCAGGTTATGCTGCTGAGGCCTGTGCTTTTGTTATCCCTAAGGTGTGTCACCTTCTTATGCTACTGAGGCCTCTGCATGTGTCATCCCTAAGGTGTGTCTCCTGCATATGCTACTGAGGCCTGTGCATGTGTTATCCCTAAGGTGTGTCACCTGATTATGCTACTGAGGCCTGTGAATGTGTTATACCTAAGTAGTGTCACCTGCTTATGCTGCTGAGGCCAGTGCATGTGTTATCCCTAAGGTGTGTCAGCTGCTTATGCTGCTGAGGCCTGTGCATGTGTTATCCCTGAGGTGTGTCACCTTCTGATGCTACTCAGGCCTGTGCATGTGTTGTCCGCAAGTTCAAAACCCTCTGCATTGTCCACAAGGCCTTCTGGGTCCTGGGGCCTAAATACCTTTAACTCTCTCTTCCCAAATATCTTCCTTCCCGAGCCCTACGCTCATCCGTCTCCAACTCCCTCAGGGTCAGCCGCTTCTCGAAGCAACGAGCTGGGGGTAGATCTCTCTTCGCGGCAGGGGCCTCCCTCTGGAACAGCCTTCCTTCCTCCCTGAAACTTGAGGAGAACCATCTCCGTTTCCGGAAGCACCTCAAAACCTTCCTCTTCACTTCTGCTTTCTCTCTCCCTCTCCCCTGCTAAATTCTTCACCTAAACTGCACTGATTCTGCAACTGGGCCACTCTCACCGACCTCGGTCCTGGGCCCAGTCACTCTTCACTTGCACTGCCTCCCTGGCAACCCCTGCACTGTGGGACTGTCTCTGTATCCCTACAGCCCCCCCCCAGCACTTGTCTGCACTTACTTTGCACTTGCCACCAGCTGGACCTATTTATTTATTATTTATTTCTATTCTACTTATTTTTACTGCACTCCCCCCTCTCCCCCTTGCACTTTTTCCCTTCCTCCTACCCCTGCACTTGCGCGGTCTGAATGACACCTGGCCTAGTAGGATCGTTGTCTGTCGTCCCCTTGTTCCCCCCTCCCTGCCTCGTCGCGCCTTGAAACACTTGTGTATAGGCGCGTTACAAATGCCATATCATATCATATCATACCATATCATATCAGGTGTGTCACCCGTTTATGCTGCTGAGGCCTGTGCATCTGTTATCCCTAAGGTGTGTCACCTGCTTATGCTACTGTTTTGGTTTTGCCTGGCCATGTGGAGGGTTCTCAAATATACGTGCCCCAACAAAAACAAGTTATTGCATGTGTTATCCCTAAAGTGTGTCACCAGCTTATGCTACTGACGTCTGTGCATGAGTTATTCCTAAGGTGTGTCATCTGCTTATGCTACTGAGGTCTGTGCATGTGTTATCCCTAAGGTGTGTCACCTGCTTATGCTACTGAGGCTTGTGCACGTATTATCCCTAATGTGTTTCACCTGGTTATGCTACTGAGGCCTGTGCATGTGTTATAGCTAAGGTGTGTCACCTGGTTATGCTACTGAGACCTGTGCATGTGTTATCCCTAAGGTGTGTCACCCGCTTATGCTACTGAGATCTATGCATGTGTTATCCCTAAGGGGTGTAACCTGCTCATGCTGCTGAGGCCTGTGCTTGTGTTATCCCTGAGGTGTGTCACCTGCTTATGCTACTGAGGCCTGTGCATGTGTTATCCCTAAGGTATATCACCCGCTTATGCTACTGAGATATGTGCATGTGTTATCCCTAAGGTATGTCACCCGCTTATGCTACTGAGAACTGTGCATGTGATTTACCTAAGGTGTGTCACCTGCTTATGCTTCTGAGACCTATGCATGTGGTATCCCTTAGTTGTGTCACCTGCTTATGCTACTGAGATCTGTGCATGTGTTATCCCTAAGGTGTGTTGCCTGCTTATGCTTCTTAGGTCTGTGCTTGTGTTATCCCTGAGATGTGTCGCCCGCTTATGCTACTTCGGCCTGTGCATGTGTTATCCCTAAGGTATGTCACCTGCTTATGCTACTGAGGCCTGTGCATGAGTTATCCCTAAGGTATGTCACCCGCTTATGCTACTGATATCTGTGCGTGTGTTATCTCTAAGGTATGTCACCTGCTTATGCTACTGAGACCTGGGCATGTGTTATCTCTAAGGCGTGTCACCTGCTTATGCTACTGAGACCTGTGCATGTGTTAACCCTAAGGTATGACACCTCCTTATGCTACTGAGACCTGTGCATGTGTTATCCCTAAGATGTGTCACCTGCTTATGCTACTGAGGCATGTGCATGTGTTATTCCTAAGGTGTGTCTCCTGCATATGCTACTGAGGCCTGTGCATGTGTTATCCCTAAGGTGTGTTACCAGATTATGCTACTGAGGCCTGTGAATGTGTTATACCTAAGTAGTGTCACCTGCTCATGCTGCTGAGGCCAGTGCATGTGCTATCCCTAAGGTGTGTCAGCGGCTTATGCTGCTGAGGCCTGTCTATGTGTTATCCCTAAGGTGTGTCAGCGGCTTTTGCTACTGAGACCTGTGCATGTGTTATCCCTAAGATGTGTCACCTGCTTATGCTACTGAGGCATGTGCATGTGTTATTCCTAAGGTGTGTCACCTGCTTATGCTGCTGAGGCCTGTGTTTGTGTTATCCCTAAGGTGTGTCACCTGTTTATGCTGTTAAGGCCTATGCTTGTGTTATCCCTGAGGTGTGTCACCCGCTTATGCTACTGAGACCTGTGCATGTGTTAATCCTAAGGTATGACACCTGCTTATGCTGCTGAGACCTGTGCATGTGTTTTCCCTAAGGTGCGTCACCTGCTTATGCTACTGAGACCTGTGCATGTGTTATCCCTAAGGTGTGTCACCTGCTTATGCTACTGAGGCCTGTGCATGTGTTATCCCTAAGGTGTTTCACCCACTTCTGCTATTGAGACCTGTGCATGTGTTCTCCCTAAGGTATGTCACCTGCTTATGCTACTGAGGCCTGTGCATGTGTTATCCCTAAGGTGTGTCACCTGCTTATGCTACTGAAGCCTGTGCATGTGTTATCCCTAAGGTATGTCACCTGCTTATGCTACTGATACCTGTGCATGTGTTATCTCTAATGTATGTCACCTGCTTATGCTACTGAGACCTGGGCATGTGTTATCTCTAAGGCATGTCACCTGCTTTTGCTACTGAGACCTGTGCATGTGTTAACCCTAAGGTATGACTCCTGCTTATGCTGCTGAGACCTGTGGATGTGTTATCCCTAAGGTGTGTCACCTGCTTATGCTACTGAGGCCTGTGTATGTGTTATCCCTAAGGTGTGTCACCTGCTTATGCTTTTGAGGCGTGTGCTTGTGTTATGCCTGAGGTGTGTCACCCGCTTATGCTACTGAGGCCTGTACATGTGTTATCCCTGAAGTGTGTCACCCGCTTATGCTACTGAGACCTATGCATGTGTCATCCCTAAGGTGTGTCACCTGCTTATGCTGCTGAGGCAAGTGCTTGTGTTATGCCTGAGGTGTGTCACCTGCTTATGCTACTGATGCCTGTGCATGTGTTATCCCTAAGGTGTGTCACTGCTTATGCTACTGAGGCCTGTGCATGTGTTATCCCTAAGGTGTGTCACCTGCATATGCTACTGAGGCCTGTGCATGTTTTATCCCTAACATATATCACCAGTTTATGTTACTGTGACCTGTGTGTGTTTTAACCCTTCAGTATATCACCTGTTTATGCTACTGATGCCTGGGTGTGTTTTAAACCTACAGTATATTTCCTCTTTCTTCTGTATTTATTTTTCTAGTTGAACCGCTTCCTGCATAAGCTGTCTTTCCGGACCCCCGCTGGGGCAGAGATTGCTTTCAATGAATATGGTGAAGTGCCCCCTCAGTATGATATTCTGCAGTGGTTTGTCTTTCCCAATGGATCCTCCGCAAGCATCACTGTTGGGAGTTTTGACCCCTCGGCTCCACCAGGCCATCAGCTTTTCATCAATCGAAGCTCCCTCCGGTGGGCATCAGGAGAGTCCGACCTTCAGCAGGTGAGTTTAAAAGGTTGACTGAGGAACCTGCCTGCCGTTATCTGTACACGGAGAATCCCTCAATTAACATTGTACACTCATGTACACCTTTCTGTATCATGTCCATGTTCACTGCAGTGCCCACATATCCTCCTGAGAATGCTCTTAAGTACCATTCACATGCTTTGTGTGCATAAGGGCGATCCGCTCCAAGATGGCAGCCAAGCCTGAGATTGGCCTGACTGCTGAGCTGCATGCCACTGCACAATTATAGTACAATTTGGTGAACGTATTACCACAGAAATGCTGCTCTAGTACCATCCCAGTCAGAATGAACAAACGACGGTATTGCCACTCTCGCGTCAGATCAACTAATCAAGGTGGCTAGGACCCCATGAAAGGAATAAACAGTGTGACAGAAAGAAGCATGGGTGCAAAGTATTGCCAGGAGAGTGCTGGAGGTTGCTGTAAATGGAGAGAGGTGGCAGAAGGCAGTTGGAAGAAGGAGGGTGGGAAGAAAGAGAGGTCCCACAGAAAGGAGGTAGGGGTCGGAGGAGTGGATAGGATAGGATAGGTGTAGAGAAAATGAAAGTTGAGGTTACCGTCGAAAGGGGACGGTGGTTGGAGGGGATATCCAGGAGGAAAGAGAGAGAGAAAAAATAGACGTTTGGGGGAGATTTTCAGAGGTAGGGAGGAGAGAACCCCAATGAAGAGGGGGTTGGACGTAGAAGGAAAGAGGAGGTTGGTGGATAGATTTAGGAGTCAGAGGGTGGAGGAGATGCCAAAGAGAAAGAGTGAGGTGGTTTGGGAGAAGAGAGGGAAAAAAGAGAGAACAGCTGGGGAGAGAGAATGTAGAGGAGGAAAGTGTGGACAGAGCTTTCAGAAAAAGCCAGGACCCTGCTAAAGGGAGGTGTCATGGAAATATGAGGTGAGCCAATCGGCCAACTCAGGTTGCCAGTATCTTGTCGGAAGCTCTTTGGCTTTGCCAGATGCTATTTTGTTTCAGCCTTCAACTCGTCTGTGCCTATCATGTGGCACACGTGGACCCAGAGTCTCCAGAGCAAGCAGGTGTTCCAGGACTTGAGGACAAGAAGAATAGGTCCAGAGTTCACTGATCAAGGAAACAAAACAGAAATGCAGGGTCATTTAAAAGCCCTCGGGACTGCGAGTGACTATGGGCCTCATCACAGTAATCTGGTGCAATTTCCGCTGAGTGGAAATAGCGTTACTGCCGGGACATGCAGCAGTATTAACGCTGCATTATAACCTGGTGCTAACATGCCTTCGACTTCGGCGGTAATGCTATTAGTGCCCAGTGGAAACTGCACCAAAATAAGGGTTACCACAGAGAAACCAGCGTTAATCCCAGCACTCTTAGCAGCAATGGAAATAGCAGCATCGCCATTGCGGCTGACATTTTGAAAAACACATTCCATTAAATATCTCCACTTCCTGCAGCCATCTGGTCCTATAAAGAACCAAGAATGTTCCAGGAGTGTATAAGAGGCAAGGTGGCAGAAAATCGCCTGTGCAAACTCAAATTTAGTGAGGGGGAGCTATTGGTCCTCACATATAAGGTGATTGCCCACTGTGAGGAACTATATTGCAGTCATCAGTGGAAGACCACCGGGCAGCGCAGGAGGGCCATCTGGAATGCCATGTACCTGAAGGTGACAGCAGTGGCAAGTGTATCCTGTAATGGATAGGACTACCTCAAGCGGTGGAATGACCTGAGGGTCAGGGTGCGGGGACTGCTGTCACAACACCACCAGGAGTCCAGGGCGACTTGAGGAGGCACTGTGGAGCCACTGTCCTCACCGACCGCCCGGGAAGAGAAATGCAGTACAGTGCTGGACATAGAAGTGATTGAGGGAGTAGGCAGTGCAGAGGTGGGTGCTAGCAGCAAGGAGGCAGGAGGCGAGGCTGCACCCCTTAACACACGTGCATACAGAAATGGCAGCCCAGCATAAGATGCCCCAGTGGACAGGGACATATGTTATCTGACCTAGAAGCTGGGCATGCCAACAGGGTGGGGAGAGGGTGTGGCACCATGGGCACCCCTGAGCGTCACATCAGCGGGAAGGGGTGGCAAGTGACCCAACCAAATGTCATGCGTACCACATCCCTACTGGCGCACCCTGTGCCAGCGGGATTGAGGTGCGTGAGTAACCATGACACCGTGCAGCAGTCACACCAGCATGTTGCGGGCCCAGTTGGCCTGCCCCATGTTGGCATGGCAGACAAGCCACAGGGAAGTACACATCCCCCACACTGACATGTGCTCAACCTGCCAATCACATTGCACCACAGTGCAGCCTTGCTGGCTGTACAGCAGTGCCCCATAGAGCCATGTCACCGGGGGAGGGGATGTGGAGACATGAAAGACCACAGGCATGCAAACCAGATGTCAGCTTCCCCAGCATGAACACTCTGCCCTCTCAACACACCGGCCAAAGACCAACTGGCCATGTGCCACACACTCATTGCTGCAAGCTACCCCATGATGCTGGGCCCACATGCAATACCCCCTGACCAACCATGCCCATTTGCCCATATGTGTGGGGCCCCACTATGTACCATAGCAAATGTGTCTTGCATGGCAACACGGATGGGGGAACCATACCTGATGACATTTCAAATGTCCTCTACAGGCACTCATGCATCGCCAGAGGCATCAGAGGAGGAGGAGGAGGCAGTTGAAGGCCCATCTGGGAGCGGTGCATTCAGGCCCTCAAGGTCTGCCACCACCACGCACAAAGGGCCACTCAGGCTACACCGAGGCAGATGTCCCACTGTTAAACACCGCAACATAGCAGGGCCATGCCAATGCCCACACCACAGGCCACCAGGAGCAGTACAAGGCCCACTGCACTCACACCTGCAATTGGAGGCACATGCCAAGGCCACACCTGCTGGCAGGGCAACTGAGGAGTCTCAGGGGGACACCAGCTCAGGTGCACCACCTGCTGAAGGGCCACAGACTCCGGAGAGCCCTTCATGCCACTAGCATCCAGACTACCCAGAAGACCCCCACACCACCAGCATCCACACTCCCCGGATAGCCCTCCATGCCGCCAGGGTCCACACTCCCCGGATAGCCCTCCACGCTGCCAGCATCTACAATCCTCAGATAGTCCTCCACGCCACCAGCATCCACAATCCCTGGATAGCCCCCCACCCCGCCAGCGTCCACACTTCCCAGATGGCCCCCCACGCTGCCAGTGTCCACATACCCCGGATAGCCACCCACACCACCAGCGTCCACACTTCCCAGATAGCCCTCAATGCTGCCAGCGTCCACACTCCCCAGATAGCCCTCCACGCCACCAGTGTCCACACGCCCAAGGCAGCCCTGACAGCTACTGGCGTACACAGTCACCTGAGTCAGAATTGGACACTCCCTTTTATGGCTCCCCTTAATACAGCCCAGGGCTAATTCTGATCCCCTCTCCCTCACAACAATCACTGACATGCAGTATGCTGTTGCGGAGGCTTGAGGACATGGAATGCAGACAGTGGGAGATGGAGGCAATTGGCCACAGGCACTCTAAAAACCTACAGGCCATTAGGGACAGCATTTACCGGGCTACCCACAGGATTGTGTGGGCCTTCGCGTGGAACAGCGCTGAAACAACTGCCAGCACATCCGCCCCTGACACTGTATGCTCAGAGGGTCAGGGAGATGAATGAAGGCATCACTGCACTGGCAGTGCCCATCCAGCAAACCTGGGGACAGGGGGGAAAGAGGCCACGGTTGTGAAGGACTCTGAGACACTGATTGCCATGAGTGGCCATGCTGGGGTGTTGGTGGGAGGGGGAAGGGGGTTAGTGTGATGAGGAGTTGGTGGTGGGAGTGTGCAGTGGGGATAGTTGGGGCACTTCATTCCATTAAAACTGCTGAACTAAATCAATGCAAGAACATTCCTGATTGTGCCATTGTAGTGTTAATTGCTTGAGGTGGTGTCACACAGTCGTGCATGGCTTGTGCCATGTGAAGATGTCAGAAGAACTTTTCTGTCAATCCCTGGTGGGCCAATCTCTCATCCATCATGTCATCTCTGGCAATGCGTGCATGTGACTCTGCCACTGGCACTGCATCCTCATCCTATGGGCGTGGCATGCCCACATCAGGGGGTAGCGGAAAATTCCTCTTCAGGCAGATATTGTGCAGCATGGCACACACAAGCACAATTTTACCCACTTTCTCTGGAGCGTACATCGGGGCTCCACCGGTGCAGTCGAGGCAGTGGAAATGTGCCTTAAGGATGCTGAAGGTACACTCAATGCACACACAGGTCCTGCTGTGAGCATGGTTGTAGGCATTATCCTGTGTTGTTTGTCATCATTAGCCAGGGCAGCTGTGGGTATCCGGAGTCACTTGCATGGGGGGAGGCACAGGCATTAGTCACAGTTTATGGTGTGGGCTTACACAATATCATGGGAATGGACAATTTGTGTCAATTCTATGTCTGTGTATGCTGTGTCACTCATGTCATGCATTGTTTCTGCTTCACATGCACCCTGTTCCCTTACAGCATATGTTATGTAAGGTGCATGTTGGTGACATGTGCAGCAGACATGGTGGCGGTCATGTGGCAGTGTAGTTCCACTGTGCATGTGGCATGCTGGGTTTCCCATGGGCCCTCCCTGAGCATGTGAGCATGTGGGGCTGCTGGGCCTCCATTCTGGGCTGGGCACACATGGGTGCATGGCTGTGGTACCGGCAGGGTTTATGTTGTGTGAGGCGGTGTGGCCATTTGTCAGCATTGTATTGGTAAGTGCATGTTGCATTGTGGTACCTGTAGTCATGTTGGTGTTTATAATTGCTACTGTATGTTTACATCAGCTTCTCCATGCAGATAATTCTGACACGTACATACTCCCTGGCCTGTACTGTGGGGATGGTGAGGGAGGTGGTCAAGTACGGATTTCACATTCACTTATCATGCCATCCTTTGTGTAGTTATTTGCAGCCCCCCATTTGGGCATGTGATTCACAGCGCATGTGTGCTGGCTTCTCTGCCCACCCACTATCCGGGTAGGTTGACTTGGGTGCCTCTCTATGTGTCCTGGCAATGTGCTGTTCCGTAGGACCATGGCATCATGGGTGGAACCAGGGCACAGCCGTGGGTGATATACAGGTTGGGGTCGTAGGTTACCTGCACATTCAGGGAGTGGCAGCAATCACATTTGGCATTTAGGCCACTGCATTGAACTGTGCTTTCATGGCATTAACCTGGCCTGGGTGGTAGGCAGTGAGATGCACTTACCTCTGGAGTGGATTGGCTTCACCTGTGGCTTTATTCCTGACACCTGTATTCATTTATCTCCAGCTGGAAACTAGAGGTAACTGCGCTGTGTTTTCAGCTGTGTTTTCAGCGGTATTAGCACCGGTTTTTGGCGCTAATACCACCATGCAAGAACTTGTGATGCAGCTGTGTTTGTGCTTCGTGTGGTCGACTCAGTTACTGCTGGCTGATTTTACTGTATTTTACTATATTTGCGCTGCCTCGTGATCTGGCAGAGCGGTATTGGCGGTGCTAATTCTGTTACAGCCACTGTTAAGGGTTACCACCAGACTTGTGATGAGGCCCTATAAATTGATAACATAGGAAGGAGGCCCAGATTGGGACTTGCAAGCTAAGTTTTGATCAGTCAAGCCAGAAGAGAGGTTGTCCCGCTGTTATTGAAGGTTTGGGTGGCACTTCCTATATTTGGGGCTGAGGGATGAACAATGTGCCACAGCTGTGTGTGGGGTGCAAGCGACTATCTAGACGTCAGTGATGAACACATCAACAGGGCTGCATGTGGGGTGTCCAGCATGGATTCTGAGATGAACATGTACCAGCGCTATATGCAGGGAGCAGGTGTTTACCACGCCGTTAGTGATGAACATCATGACAGTGTGTGGGGTGCAAGCGACTCTCTTGACCCCAGTGAAGAACACATCAACAGGGCTGCATGTGGGGTGTCCAGCATGGATTCTGAGATGAACACGTACCAGCGCTATATGCAAGGTGCAGGTGTTTACCATGCCGTTAGTGATAAACAACATGACAGGGCTGTCTGCGGGCTATAGTTATTTATTCATGGGTGATTTATAAAGCGCCAGCTGTAACTAGTCAATTTGCAGAGCCCCACAGGGATGGGGAGGATCAGGGCAATGCTGTTTCTTGCAGTCCTTTGTTTACAGTCTGGTGATGTTTTCGCTTCTTGTGGGATGTTCACCTCCTGAAATGGTGAGTTTCTCAGCCAGCGAGAGAAGTGATCTGATTGTAAATGCAGGTGATGAAGGTTGTCTTTAACATAGTGTGTGCTTAAGAGATGTCCCTTGCAGCTCCTTGAGGATGGGCGTGTTGGAGGGTGATGGAGGGTGATGGAGGCTCTGTAACTTAATGGGTGCTTAAGGGGTGTCCCTTGCAGCTCCTTGAGGATGGGTGTGATGGAGGGTGGTGGAGGGTGATGGAGGCTCTTTAACATAGTGTGTGCTTAAGGGGTGTGCCTTGGAGCTCTTTGAGGATGGGCGTGATGGAGGGTGATGGCGGCTCATTGACATAGTGTGTGCTTAAAGCGGTGTCCCTTGCAGCTCCTTGAGGATGGGCGTGATGGAGGGTGATGGAAGGTGATGGAGGTTGTCTTTAACATAGTGGCCCTCATTACAACCCAGGCGTTAAGGGGTTAACAGCGCCGTTAAAGGTGGCGGCGCCGTTAAACCCTTAACGCCTGATTACGAGGTCCCTTTGCGGGTTGGGGAATTTAACGCCTGCTTTTTGCAGGCATTAAAAACCAACCCGCAAAGGGACCTAGGAGCTAATTACGGCACCGTAATTTATGGTGCCGTAATTAGCGCCTTCCCCAGTCCCATTGAGCCCTATGGGGCAAAAATTGAAATGGGGAAGGGCCATGGCGGCATGGGGAATTACCGCCCGCCAACCTCGGAATGGGGCGGTAATTCCCCATTCCACCATGGTGGAGTCGGTAAGTTACCGGCATGGACCATGGTGCTATTAGCACCATGGTCCAACACCTGGGTCGTAATGAGGGCCAGTGTGTGCTTAAAGGGGTGTCCCTTGCATCTCCTTGAGGATGGGTGTGATGGAGGGTGGTGGAGGGTGATGGAGGCTCTTTAACATAGTGTGTGCTTAAGGGGTGTGCCTTGCAGCTCCTTGAGGATGGGTGTGATGGAGGGTGATGGAGGGTGATGAAGGCTCTGTAACATAATGGGCCTCATTACACGGTAGGCGGTGAACCATGGCGCTATTAGCGCCATGGTTCATGCCGGTGAAATACCAGCACGGCCTTGGTGGAAAGGGGAATTACCGCCCTATTCCAAGGTTGGCGGGGCGGTAATTCCCCCTTCCACCATTGCCCTTCCCCATTCCCATTTTTGCCCCATAGGGCATAATGGGAATGGGGAAAGTGCTAATTACGGTACCGCAAATTTGCAGTGCTGTAATTAGTACCAAGGTCCCTTTGCGGGTTGGTTTTTAACGCCTGCATACAAAGCTATGACATGATTAGTTCGACATATGGATGCATTATGCGGATATACAGGCTGGTCGTGCAGGATTGGCTGGTAACTTGGGTTTTTGCCAAGGAGCACATGGTTCAACTAGGTTCATCTCTGCGGGGTGAAGGTCAGGTATTCATGATGAAGCTAAGATAACTAATCTATCACAGTAAAACAGGAACTGAGGGCATCCAACAAATAATAGTTAGAAAAATCAGACAGTCCTGGGGATGTCACAGAGTTCATAATGTTAGAAATCTGACCACTTTGGCCCCTTGTACCTTAGGGCTCATAAACCTTGATAGGAGGGCCCAGGTGCCCACCTTGGAGGTTTTGTTCTGCCTGATGCCTGATGATATAAGCTGACATGTGTTATTTTTATCCAGGATATATAACAGCAGGGGACTAGGTCTGTGGTGGGCGCTCGAGTTGCTCATAAAAAGGGGGGTCAGATGTGTGTCTGCATCAAGAGAGGTTAGGGGACTGTGGATTTTCAGGGCAGGGGTCGAGAGACCATAGACAGGTTTGTGGAGACAGATGGGCAGGCAGGCAGTGAATTTGTTCTGGTCACACACAGGGCAAAGAGCTCAGAGAAAGAGAAAGAATACTGTGTTTGTTTGCAACAATTTGTGACTGGCTTCCATGAGAAAGGAGCTTGTGTAGCGTAGACAAGGGAGGGGGAGGAGGAGGGTGCTGGACTGTCTGAGTGTGGCACTGGACAACGGAAGAAAGGGCTTTTTAGAGATCACTGTGCAGCCTAGTAAAGAGATGGAGTCTGGGGCCGTACAAGAGGGAGTCTATATGTGCCATCCCATGGCCTCTGTCCTTCGTCATCGGTAGGCAGACAAGGGGAACATCTCACCACAATGGGATGAGCAAAAGATCCATTCTATACAGAATGTACAGGGGGTCAGAAAGACCATTCCCCCCTTAAATTCCCCCCTTTCGTTACTCCTAAAGTACTGAATACCCTTTGTTATTAGTTTGTCTACATTATTCAGCCTCTATCACAGCTTCATCCCAGGCTGGAGTCCCTTTAATTGCCATCCATGCTCTGTGCATGGACCTTAAGCATTCACCCCCTCTAGCATATTCCTCAGGGGTGCAGGTCATATAGATACACCCACCCTCCCCAGCCAAGTGCACCCACACCTCCATATACCATTCCAACTCATGGGGCTCTTTAATGGGTGTGTGATATAGGTTATCCACTCTATCCCCTTTGTTGTATACAGCTGTCATACGATATTTCTTTCACCCATTTGCATTTGTGCATCTTGAGTATCATGAGGCAAACTGGCTGGATTGCCCACTGTCACCATCATCATTGCACTACTAGGCATGGAATTTGCACAGCATCGAATCCCTACCTGTCACACACAAAAATTCACCAGCAGAAAAACGATAATGTAGACCAGCAGCTTCATTGCGGTCCCGAACCATGATGGTACCCAGTCAAAAATACTATAGAACCAATTGCTTGGCAGCACTCCTCTTTCTTTCTTCATCCTTTCTCTGAGGTCATGCACTGCTGCGATCGTGTGTGATACTGTCCCATTATCAGCGTCTGCAGAAGGTATGAAAGTGCAACATGCACTCCCGACTTTTCGCAAACACCTCCTTCCATTGCTGTGAGTAGGTCCAGAACATATTGGTTATGCATCGTCCTTAACTACAGGGCTCTGTGTTCTACCTTGATGAAGTTGAACCCATCTTCAGTGTCGTCGGCCAATTGGATCAGCTCCCATCTCACTATCTGCAACCACCTGGCGTTTGCTCGGGCTTGGATGCTTGGTACCAATGAGGTACCAATGAGGCAAAACATGTCTCTGCTGTATTAAAAAGTTTAAACTGATCTGGTATCTGTGCCAAGAGATTGGAAGAGTCTTGAGATATGTAGTTTGATGCTCTCTTTTTTCAGGACTGTTAGGCAGAATTACATGCAGTACCCTTTGGGAACAATATACACAATTAAGACTGCAGGTGTAAGCACAATATCACCTTTGGTACAAGCATGCACTACACAGTTATGTGGTAGCAGTGGCTGAGCAGCTAGACTTATCTCAAGAGGGATGTGAGCAGTACAAAATGTTACACAAAGGACTTACAATCACAGTAGTTCAAACAAACACTTACTCAAGGTTTCTTGGTAAAAGAATATACATTTATTTACACATTTAGTTAGAAAACATCCCACTAGCAAGAAGCAGCTCAATATCACACTATAATACTCTACAGTACACAACCATTACGTTTCTGAACAAGTTAGGCTCCCCTAAAGTGGGAGCAAAATGGCACTTCAGTAACTTTCAAAAGGGGTAGAAAGACAAAGGTTATAAGAATCAATTATTTTCAGAGGCAGGGCAAATATTTTCAGTTCACTATAAGAGGCAATGCAATTCAATAGGCCTGGGTCAATGGTTCAGTGTCTTGGATAGGATAGCCCAGTTCTGGTAGTAAATGGTTAAGTCTTTTCCAATGTCCTTAGAAGTAGTTTGCCAGAAAAAAGAGTTATATGTTGGCTTAGGAGAGAGGAAGACTCCAAAGCTGGGAAAGTTTCACAAACTTTCACCGCGGCAGAAAGGATTTCCACACTGCGTTGGCACAGTACCTTATGGATGAAGAAAAGCTGTAGCTGAGGCAGTTGTTCCTGGCAGTTCCTGCAGATCTCGCTGTTCCTGAGCTCCAGTCATGAGGACAAGAAGGAGGACGTCGGGAGGTTCCTGCACTGCCCAGGGAAGAAGACACAAGCTTGGCTAAACGTCGGTTTTAAGGTATGAGTGGCTTAAAGTCTACAAACTGGTATCCTTCTCACAGGCTATCCGGTTTTGAACAGCACTCTGAAGAAAATTCAACCAGTATGGAGATGGTATCCAGGTGGCTTGCGAATTGGTTGTTTCCACCAGCTCAAGGGAAGAAGTCGTCCTTGAAGGGGCTTCTCTGTCGAGGGAGTTTCAGGTGATTCAGACCTGCAGCAGGGCTTCACCGGGTAAACCAACAATCCAGGAGTTGCTGCAGTCGTCTTGCTTCAGCTCCTCTTCAGTTCTTTCGTTCCAGTGGTCAACTCTGCCTTCTGAAGTCCCAGAGACCTGCTTTTAAACAGTGTTCTCCCATTCATTCCAGGCTAGCTATCACTCACCCAGCAGGGTGGCTGTCCATGCCGGTCAGTTAGCCAGCTGAGCACGCCAGAGTGCATTCAGGTCTCCTAGAAGACTAAGCACAGGGAGTTCTGGGCACCTCCCTCACATCCTGTCCACCCCAGACACTCAGGCGTCAGAGGAGGGCTTCAGCACTGAAGCTCGCCAAAGACCATCGAACAAAGGGGCCAAACCTGGTTTGGCGCGCAGAGAAAAACACAAGAAGGACCTTTCCTGAAAGAAACAGCAAAAGAAAAATGACTGGAGTCTGTTTTTACAGAGGGGTCTTGGGCGCCATATTGAAATACATGGCTGACCTGATTTTTAGCTACCGATGTTTGCAGTCAGTAAAAATCATGGTCATTTGTTCTAAAACCACTGCCAGCAGCCATTTCAAGAGGGTAGCATTTGACTGTTACATGAGTGTTTAGACTCAGGGGATGCTAGGCAACCCCTCCAGCACTCAATAGGAAGATAGTGTCTGCTGGGTCTGTACATTTGGTATACACGCATTTCATCGACCACTTTTTCATAATGGGACTTTTCTTCGCGGATTTTTCAACGCCAAAACTCTTTTTTTTAAAAAATGTTTTTTTTGGGGGGGGGTTTATAGGGGTTTGGGTATGATTATTAAATTAGGGGGGGATTGGGGGTGGAACCCCCACAAAAATATTTTTTTTTTTAAAAAAGAGTTTTTGCCGATGAAAAATCCGGCGATGAAAAGTCCCATGATGAAAAAGTGGTCGATGAAATAACGTAGAACCGTCAATTTAAAAAGACTAGCAAAGTCAATAAAACTTCACATGCTCTGGGAGACAATAGTTAGTCCGAGATAAGGTATTTAAACCTTGGGAAGTCTGAAAGACATCCCTGTGCCACTGCACTGAAGGTGCTGTGTGACACATAAGAAAAGGATGATGCCTATGGAGTTGTCTAAAACTCCATATCCAAAGAATACAAAAGTAAACATACATCAAAATACATGAAAAGTGGGGAAAAAAAGCTCACACTCGTTCCATGTAAAAATGAAAGTCCTAGAAATCCAGCAAAGTTGCTGGGGGTCTCAAAAGGTAAGGGAAATTACCACATTCCTGAGAATTCTCCCTAACAGGGACACTCTGTCTTGTAGCTTGTCCTCCGATAGCACATCATAGATGGGGGGTTCTTCGGTTGTGGACTCGGGTGCCTGGGACACTCTAGTGGGCAACCTCTTCCCCTGGACATGACTTTCCGGAATCACCATTAGGGCCGAATGCAGCATAGCCAGAGCAGAAGTACCTCTCCATGACTGTGCGAGGTGCAAGTACGCCTGTTTGCAACGTACCCAATAATTGTCCATCAAGGCAGCTGTTCCTTTTCGCATGTCCGGGAGGACAAGTGTCTTATTGGATTGCTTGTTTGATCCCATGGGTATTTTTCCTTCTCCGTGAAAGTAAAGATTATATTCATTTTCATGCTGGATCTTTATTGGCTTCTCGAGAGCTGTTACCCACGTGAGCTTGGCAATGTGCCATTGGAATTTTCTTCTGATTGTCCTTTAAGTGCTTCTGCTTTGCACATTACTGTTGCTTCTTGCCATTTGTTTTCCGCAAACATTGTCCCTTTGATAGCGAAAAAAAAGGCTCTTTGATGCAAATTACTCCTTGAGGTTTACAGTGGCATGTCTTCTTCTTTTGGAGCAGTTGTAGCGTTACTCTGTGTCCCTGGAAGGTATTTCGAATTCTACAAAGTGCAAGATGAACGAGACACTGGGCCTCGTCTATGGGAGTTTTTGCCCCTGATGTGTGAGGGATCAGGGAACACACGTAGCAACTTTCAGTCGTTGCCTGCTTGCCCATGGTGCTCATGTCTGAGTACCATTTGTTAGATTTATCTGGGTGGCGGGGATCCCCTACTGCATCCAACCCTAGGGCATGGTATGCATCATATATGTTACGTTTCATTTCCCTTTTCCTTCTATTACTGCCCCCTAAGCCATGGTGTGCATCATATCTGTTACATTTCATTTCCCTTTTCCTTCTATTACTGCCCCCTACGCCATGGTGTGCATCATATCGGTTACGTTTTGTTTCCCTTTTCCTTCTATTACTGACCCCTAAGCCATGGTATGCATCATATCTGTTACGTTTCATTTCCCTTTTCCTTCTATTACTGCCCCCTACGCCATGGTATGCATCATATCGGTTTTGTTTTGTTTCCCTTTTCCTTCTATTACTGCCCCCTACGCCATGGTATGCATCATATCGGTTTTGTTTTGTTTCCCTTTTCCTTCTATTACTGCCCCCTACGCCATGGTATGCATCATATCGGTTTTGTTTTGTTTCCCTTTTCCTTCTATTACTGCCCCCTAAGCCATGGTATGCATCATATCGGTTTTGTTTTGTTTCCCTTTTCCTTCTATTACTGCCCCCTAAGCCATGTATGCATCATATCGGTTTTGTTTGTTTCCCTTTTCCTTCTATTACTGCCCCCTAAGCCATGGTATGCATCATATCGGTTTTGTTTTGTTTCCCTTTTCCTTCTATTACTGCCCCCTAAGCCATGGTATGCATCATATCGGTTTTGTTTTGTTTCCCTTTTCCTTCTATTACTGCCCCCTAAGCCATGGTATGCATCATATCGGTTTTGTTTTGTTTCCCTTTTCCTTCTATTACTGCCCCTAAGCCATGGTATGCATCATATCGGTTTTGTTTTGTTTCCCTTTTCCTTCTATTACTGCCCCTAAGCCATGGTATGCATCATATCGGTTTTGTTTTGTTTCCCTTTTCCTTCTATTACTGCCCCTAAGCCATGGTATGCATCATATCGGTTTGTTTTGTTTCCCTTTTCCTTCTATTACTGCCCCTAAGCCATGGTATGCATCATATCGGTTTTGTTTTGTTTCCCTTTTCCTTCTATTCCTGCCCCCTAAGCCATGGTATGCATCATATCGGTTTTGTTTTGTTTCCCTTTTCCTTCTATTACTGCCCCCTAAGCCATGGTATGCATCATATCGGTTTTGTTTTGTTTCCCTTTTCCTTCTATTACTTCCCCTCTAAGCCATGGTATCTCTGTACAATTCTTCGGTAGATAATGGGAAAAATGCCCAGGATCAACTTTTCGTTTTGCTCATCGTTTTGCTCATAATTATGTTGCCAGTACTGCATGTTTGGGGGAGTGCTTAGAGTCGTTAATGGGGACATGCTATATGAATTCAACATTTGAGGTAGGGTCAGAGGTTGTCTGAGAGTTCATGAGAGGCATTGCTGAGACATTAGATACTAATTGGTAATCGTCATCTACATACATTATGTCATCAGTAACATTCAGTGTGGAGGACCCCTTCTTTGTGCCATTCTTGTGCAGTAAGGTAAGAATTGCAGAGGTATTGTGAGCCCATATTCATTTGACCCCATCCCATATTAGATGCACCCCCTCTTGCACAGGTTTTCCCCATCCCCCTGCTTTTTGATCATTTATAACGAGAGAAAAAAACCAGTACAACCCTAGACATAATAACAATGTGGAAAGCACTATTGCACTAAAATACACACTGCATTCATGCGAATAAGCCCTAGTGGCACTAACAATGTCCCTATTTCTATCTATATTTGTCATGGCATCATTCAGGGCCTCTCTCTCCGGCATTGTCACGCCTACAGAGTGAAATACAATGGTGTAAGTGAACTTTAAGTTATACATTTCATTTAATTTGATCTTTTTCAGAGCAATAAATTGGTAACTTTAAACAGAAGGAGAGAAGGGGAGAAGGAGAGAAGGAGTGGAGAGAAGGAGTGAAAGAGAGAAGGAGAGAAGGCGAGAAAGAGGGAGAGAGAGAGATGCAATATATATATATATATACATATATATATATATATATTATATACATTTTTTTGGTTTTTACTCTTTTATGTACAATTGACAATTCTCTTTTTCAGACGGCTCACTCATTAATTCACTCTTTTCTGTCCTACATTCAGCGTAGCCACACAATACTTTAAGGCACCTCCACTTCCTAACCATTTTGGTGTCCGTCTTCTGGTATTACGCGGTCATGTGCTCTTCTAACAACAGAGCGGTGTATCCAATATTTCTGGCCCTTTACTTTCACTGCCGAGGGTGTGCAGTAAATGACTTCATAAGGGCCGTGACATCTTGGAGAATTCCACCTTCTCACAAAGCTACGCACATACACAAGCTCTCCTGGCATTAACTGGCTTGCTGGGCTGTCGATAGATGCAGTAATGATGCTAGTATCATTGTCTTGGGTGAAGGGCAGGGCTATTTGTTTTGCAATGCTTCTCACAGCTCGCATGAGTTGAGTTAGATATTCCTTGAATTCCTCACCTAGTATTGTCGCTGTTTCATTGGCATCGGAGACCCTTCTCACTGGTGACAGGGGTGTTTGAATGCATCTTCCTGTCACTATCGCGTGTGAGGACAAGTGGTGGTCTTTGCTGGGCTGTGTATGCAAGTGGAAAAGGGGCAGAGGTAAGCAGTAAACCCAATTTTTCTTTAGAGTGTGGCATAATTTAGGAAGTCTGCTTTTAAGGAGGCCGTTGATCTTCTCACAACCCTGTTTTCTTGCGGATGACAAATCAAGCACATTTTGTGTGAAATACTAAGTAGGGTTGTCACTTCCTTAAATAGGTCATTAAAGAAATGTGTTCGGTTGTCGGAGCGTATGACATCACATATTCCCCAACGTGGGAAGACCTCTCGTACTAAGAATTTTTCTGCACACTTCACATCTGGGTGAGTGCAGGGACCTGCTTCCACCCATCGTGAAAACAGACAGACCACCACTATCAAGTATCTTGCACCATTGCACCTTTCACCCATGTCTGCATAATCAATATGCAGTTCACAGAAAGTTCTGATGGGGCGGGGCAGTGTTCCTCGTAATGTCCAGAGGGTCATTCATGAACTTTATGTCTGACATGTTACACATTCAATGGACATTTCTGTTTGTTACTCATACAGATTTGGAACAAACCAATCCTCTTGGATGTCTGCAGCTATATGTTGTTTGGTAACATGGGCGGGGAAGCACAATTGTTGGAATGATATCTGTAGCAGTTCTAAGGGCATGAGCACTTTACCTGTTGAACTCTGCCTCCACAAGAGATCTGTTGATGATTATGTAAAACCCCTCTTTAGCCACAGTTCTTGTTCTGCGGGTGGGGCTCTTTTTTGTAACTATTGTACTATTATTCGTGCTATTGGTAGAGTATTGTACCCATCCTCTTTTTCTGCCCCATATTTACTTTCTGCACACACTCGGCAGGCAGTGGTTTTGGAAAATAGGCTGCTTTCTTCGCTCCCACGCTTCGCTAAACAACTCCTCATCAGACCTTAAGGGGACCTTAATAAACACAAGATCATTAGTCGTGCACACTAGAGAGATAGCTGACCTTATTACAGCAGGAAACTACGGCTTCTTAGCCATCACTGAATCTTGGCTACATGATGCAGCAGGTCCTGCCCTTTCCTTAGCAGTCCTGGACGATTACACTATTCTGAGAGCAGATAGACGTGAATCACAAGGAAGAGGCATAGCCATTATCGCTAAATCTCATCTACATCTATCCATGGGATTAGCCCCTTCTCAAGACATCAAATCATGTGAATACCTCTCAGTCCAAATACCCATCGCCAACTCCCAAACCCTTAATATCCATCTCATATATAGACCATCCGTTCCTATTGGCACCTTCAATGAAGATATCTCCACTATTCTGTCAGACAACCTAAAAAGCACCTCACAAATCCTACTGTTGGGGGATTTTAATCTGGGGTTTAATGACCCTAAAGATCAAGATGCAACTACTGTAACTAATATCCTGATAGAACTTGGCTTCACCCAGAGAGTGAACCTACCTACACACAACAAGGGGAGAATACTTGATTGGGTGGTGGAGTACAACTGTAACGCCTCGATTACTACTATTACCCCTCAAGTTTGGACAGAGCACCACCTTCTGTCATTTACGCTGACAACTAAAAGGCCCATTGTTAAGTCGATTATATCCTCTCCACACACACTAACTAGAAACAAAAAGAATATCACACTAGAGAAACTTGTACCCTGTATCCTAACTACTCTTAATTCATTACCCGATAGTATGGAACCCAATTCGTTAGTCAACGAATATAACAAAATGATGTCTATTGCCCCACTAAAATTGAGAAATAGTAAGCCTAAAAGCCACCTTAACTCCTGGTTCATCCCACACTTGAAAAGCTTGAGAAAAGATACGAGAAAATGTAAAATTGCATGGAGATTACTTCCCTCGGCTCAAAATAAAACATCTCCAATGAACGTTTCATCTGAATACAAGAAAGACATCCTCTCGGGGAAACAAGAGACCTTTAACAATAGAATCCAGCAAGCTAATTCCAGCATGAAGGAACTATTCACAATCCTAACAGAATTAGAGACCCCAATTCCATAACAAGACAATATCATCAAAGACAAAACCTGGTGCTCCATTATTCAGCATGCCTTAGTCAATAAAATGTCTAATCTCCAGAATAAGATAGCTCAAAAGAAACTCTCCTTACCATCTTTGACTCTAACTAACGAAACTCCTACGCCATCCGACAAAGATCTAACCTGCTTTAGCTTCTCAAAATTCTCTATTCTCGAGGTTGAGAAGGTCATACTTTCGCTCAAACCCTCGAACTGCAAGGGTGACCAATGCCCTGCACAACTAATAAAGGACGCCGCAAGAGATCTAGCACCTTTCATTTCAAAGTTTAGTAATGCTTCCTTCTCATCAGGTACCATCCCTAGTACCTTAAAGAGTCTTGGGTACTCCCTCTCCTCAAGAAACAAACGCTAGACCCTACTATACCGACTATTTACAGGCCCATCACAACAGTGCCATTCCTGTTAAAAATATTAGATAAGGTGGCATATTCCCGAATTCAGAAGAACCTGGAACTTAATCAACTTCTAGGAGCCCGCCAATCAGGTTTCCGGCAACAACATGGCACGGAAACAGCATTAATAGATCTCAAGGCCCAAATTGACAAGCTCAGAGACCATGGAAAATCAGCCTTGCTTCTCCATCTCGACCTCTCGCTGCATTTGACCTGGCCGACCACAAGATCTTATGTAACTACTTAGACTCAGCAACCCATTTCACCAAGGAGGCCATAGTCTGGATACAATCTTTCCTCAGTAACAGGACTATGAGAGTCTTCTCTCCCTCAGAAGCGGCAGGCCCTATCCCTATCACAGGTGGGGTGCCTCAGAGATCATGTGTCTCTCTGACTTTGTATAACCTATTTACCAAACCCCTTTTCGATGATCTAGACTATCTTGGTATCACCTTCACCATCTATGCAGATGATACCCAGAGTCTCATTCCACTTACTGGGGATTGTGATAAGGATTTGGCCTTGGTGAATAGAATTTACAGAATCATTCAGGCATGGATGGCCTCCCAGGGTTTCTGCCTGAATGATGACAAAACGGAGCTCATCATCCTTGGCCCTACTTCCCACCTCACAAGATTAGGCCCTGAATATTCATCCTTTACCATTGACGGGAACCCCATCAAAGTAGCCAAATACGTAAAAACATTAGGTTTTTACCTTGACTCTACCCTCACATTTACCAAACAGGTAAACACTTTGGCTTCCTCCACTGCTTATACATGTAAATTAATTAGAGCTGGCAAACACTTCCTATCCTCTAGCAGCTGTATTATTTTGACCAGAGCCCTCATCCTGTCCAGATTGGACTACTGTAACGCCCTTTACATCAGTGCCAATAAAAACATTGTCAACAGAATACAGACACTCCAGAGGTGTCCCTGCATTACTGAGTCGAGAGTGCCACTGCAATAATCTAGGGGCTTGTGTACTAGTGATGTTTTCTGTGTCAGCACTGCAGTCATTAGTGTTCCATTGCAATGTGAGAACAGGTAGAATTTCCGTTCGTAATCTGGGGTCGCTAAAATGTGAGAAGTGTATATTCACTCCTTTAAGGCAGTAAAGGCTGTGTTCATGTCAGGCGTCCAGGTGATGGCTGTGCTATCTTTTTGGGCTTCCTTGAGGGCCTGCAGTAATGGTCGAGTGTATGGGGCATACTCAAGTATCCAGGCTCGACGATAATTACATTTGCTGAGGAACCTTTGCATGTCCTTCGCTGTATGAGGCCTAATTGTTGTATGCACTGCTGCTGCTCTGTCGGGGAGTATTCTTTTCCCATCCTTGGATATTAAGCAGGTAATTCATAGAATCCAGCGCACAAGTGGCGCACGCGGCTGGCGCACAGTGTGCGCGTGCGAATCCCTGCGCCAGCCGCGTGCGCTAAAATCCATTTCCGCGCACAGCGTATTCATGGATTCCAGCCACCAAAACCAGCCGTGGCGCACAGTGGCGCAGCGACCCTGCAGCAGCGCCAGTTAAGCCCCCAAGAACGCCTCTCGCGCAGGGAAAAGCCATCAATATACCCAATCCAGCGCAAAGGGCTGCGCTAACCCTGTACCAGCACAGCAAGCGGGCTACGTGTATCACTGGGGTGCGCGGGAAGTACCTCACGCGATTGGCCCCGTGCGAGCAGGGTACGCGTATTTCAGGGGTGCGCGGGAAGTTCCACACGCGATTTCATCATGGTACGTGTATTTCGGAGTGCGCGTGAAGTTCCACACGCGATATCAGCAGGGTACGTGTATTTCAGGGTGCAGGGGAAGTTACACACGCGAATTCCGCAGGGTACGTGTATTTCAGGGGTGCGCGTGAAGTTCCACACGCGATATCAGCAGGGAACGTGTATTTCAGGGTGCAGGGGAAGTTACACACGCGATTCCAGCAGGGTACGTGTATTTCAGGGGTGCTTGGGAATTTCCACACACGATTGGGCCTGTGCGAGCAGGGTACGCGTATATCAGGGGTGCGCGGGAATTTCCACACGCGATTTCAGCAGGGTACGTGTATTTCAGGGGTGCGCGGGAATTTCCACACGCGATTCCATCAGGGTACGTGTATTTCGGGGTGCGCGTGAAGTTCCACACGCGATATCAGCAGAGTACGTGTATTTCGGGGTGCGCGTGAAGTTCCACACGCGATATCAGCAGGGTACGTGTATTTCAGGGTGCAGGGGAAGTTACACACGCGATTCCAGCAGGGTACGTGTATTTCAGGGGTGCGCGGGAATTTCCACACGCGATTGGGCCCGTGCGAGCAGGGTACGCGTATCTCAGGGGTGCGCGGGAATTTCCACACGCGATTTCAGCAGGGTATGTGTATTTCAGGGGTGCGCGGGAATTTCCACACGCGATTCCATCAGGGTACGTGTATTTCGGGGTTCGCGTGAAGTTCCACACGCGATATCAGCAGGGTACGTGTATTTCAGGGTGCGGGGGAAGTTTCACACACGAAATCAGCAGGGTACGTGTATTCCAGGGGTGCGCGGGAAGTTCCACACGCGATTCCATCAGGGTACGTGTATTTCAGGGGTGCGCGGGAAGTTCCACACGCGATTCCATCAGGGTACGTGTATTTTGGGGTGCGCGTGAAGTTCGACACGCGATATCAGCAGGGTACGTGTATTTCGGGGTGCGGGGGAAGTTTCACACGCGAAATCAGCAGGGTACGTGTATTCCAGGGGTGCGCGGGAAGTTCCACACGCGATTCCATCAGGGTACGTGTATTTCAGGGGTGCGCGGGAATTTCCACACGCGATTGGGCCCGTGCGAGCAGGGTACGCGTACCTCAGGGGTGCGCGGGAAGTTCCACACGCGATTCCATCAGGGTATGTGTATTTCGGGGTGCGCGTGAAGTTCCACACGCGATATCAGCAGGGTACGTGTATTTCGGGGTGCGGGGGAAGTTTCACACGCAAAATCAGCAGGGTGCGTGTATTCCAGGGGTGCGCGGGAAGTTCCACACGCGATTCCATCAGGGTACGTGTATTTCAGGGTGCAGGGGAAGTTCCACACGCAATTTCAGCAGGGTACGTGTATTTCAGGGGTGCGCGGGAAGTTCCACACGCGATATCAGCAGGGTACGTGTATTTCAGGGTGCAGGGGAAGTTACACACGCGATTCCAGCAGGGTACGTGTATTTCAGGGGTGCGCTGGAATTTCCACACGCGATTGGGCCCGTGCGAGCAGGGTACGCGTATCTCAGGGGTGCGCGGGTAGTTCCACACGCGATTCCATCAGGGTACGTGTATTTCAGGGTGCAGGGGAAGTTACACACGCGAAATCAGCAGGGTACGTGTATTCCAGGGGTGCGCGGGAAGTTCCACACGCGATTCCATCAGGGTACGTGTATTTCGGGGTGCGGGGGAAGTTCGACACGTGATTCCATCAGGGTACGTGTATTACAGGGGTGCGTGGGGAGCACCACACGTGAATTGCACGTGTGGGCCCTCCCAGGTGTTCCCTCTACACCCTCCACGGCCCTGCAGGTGGCTCACACCACAGGGGCCTACCCTGCACATGTCCTGCAGGCACCCCATCCACCATGGCCATGCCCCCCAGCCAACCCACATGTCAACTTGCACTACTGCCCACCAACGCATGTCCCCCTGCACCCCCAGCCACCAGGGGCAGCCTCCACCAGGCCCCCACCCATGTCTCCCCACCACCCCCACCCCCCCAGTCACCAGGGCAGCCTCCACCAGGCCCCCACCCATGTCTCCCACCACCCCCACCCCCCCAGTCACCAGGGGCAGCCTCCACCAGGCCCCCACCCATGTCTCCCACCACCCCCACCTCCCCTCCCAGGGCAGCCTCCAGCAGGCCCCCACCCATGTCTCCCACCACCCCACCCCCACTCCCCAGGGGCAGCCTCCACCAGGCCCCCACCCATGTCTCCCACCCCCCACCCCCCAGCAGTGCAGGGGCATCCTCCACCAGGCCCCACCCATGTCTCCCAGCACCCCCACCCCCCAGCCACCAGGGGCAGCCTCCACCAGGCCCCACCCATGTCTCCCCACACCCCCCCCCCCAGTCACCAGGGCAGCCTCCACCAGGCCCCCACCCATGTCTCCCACCACCCCCACCCCCCACTCCCAGGGGCAGCCTCAGCAGGCCCCCACCCATGTCTCCCACTCCCCAGGGGCAGCCTCCACCAGGCCCCCACCCATGTCTCCCACCCCCCCACCCCCCAGCAGTGCAGGGGCAGCCTCCACCAGGCCCCCACCCATGTCTCCCACCCCCACCCCCCAGCCACCAGGGGCAGCCTCCACCAGGCCCCCACCCATGTCTCCCACCACCCCCACCCCCCACTCCCCAGGGGCAGCTTCCACCAGGCCCCCACCCATGTCTCCCACCACCCCCATCCCCAGTCACCAGGGGCAGCCTCCACCAGGCCCCCACCCATGTCTCCCACCACCCCACCCCCCAGTCACCAGGGGCAGCCTCCACCAGGCCCCCACCCATGTCTCCCACCCCCCCACCCCCAGCAGTGCAGGGGCAGCCTCCACCAGGCCCCCACCCATGTCTCCCAGCACCCCTACCCCCAGCCACCAGGGGCAGCCTCCACCAGCCCCCACCCATGTCTCCACCACCCCCACCCCCCCCAGCAGTGCAGGGGCAGCCCCCACCAGGCCCCCACTCATGTCTCCCACCACCCCCACCCACCAGCCACCATGGGCAGCCTCCACCAGGCCCCCACTCATGTCTCCCACCACCCCCACCCCACCAGCAGTGTGGGGCAGCCCCCACCAGGCCCCACTCATGTCAACCCACAACCCCCACCCACCAGCCACCATGGGCAGCCTCCACCAGGCCCCCACTCATGTCTCACCACCCCCCCCAGCAGTGTGGGGCAGCCCCCACCAGGCCCCCACTCATGTCTCCCACACCCCACCCCCCAGCCACCATGGCCAGCCCCACCAGGCCCCCACTCATGTCCCCTATCACCCCCACCCCCCAGCCACCATGGGCAGCCTCCACCAGGTCCTCACAATCCCCAATCATGTGCGTTATGGTCAGCCTCCACAGCCAAAATGCCCTACCAAGTAACCCATTCACCCACATGGAAATTGAAATTACATGTTACACCCCCAATGTCCATAAAGCAAATGAACCCATGTCCGTCACACACAATGGTTGCAATTGAATGGGAAAACACCCAACATGACATGCATGAAACCAATGAGATGATACCACACAGTGAAGTATTAAAACAAAATTGTATTAAAAAAAAAAGAATGCAAATGAAATGAAACAAACTACAATGGCAAAGAAAAAAAGAGAAGCTGCATGTCCGTTTTAAAAAAAATAAAAACTACAAATCCAAATCCAAAAAAATGTTGTCCAAAGTCACATCAAAAATAAAATCAATCCAATGAAGAACTATGTACAAAACATCCAAGGGTCCATGAGCCCAACTGAACAAAGGAAACCTACAAAAAACCCTAACTAAAATGCAACTATATACAAAAGGTGGAGCAGTGTCCGTCGACTCCAAATCATAATAAGAAAGAAAGGAAACCTAAAACTAAAGAACTATATACAAAGGCGGCGGGCAAGTCCAGCGGCTCACTCCGTGGTGGTCCGGGCCAGGGCATCATCGAACTCCTGTTCGATGTCCCAGAGGCGGTCCTGTTCCATGGCCCCGAGGGTCCGCAGGGACGACGCCGTATCCTCCTCCAACCCCCTGCGGATTGCCTCGAGGCACTCGGCCCGCCTCAGGGCCCTCCGCATGGAGTTCTCCGCCCTGACCATTGTGAGCCGCGCCTCTTCCGCCCGCCGCCGCTCCGCACCTATCTGCTGGCCCAACCGCTGCCACACAGAAGACACACCCCATCCTGGGTCAACCTGCCCTCCGGCCGATGCCTGCCCCTCCGATGTTGAAGGCCCCGAGCCTTCATGGCTCCCACCACGTTGCTGCTGCTGCTGTGCCTCTGCCCGTGCACTGCCTCCTGCTGCCTGCACATCCTCCGCCGGCTGGGGTGCAGTTGTTGATGTGGCCACCCCTGCTGGACGTCCGACTCCCGACTGTGGCAGGGATGCCTCCTCCACCAGCCTGGCCGCACCGTCAGAGGCAGCTCCACAGGGCACCCAGGTGACTGATGGGTGGGAAGATGGCACAGAGGACGACTGGCGCGTAGGGGGTCCAGTTGAGGAGGGGGTCGGAGCAAGCCCCATCAGACGGAGGAATCCGGCCTGGGTGACCTGTCCCAGCAGGCTGACGTGGTCAACGAGCCATTCGAGATGACGTGCAGTCTCTCCATGAAAAGACTGCAGGTCACCTCGCATGGCCCGTTGACACAACGCCACACCAGCCAGGACAGGCTCAACCCGGACCTGGATAGCCACGTCCGCAGGCAGAGGAAGGCCAGTTGACGTGAGCTCATCCCCTGCCTGAAAACAGGTCTGGACGTAGGCATCCCTGCTGGTGCAAGATGATGCAGGGACACGATCGGGGACAGGATTGCACACAGGCACCTCCGCGGCGGCCTGTGCTGCCTCCTGTCCCTGGTCCTGCACTGCACCACTAGCACCAGTGGGATCCCCACCTCCAGACCCCATCTCTGGTGCTTGCACGGCCTCCTCCTCCACCAAACCCCCCACCAACCTGGATGACTCCGTGCCATCTTCCCCTGTTGGGCCCTGTGGGGTCCCAGCTGCCCCTTCTGCTGCCAAGGAGTCCAACTCCAACCTCCGCCTCTTGGACCTCCCCCCGGCAGCTGCGGCCTGGGACGTGGCACCGGACTCCTCACTCCCCGACGAGATGACAACCTGGGAGGGGAGCCGGGCCTTGCGTCTCCGGCTGGCGGTGGGATCCCCGCCGCTGTGCTCCACAGCACCTTCTCCGCCCTCTTCATCAGTTGACGCTGCAGACAGGGAGAAACAAAACACAGGCATCAGGGCACTGTACAATGGACACATACACACATGACAGTTGTACATGAGTGGCATTGGCAAACCTCAGACATGTCATCACAATCCCCAACACACATGTCATTACAACTCGCACACATGAGCCATACCACAGCCATATCGCAACTGCCACCACCATCCATACACATACAACAGCATGAGCAGCCAAAGGTGAGCCAGACATCACATGCAACACAGGAAGTGCACCACACATGTACACACACCACCACACTTGCATGCATGTGTACACCTCTGCCAAGTGTCGCACTGTTCAGACGGGCATCCATGTCACATCTGCCAATCAGGCTTCCACATACCGCTGTCACATGAATCCATGTTGCATCACTGTTGCACCCTTGTCAAATACACACACATGCACATGTACACAGTGCTGATACATGCAGCCGAAAACAACATACATGCGTGACATCACGGACATGTCTACTTACATACACATTCATCCAAACATGTGTGCCCACACAACTGCATTTGGCATACAAGCCTACACACACAAGCACCATCCATGTCTCACACATCACAGCCCTCGCATGTGTCAGCCCCACGGCCCTGTACACCCCCACCCATACTCGAGCCCATACAAACAGATGTGCAACCTGCACACTACTGAATAATCACCACACGCACTGCTCACAATCAGGATGCATGTACACTCACCGCTCGACTCCAGACGGGTCTGCTTCTCTAGGACCTGGACATGGAGCGCTGGGGATATGCGTTCCAGGACCCTCATCTGTTCTTCCGACAAGTGGCCCCGGCGCCCCTTGGCATCCGCTGCCTTCAAGAGGCGCCGGGCCTTGTTCAGGGTCCTGGACCTGAAGTCCTCCCAGCGCTTCCTGACATGTTGTAAGTCGCGGACTGCCACCCCCTCCGCGTTGATGGCAGTCACGATGTCAGTCCAGATCCGAGTCCGTCCTTCCTTGTCGGCGCGGCAACTTCCGAAGAGGGCATCATACTGCCCCAGGACTTGCTCCACCAGGACACCAACTTCGGTGGCACTGAAGCTGGTGCCCCTCTGCCTCTCTGGCCGGGGGTTGTCAGTGGTCACAGATGGTGTTTGGCCCGACATGACAACCCCAGAAGCCGGAGTGGGTGGGCAACTGGGTCCTGGGGCTGGGCTGTGGAGAGATGGAATCCCAGTCGGGAGTCTTCGGTTCCAGCAGGGGTGGTCACAGCAACAGCACCCCTGGCTGATGTGCAGGCAGCAAATGGCAGGGCACGTGGGCAGCAGGCTGTCAGGCAGCAGCAGATGGCAGGTGGGAGCGTGCTCGGGGCTCTGGGGGGCAGTAGTTCGGCCTTCTGGGCAGGAGCGTGGTCTTCCATGTGCTTACGCGTGGCCAGCTTGATACGGAGTGATTTGGCACGTGAAAAATCTGCACGTCAGCGTGTAATTCGAGGAAAGGCCCTTAGCGCGTAAGCGCGTCTGCACGCATACGCATTTTCATTAGACAAAAGGCCCCACAAGCGCAAGCGCCCCTGTGACGTGTGGTGCTCCCCGCGCACCCCTGTAATACACGTACCCTGATGGAATCACGTGTCGGACTTCCCCCGCACCCCGAAATACACGTACCCTGATGGAATCGCGTGTGGAACTTCCCCTGCACCCTGAAATACACGTACCCTGATGGAATCGCGTGTGGAACTTCCCGCGCACCCCTGGAATACACGTACCCTGCTGATATCGCGTGTGGAACTTCACGCGCACCCCGAAATACACGTACCCTGCGGAAATCGCGTGTGTAACTTCCCCTGCACCCTGAAATACACGTACCCTGCTGATATCGCGTGTGGAACTTCACGCGCACCCCGAAATACACGTACCCTTATGGAATCGCGTGTGTAACTTCCCCTGCACCCTGAAATACACGTACCCTGCTGATATCGCGTGTGGAACTTCACGCGCACCCCTGAAATACACGTACCCTGCTGATATCGCGTGTGGAACTTCACGTGCACCCCGAAATACACGTAGCCCGCTCCCCCAGGCCCGATCGCGTGAAAGAGTTCCCGCGAACCCCTGAAATACACGTAGCCCGCTCCCCCAGGCCCGATCGCGTGAAAGAGTTCACGCGAACCCCTGAGATACACGTAGCCCGCTCCCCCAGGCCCGATCGCGTGAGAAAGTTCACGCGAACCCCTGAAATACACGTAGCCCGCTCCCCCAGACACGATCGCGTGAAAAAGTTCACGCGAACCACTGAGATACACGTAGCCCGCTCCCCCAGGCCCGATCGCGTGGAAAAGTTCACGCGAGCCCCTGAGATGCACGTAGCCCGCTCCCCCAGGCCCGATCGCGTGAGAATGTTCACGCGAAACCCTGAAATACAAGTAGCCCGCTCCCCCAGGCACTATTGCTGTATGTTGCCACTTTTGTAATGCGCAGGGACGCTACCGCCTGCCTTCGTGTGCCAGACGTGTTTCGGCTTGTGCGTGTCTTTCGCTGTGCGTGGCTTTGCCCTATTCGATTCCATGAATACGTGTGGTTCGGGTGCGTGTGGGCGTTCCGTCTGCTTCCCTGCAGTACATCCCCAGTTACGCCCTTATTTTCGCCGGTTGTTCCCCATTCCGCGCGTTACGCCCCGTGTTCCGCCCACTTTCGAGTGTATGCGCCGAGGTTGTGCGCTTTCACTGTGCGCGTCGCGCACGTCTTTCGGGATGTTGCAGTGACGTGTGCGCCATGCACGGGTTTGGCGCACATCCCGAGGAAGACACGCGCAGGGACTTCCATGTATCGCACACGTGCGCGTGCGCCTGTTTTTTTCCGCCTGCGCCTGCTTGCGCCTGCTTGCGCATAGATTTTCGGCGCACGTTTGTTCCATGAATCGGCCCCTAACTGTCCTAGATATAACACCTCAGTCATGCAGTATTGCAACTTTCCTGTCTACCTTGTACGCCAACAAATTGAACAGTGTTATTGAATTTTCTCTGCATTGTACCTCACTCTCACTGCAGACAATGAGGTAATCTACATAAGTGGGTGGACAAGTGGTCCTTTGAGGTGCTTTGCAGTGTTTTTTCAGTTGCCATCGATTTGGAGGTAGAGCAGAAATGCTGGATTCAACAGCAGAAATTATTTGAACCCATTTGGGGCGCGGAGCGCGCGTGGAGAAGCGGGTGGACAAGTGGTCCTTTGTGGTGCTTTGCAGCGTTTCTTCAGTTGCCATTGATTTGGAGGTGCAGCAGAAATGCCAGATTCAACAGCAGAAGCTATTTGAACCGAATTGGTGCGCGGAGCGTGCGCGCAGAAGCGGGTGGACATTTGGTCCTTTGTGGTCATTTGTGGGCAGGCGATGGCCCGAGCACGTAGTATTTGCTGCTTGTGTTGGCTGTAACGCTCACAGACGAAGGATTGTCCCGCTCGTGAACTTCTTGTATGGTGTGGTAAACAAAACATTGAGTGAATTGCATGACGGGAGACTGTGGAAGTGTTTGCTCTTTTCTTTGATCCCATTTGTGTGTTTGACTTTATTCTCTCTCTAACGCAGCATGAACAATGCTAACCCCCCCCTTTTTCTCCACTTGATCAACCATATCATTTGGAACTTTGGAACATTATTATTATGCACTGTAACGGCCACAGGGATTTGAAAATATGACCAAATCAAGACTGCCAAATCAGGCTACAATTTATGAAAAGGAAATATTGATAGAGCTGCAAAACAGAACTCTAAAAGGAATTCTACTACGGTAGCGGGTGGTGATTCCGACAAGGGGACTATCCCTGCAATGTTCTCAAAAGTGACACCTAAAGTGACTCCCAAGGCGAAAGGCAAAATTACTGGAGGAGTGGCCCCCTCACCTAACCACAACATTAGTGAGGTATTGGAGACCTCTAACTACAATGACATCGATAATAACTCTCTGCTGGTCCTCTGCCCCTCCATTCAAAAATCCATGGCAGCCACAGCTAGAGCAGCAACTCCAACGAAGAAGGGCACCATGGTAGTGGAGGCGCAGGTCTTGAACGCTACGCCCATCGAACCACATGCAGCTACTGGGATGACGAGTTTTAAACAGACTGGAAACTCTACATCAAATATGTCTGGTAATCAATCTATCCATCCCACACCTATTTCCCCGGTAGTCCCGACTATGGGACGTCTATCGGCATCCCCCAATCTTTACATTGATATTGAGGAACCCGAACATGTCGATGACATGAGAGCTGGAGTTGCTGAGAGTCTCAATAACACAGCTATAATTGAACTGCAGGCCTCAATGTTATTGATGCAATTTGCACTTAAAATTCTATTAAAGCTCTGTGGGAGGATACACACCAACACGATCATACAACTCAGGCTGCCAGATTCAAAGGTAGGGCTGGAAGATGAGGCAATTGACCCTGTGTACCCCGCTGAGGAGTTGGAGCCCCAGGCCCCACCTAACAATGGGAACCCCATAGTACCATCTAAAGGCAGCCCGATTATCCCTTTGACAAAAAAGCAGCGACGTATGGCCAAACGGGTGGCTCTAAAAAAGGCTGTGGTGGAAATTGCTGCCCGCTCCCCGCTACTAATGCCCCACCCCCCGGTTAACTCAAAGAAAGCAAAGAAAAGAGGACGGAAAACCAAGAAGCGTCTGGCCAAAGGTTCAGGAACTCTGACCAGCTGGATTCTCCCTGATAAAACCACTGAGTCCGTAAGCATACGTGGAAATGACTCAGAATCAGATTCCTCGGTATATACTATTGGAGATACAACCAACTATTCAACGCCTCGTAGGAAAATGAAGCCAAGGGCAGAGGACTAGCGTGAATGGACTGAATCTGTGGACGTGGAAGATCCTAAAGCCAGAAACATGTGTATAATCAAGAATCTAAACCAAAAGAAAAGGGACAAGTGGCTGACGAGATCGGAGGTATTAATCAAATTACACCTCATACCCCAACTGTGTGCCATACGTTCCGAGGACTTCTCCTTTGTTGAACCACCAAAGGTATGCAATGCCAACGTCTCAGTGCTGCATTGTAGGGTTTTGGCTTCTGCACAATTGATCAGTGCAGATAAGCAAAGCCTTATGCAGGTTGGGTTGGAGGTGGATGCAGACAAGGAGAAGGAAGATCCCTCCTTACCCAGTAATATTCACCCACCCGCCCAAAAGTAAACCTGGCAAGCCAGCCTTACCATCCGGAAAGAAGGTGCAGATGAGTGATATCCAGAATACTTTGAAATGGCTGGCTGATTCACTTCCCAGGGTACTGCAGCAGCCATGAGAATGCTCCTTGTTAACTTGGAACACGCGTGGCCACCATCATTTTTTAATAACTAAGGGCTCATTACCCCTCACTGACAATCAAACATTTTTCTTTCTCCAGGAGACATGGCTACTCCTACCTATTGATATGGATGGTTTCACTCTGTACCATACACCAGCTAGAAAGGGGGTGCGTGGGCGACCGTATGGGGGCCTTATTATTGGCAGCAGAAGGATCACAACTGAATATGATAACTATATTTGTGCTGCCGAGGTAACCATTGGCTGTTATTAGGTTGGAGCTGGGAATCATTTCTCTCAAAGCAATTGTTCTACGAAAGAGAGCAGAACTCTACATTAGAAGTTAAAAGTTATAAAAAATGTTCACGTGTTCTGTTCATTTACGAAAAGGCTCAGCCATACTTAAATCTCTGCCCCTCTGAGTCGTTAAGGCGATTCGTCTGGGTATTGCGTATTAACCATTTGCCAACTTTGGAAACTATAGGCCCAGAAATGGGCCTATTGAAAACCGAAAGGTATTGCGAATATGTGAATATACGTGAATACGGAGCTAGAAACTGCCTGACATGTACTCACACAATGCCGATCGATGAGTAAAAAGTTGTGCAAAAAACCTTGGGAAGTTTGTCAATAGTCTTGACTATTTAGGGCAGTGGAATTTTGGTATCAATGCATTTATACATTTAACCCTAAGTTGCATTTAGCCTTATTCCATGTATGGCATGAAGCAATAATATGCATGAACCATTGCACTAGGGTGGGCTCTGTGACCCGGTAGACCCCCTTTGAAGTAAAATCAGAAAGCTAGGTTTGGATGTTTAGAACCAAATCAGGTGATTCATTTGTATATATATATTTATTTATCTATTTGCCTGTTTGGTTTTTTTCTTCTTTTTCTACTTGCATCTAATTCTTATCTTTATCTGTTCTTCCTGCCTCTTATTTGTGTTTTTGTGTATCCCTTCCCTTGTGGAAATTGTTTATGTAAATTGTAGAGATGAAAAGAAGTTTCAGGTCTTTGTAACACCTACCAACATGCATTAAGGAATTTCTGTCTTTTCTGTTCTTTCTTATGTTTTTATAGTGATTTGTTTGATTGTTTTATGTGTAAAGTTTTACCTATGTATAAAACGGTATCATATTAATAATAAATAAATACATTTTGTATGATTGTGCTTTTGACATCAACATTGCCGAGGTCTTCATGCAGTATATGGTTGAATATGCTCAGACTTTCACAATACCCCTGGGGCAGCCTGCAATGTTCATATCTCTTTCCCCCCAGGGTGAATGCTGTCAAATATTGGGAGCTGGGATCCTGTGGCACTGAGAAGAAAGCATTTTTCAAGTCCACTACAGTGAAGTGGGTGGCATTCTTTGGGATGCTGCACAAAATGGAGACGGGGTTGGGGACAGGAGGGAACCCCTTCTGTATGATGTCATTAAGTGGGCAGAGGTCCTGCACCATCCTCCAGGCCCCGCACTTTGCTTTTTTACTTGGATAAATCGATGTATTACAAGGGGAGTTTGAGGGTTCTATGATGCCCTGCTGTAATAAGGCATGTATTGTTTCTTTTATTCCTTCCTCAGCTTCCCTCGACAGGGGGTATTGTCTTACCCGGGATAACACAGCACTGAGCTTCAATTTAACCTTAATTGGGGTCACTTCTTGCAACAGCCCCACATCATGGGGGTTGGTTGTCCACAAATTGCTGAATGTCTTCATCGGTGCACTGACAAGGGCCATGAGTGGGTTCGTCACTCTTGTTTTGTATCATTATATCACATGGTTTACATATTTCCATTATTATTTCCCCGTCATTGGGCCTCATTACGACCCGTGCGGTAACCATGGCGCTAGTAGCGCCATGGTTGCCGCCGGTATTTTACCGATTCCGCCATGGTGAATGGCGGAATTACCGCCCCATTCCAGGGTTGGCGGGGCGGTAATTCCCAATTCACCATTGGGCCTTCCCCATACCCATTTTTGCCCCCATAGGGCTCAATGGAAATGGGGAAGGCGGTAGCTATGGTACCGCAAATCGCGGTACCGTAATTACCTCCAAGGTCCCTTTGCGGGTCCAATCCTTAACGGCTGGTAAAACCTGCCGTTAAGGTAGGGACCCGCAAAGGGACCTCGTAATTAGGCGGTAAGGGGTTAACGGCGCTGCCACCTTTTACGGCGCCATTAACCCCTTACCGCCTGGGTCGTAATGAGGCCCATTGTCATTGTCAGTGAACAGCTCCTCATCCGTCAAATCTCGCAGAGTACTCTTCTCCACTCACACCCATGCATGCCCAGACCTATCGCCACAATACGTTTGTTTGTCACTTGTACTCCCTGTAGATCTAATGAGAGAATGCTAGCTGGTAGAATTCCAGGGGCGGTTACTGGGCAGAAAACAAAGTCAGGTGGTACCCTCCATTCTTTCCGTGTTATTTCAGGCACTGCTATTGCCAACACTTGTATCCCATAAACAAACATGTCTGCATTAGTGGGCACCCCTCGGATGGCAATTTCATTTGTTAATGTGTTTATTAACAACATAGTCCGTAGGGGGCATATTTCAGGGGTGGAGCACACTATACCCCTTTCACTGAATGAGAGTGTCATATTGAGCCGGCGAAGGAGATCTCTTCCCAACAAATGTACTGGTGAGTCTTCATGATATAGTAGGGGTGCTCTCACTGTCCTTCCCCCTATCTTTAAATCCAAATTTTTAGCATATGGAACCGTGACCACAGCCCCAGAGAATCACAGCATTTCCAAATTCTTGCCCGACAGTGGAAAATTACCTTCACATAGGCATGATTTCTCCACTCCTGAGTCCACAATAAAGATGAATTGTTTGTCTCCTATCTCTGCCCCTACCAGCGGTTGCTCGTCTGAGCTTAAGGTAGTTCATAGGACTGGACACGCAAGTGCTCTCTGTGGGCTGTCCTAGTCTGGGTGTGTGTTTGTGCCTAGAAATGAAATCATATTTTCCCTGACCACAGCTATTCCCTGGAACGGCACATGCGTACCATTCGCAGTGGTTGCAAAAGGATTGCAATGCGTGTTCCCCATCTGATTCTGGCGGGTTAGTCGTGCTTGCATCCCTTGTGATGCTGCTCTGGGCCCTTACAGCAACCTGTTGTCAGACTGTTCATCTTGTCCATAACCTCCCATGGGTAACCCATAGGGACTGCCTGAGTGGGGGTGACCATAATGCTGTTCATTGTTGTATCATTGTGTGTTCTGATAGTATGCTGTTAGGCAGAATTATATGCAGTACCCTTTGGGGACACAACACACAATTAAGACTACAAGTGACAGTACACATTCACCTTTGGTACAAGCCTGTACTACACAGTAAAAGTGGTAGCGATGGCTGAGCAGCCAGACTTATCTCAAGAGTAAGTGAGCAGTATCAAATAGTTACACAAAGGACAGCAATTACTATGATTCAAACAAACACTAACTCAAGGTTTCTGAGTAAAAGAATATACATTTATTTGCACATCAGTTGTATACCATCTCACTAAAGTAAAGCAGTTAAAAAATCACACTCTTAATACACCACACAACTCCCAATAATTTCCAGACAAGTAAAGCTCACAAAAATGAAGTGGGAGCAAAATGGCAATCTAGTAATTAAAAGGGAGGGAAAGACAAAGTTAAGCAGAAATTGAGCGGCACCAACAGGTAGGTAAGCAGGGCAATCTAGCGAAAAAAACTACAGTGAGGGAATCAAATCAAATAGGCTTACGGCCAAAGTCAATATGACAAAAGTCTTTTTCTCAAGATCACACAGTTCAGGGTAAATTGCGGTTAAGTCTTTGCCAAGAGTTCCGGATGAAGTTGGTCGGCAGAAAAGTTAGTTTAAAGAGTAGAGAAGGACAAGATCTCGGATTGGAAAAAGGTTTCACACACCTTCAATACGGCTGGACGAAACAAACAACCGGATTTGCACAGTACCTTTAAATGGAGAAGAAGCTGTAGATGAGGCGGATGTTCCTGGCAGTACCTGCAGGCTCATGGTTCCTGAAGTGACTGACATGAAGTAGGAAGACTGGAGGGTCCTGCACTGCCCAGGGAAAAAGCCAGCAGCACAGCAAAGCAATGAATAAAATAAAAGGTGCTCTCCTTAAAACCCAAGCATGGTCCGACCTTCCTGACTAAACGTCCCACTGTAGCTCTGTACAACAAATTCAACCAGAGGACAGAGATCTGGCTTGCAGTTTGGGCTAACTGATTGGTCCCACCAGCTCACGGGAAGAATATTCCGGGAGGATCTTCTCTGTTATTGGAGTTTGAGGATTCGTACTTGCAGCAGGGCTCCACGGGCGGTTCAGTAGTGGTAGGGGTCCTCTTCCATCAGCTCCTCATCGGTTCTTTCGTTCCAGTGGTGACTCTGTCTTTCCAGACCCAGAGACCTGCTTTTTATGCAGTTTTCCCCCATTCACACAGCCTGGCTGTCAATCACACAGCAGGGTGGCTGTCCTGGTCGGACAGTCACCTAGCCAATCAAACAGGAGTGCGACTTGGAGTACCAAGGGAACCCATGGCAGGGTCCTAAAACTCCCTCACATCCTGCCTACCCAGACTTTCAGGCGCCTAAGGAGGGCTTCTGCGTAGAAGCCCCCAAAGAGACGGTCAACAAAGAAACCAAACCTTGTTTGGCAGGCTGAGAAAAACACGAGAAAGACATTTTCAAAATGGTCTAGCGGTTCGAGGCTACCAAGATAGCCTAAAACAATACGAAGTTTATTTAAGATAACCGCGGTAGGAAAAATAGGGTAGTTACCACTGTCACCAGCCAAGTCTTGATGAAAAGGGAGCAAAACAATGCTCCAAGAGAAACAGACAAAAAGGGATAAGTATTAACCCTTTCCAGTACTCCATGTAAGATGGGTTGTACTGGGTCTGTGGATTTAAAAAAGACTAATAAAGGCAATGGCAACTTTACATGTTCTGCGAGACAGTAGTCAGTCCCAGACAATGGAGTCTGAGTTGGGAAGTCTAAAAGACAATCCTGTGTCACTGCACTGAAGGTGCTGTGTAACACAAAGTAAAAAGATGACACCTGTGGAGTAGTTGAGGCTCCACAGTCCATAAACACAAACATTTTTAAACACACACAGGAAAACACATGTAAGAGTGGGAAAAATAGGCTCACACTCTTACCAGGTGAAAAAAATAAATCCTAGAAAACCAAGCTCTGTGCTCAATGGTGAACGCAAACCCTTGCAGGCAGATTGGCCCTCTCAGAAGTTTTGGGTTCTCCCCTTTCATTTGCATTAACTATCTCAAGGCTTGGTGGTCTGTCTGAACCACAAAGGTAGATCCATACAAGTATGGTATAAACTTCTTCAGAGACCACACAATGGCAAAACATTCACGCTCTATGGTTGCCCACCTCGTTTCTGGTTCCTTCAGTTGCCTACTGATGAAGCAAATGGGGTGCTCCCTACCTTTCTCATCCACTTGACTAAGGACTGCACCTATACCTGTATTGGAGGCATCTGTCTGCACAATGAAGGGTTGGTGATAATCAGGAGTTCTTAGGACTGGAGCTTGACAAAGGGCTTTCTTCAGGTTTTCAAAGGTTTGAGTGCACTCCTCATTCCATCTAACCTTTTTAGGGAATTTTGGAGAGGAGATTACATTCAAGGGAGAAGCTATGGTCCGATAGTTCTCTATGAAATTCCTGTAGTACCCAGTGAGACCTGGGTAAGCTCTCACTTGGGTTTGAGTCATTTGGGTGGCATAGCTTTGCACAGTTTGTACTTCGCTGGGAAGTATCCGTAAGTGTCTTTGGCTGCATGGCTACTATTTCTGTGTAATCCACGGCTGCATTGTGTTCTGGAGGACGGCGTCAGCAAGGGGAAGCTTGCCGCCTTTCGCAACTCTGAACTGGGACTCTAACCACCACAACGCCCCGCGCCGGCAATAGTCATGCCCCCTTTTTCCTTCTGTTTCCAAACGCCCGTGATTGGATCTACAGCATTACCAAAAAGCCGGGCATGTGCACCGCACGTGCACCGGAAGTGTCCGAAAGTGTCTTTGGCTGTTTGGCTGGGGGCGCGGGGTGTGGGCAACTCTCAATTTAATACCTGGAGAGTTGGTAAATACTTTTTTCTCGTATGCATGTAAGGGGGCTTGTGCCTTTACTATAGTACTACTTCTAAAGGGGTATCAAAACACAGTTGGTTGTAAAATGGGAACGCAGGGTATGCATGACATGTTGACATTAAGTGAGGAATCACACATCCAACAATTGTGAGAAAATACAATTCTGTAGGTCCAAAAACCAGGCAAATGAGCATGGCCCAAGCATCGGTGATGCCATTACCTGGCTCATCAGACACTGATGAGGATCTAGTTGAATGTGCTCAGCAATGCTCTTTGGCAAGTGTTACCAATACACCAATAGTGGTAACAATGAATATGGAGTCTCTTCATGAGCTCTCGCAACCACTTTTTGCTGATGAAAGAGAGGGTTTCCAGCTGATGACAAAAAATAGTGATATCCTAAAGCCTGTCATTACAACAAAGCATTTAAATGACGCTAACAATTCATTCTTAGATATGCCACCAATATTTTTGACAGGGGAAATATCACTCCTATGTCTGTCTCAACATTTGGAGAACAGCGAACAGGGACTCGCAACCACTAAATTAAGTCCAATAAAGGAAGATGATTGTAACATGGTAGTAGACAACGCAAATACTATGATTGTTGAAGAGCTAAAAAAGCACTCCGCATCCTTAATGAGATTTTTATGGTGCTAATCTCCATGCCTGAAGTGTGTTGCAAGGCATGGATGAATATGTCCCCAATAAAACCCGGTGCTGTTGTTGAATGTGTGAATGGCAAGGAAGGATCTGGCATGAATCAGTTGTTACTAGACTCAGTAATAATTGAATCTGACAAACAGGGTACCGAGGTTGCAACGGTTATGGAAACGCGGTATGACCCAGTACGCGATACTATGGTTGGAGCGGTTGTTGCTAGGGAAAGGACAGTTGAAGAGGTACCAGAGGGAAGCACTGTAACTGGAGAGTTAATTACAAAGTTATCCAAAAAAAAAGGAAAAAAAGAGGAAAATAAATGCCTTGGCCCAAAAGGTGCTGAATACATCTTCTCGGAAATTCTGAAGAGACGCGCAAAGCTGAGGGAAGAACTGATTAAACCACAACCTAGTCCAGATCTCGTATTAGTAAACAACTCCATGAACGGGACATCTTTGATATATTTAAAAACCCCACCGTTGCATCACGTCTAAACACACCCGCTTCAGTAGGCCCAGTTGACACTTCAGTAGTTTCATGTTGGAGCAAAGGTCTGCAAGCAAAATTGGATGTTGCTTGCGGCTCCCTTCATGGTAAATCTGAAGTGGTGTTGAATGAGGCTCAAAATGGACAAGCAAAGGAGTCAGTACCCAAGGTCAATTGCAACACTATAGCACCCACAGGATTCAATGATGTCGGCCATGGTACCAAAGAAAAAAACAATGAAGTAGGAGTTCCCCAAAATGAGGTCAGTGCATTAGGGTGCGTGAATAGCCCCAAGGTTGAATCACAGTTATCTGAAAATGAAGAGAGGAAGATTATTGAAGAGATTTTAAAGAAAAGAAATAATGAAGGGCAACATGTGGCTAATAATAAGAATTTGCAAGGCCCTGTTGTTGAAACAACAATAAAATACCAAGATTAATTTCCCTTACCGTGTAGGGCAGCAACGGAAGATGGCCCAGGTTTTGAACCCACATATAAAAGGCTGGAGGAAAATCACTGGCACAAAGTGCGAGAACATTATCTTAGAAAGCCAGTATTTCCAAATGAGCCAAGACTCATTATGCATTATAAATTTGAAGGTGATGGTCCAAGGTCTTTGAATAGACCTCTCACCTTAAACATATTCTCAGAAATTCCAGAGCTGAATCTAATAACATCAGCTGATATAAAACGTATAGATTTCATGCACAAGCATAGATATGACTATGTAAGATTAGTGATTCCTTTACCTCTGATCTGGGCATTGATTCTGAAAGAAGCAGATACACTACCAAGGAGAGGCTTTGATATTTTCAATTTTCTGGATAATGTGCAACCTGCAGGAACAAGCCAGCAGGGAAGTGAGGGATCTAATTTGCCCAGTAATCCAAGCACGGAATAAATAGAAAATAAAAATAGTGAAAGTGGAATTATTAAGAACATGATTGAATGGAGAGACTTGGCGATTTCTTTGAAAGATTTGATTACACAGCTGAAATTACTGCATCAAACCCTTTAGCTCACACGAAAACTTCAGGATTATATCATGGAACACTTGGGGTAATTTGCACCTTGCAATAAACAGGAAGGTTTCTCAGTCATTGGTGTATTTTGATCTGGCTTTACTACAGAAAACTTGGGTGACTGGCCCAATTTTATGGGATAAATTCAACTTTCGATGTATTAAAGCGAAAGTCGGCCACAAGGGTCGCCCCAAAGGAGGTCTTGCCATAGCTATGAGAAATGAAGACTATATACATCTCGAATCGAAAGAGCATATTCAAGACTCTATAATGGCTATTACATGTAGAATTTCCACTAATAAGGCATAAGATACAAGATGACTATAAATATATATTGGAAAGCCCTGGAGCACACGGATAGTGCATTAGAAATCAATATTAGGAAATTGGACTCAATAATCGAAGATTGGCTACAACTCAAACCTGGGGTTTCTATAGTTCTAGCGGGGGACCTTAATGCGGATTTTAATATAGCCAATAGTTCCATGGTTTGGGCAATGACCTCTCAAGATGGTAATAAACCCAATGGTAACTGTAAATAATTTAGAGGAAGCATATGAAATGTATTTGTGAAAAGTTGGGGACTGTACCCAATGTATAATATAACACCGACATGGAAGGCAAGGGGATTGTCTTCAATAATAGACTACATTTTTGTGAGCTTGACATGTTCTTAAACATGGGAAACATGGAAGTAATACAAGCGAATGAGAGCGATCATGCTATGCTTGCATGTATGCTACCATGGAAGAAAGAAAATGTAAATGAAGTGAAGGGAACTTTGTGCGAATGTTGAAGTTCAGGGTACTAGGCTGACCTGAAACCCAGGGAAAATTGAGAAATTTAATGAGCAAATGTTGGAGTATGAGTCAGAGACATTAGAGGGAAAAAGATGGAATTATTCAGCTGATAGCTACTCAAACTATCTGTCAGTGGTCGTGGAGAAGTACAGTATGAAGAACCAGAGGACAGGTCGGAAGCGAGCGATTTACAAGCATAGTTTTGAATTACCCATTAAACAACGAAAAACTATTATGAATAGGGAAATTCGACTTATAAAGAAGAGAAATCAAGACACAGGGCCTCATTATGAGTTCAGCGGTAGCCATGCCGCTATTGGCGGCATGGCTGCCGCTGAAATCGCGTCCGGGTCCTCAGAATGAGGAATTACCGGGCCATTCGGAGTTCGGAATGGCCCGGTAATTTCTCCCTCCAAGGACCCAGACACGGTCCTTCCCCATTCCCATTTCAGCCCCCATAGGGCTGAATGGGAATGGGAGAGGGAGCAAACAACGGGCCATTACGAGTTGGCCCGTTGTTTGCTCCCTCTTCCCCTCGCGGGACCCGGTAAGCACGCCTGGTAATGCGGCGGTATGGGGTTAACGGCGCCAGCACCTTTTACGGCGCCATTAACCCCGTACTGCCAGGGTCGTAATGAGGCCCACAGAGTTTATTGGATCAGAAATAAGAAAGTGTAGACTGAGATACACGAATTGGACAACAAATGACCGGGTAAGTCAACAACAGAAAGATCCTGAATTGATGTTTGAATCCATGAAAAATACAAACGTAAGATCATTTTGGTCCCTAATAAACAACACTGGAAAAACACAGTTAGAATTGTCTCTTAACCCAATTGGTGCTGAAGACTGTTCCGAATATTTTTTGTGAAGATTTACAGTGAATCTAAGTCAAGGCCACTTGATATGGATAGGAATAATCAACCGAAATGGAAGCTTGATGTATCTGTAGAAAATATTAAAAGTATTATACTTAAGGCCAAATCGTCCAAAACACTGGGACCAAACAGTCTTTCATTTATGACTCTTAAAAATAATGCCGATTTATGGGCCAGAATACTAGACATCACTTACACCGATGTTACGGCAAATAAGATGTTACCCAAGGAATGGCTGCTCTCCTACATACTACCAATATTTAGGAAAGGAAACAGAATGTGTGTTACCAACTATCGTCCAATTTCTCTAATGAATATAGAGCCAAAGATATTCTCCTCTATGGTACTTTATAGACTCTTGGCCTGGATTGAGAAAAATGATTAATTGGACGTTAGGCAAATCTGGTTTAGAAAAAACATTGGTACGGATGCTGGAGGGTTGTTATTATCCCGGTTACAATACAATGCTCGTGTAACAAAGAAATGGCCTCTTTATGTTACAGCAATGGACCTATCTGCAGCGTTTGATACAGTAGATAGGCCTACATTATGGTGTAGTCTACTGCATCTTGGCATAGGCACTTATCTACTGGCTATACTGGTTGTACTGTATTCGAACACCATGATTAGTGTAAGGCTAAATGGTGATGGGTTAATTACTAATCATTTTGAAGCAAAAAACAGCTTAAAACAGGGTTGTGCATTGGCTGCCATCTTATTTAATCTTTATGTAGCCTCAGCTGGAAAATTTCTGGAGAGAAAAGGTCTAGCCACTCCGAAAGTGGGTGCATTAATGGTGAATTGGTGTGCATATGCGGATGATTTTCTGTTATTGGATTGGACCAAAACAGGCCTACAGCGATTGATAAATGCCTTTGTCTCATACATAGAAGGCCTGAAATTAAAAATAAATGCTTCAAAAACAGTTATAATTAACCTAGGGCAAACGAATAAGAAATCTTTATGTCTCTCATGGGACTGTAATGGTACTAGGATTAAAATACACAATCCAATAAAATTCCTGGGCTATACGTTTCAAAGTGTACCATCTATGGACTGTATTAAAAATTGTTTAAAGTGTAAGGCAAATGATGCTGCTAAACAGTTAAAGGTCATCGAAAGGAAATATGGTATGTATTCTTTATACGCATGTATAGAATTCTACAAGAAGAAAATAATTCCAAGGAATTTGCTATGGTTTGGAATTTCAATCGGATGCCTTAATTCACTTATTAAAGATTATTGAAGGCATCATATGGAGAAAAGTTTTGTATTTTTTACCCAAATGCATTCCTTTTGAAAGAGTGCAATATGAGTTGGGTCTATCCTCTCTGGAAAGCTGTATGAAGTGGAAAAAAGCAACCTTATTAAGGAATGCTTGCTGGGGAATCGGAAACAGCTTTACAGCTATCCAGTAGACGATAAAAAAGGGTATTTCAAGAAAAATCTACAAGAAAGTGTTGAGCAACTGCTATTTTTAATGGGAACATCATTACAAAACCTGTTAATAAAACCACTGAAAGTCAAAGCCCTGGTTAAAGCCTTTGATTGGGTGGGAAATAATGTACTTTTACTAAACTCAAGGGTCTACTTCCAATCTGTGTCCTTTTGGAAATGGCAGCCTGAACCTGAAATGTATATATATTTTTTTTTTTTTTTTTTAATTTTGATTTAATTGTATAACAATTTTTACAAAACAGCATTTGTAAACTCCTGTCTACATCTTGTACGGGAAATGTCCTTGCTTTGGCTTGTGATTGATAGTTAGTCCTGAATCTCTTGGACTTAATGTAGCGAGTCCAGGTTTTACTTTTGTCGCAGTTCTTCTTTGTTGATGGGTCTCTATCCATACGTTAAGATAGACCTTTCCAGAGGGATCACAGTAGGAGTGAAACAATCCTCTCCTATTCATTTTCTTCTGCTATAGATTCAGTGTTTTGAGAAACAAAGTTACTCCTATAACGCATCTCTTGTTGTTCCCATTATTCAGTAGTGACCAAAGGTTTTCCAGGTCTAGTGTTGAATAATGTTTCAGTGGGTCCATGAGAAAGCGTTGTCTTTCTGTTATCAAACCTGGACATTCCATTATCAGATGTTTTATGGTTTCTATGTACTCATTTGGTTTGCAGAAGCGACATAAATTCGTTTGAGCTTGTTTACGAATTGCCAAAATCTCATTAGTTTTCAGTTGGTTTAATTTGAATCGTAGAAATAAGCGACTAAGTCTCTTATCCGGAAATTTGTGAAGGTAGCCTCGGACTGCGTTTAGCTTCATTGGAGCGTTTGGCAGACTAGCTGTCAGTGAGTAGTCATTTGCCATCTCTTGCGTGTGAATCCAGTCGCTTCAAATAATTTTTTCACTACTCTGTTTGGGTTTTGGATTAGAGTTTCTGTAGACAGGTCCAGTTCTTTCAAGATTGTTTGATTGTTTCGTTCCCATTCCGCGAGCATCCAGTTATCTCCATCTATGATTTCTCTATGAATCAGGTCCAACACTCGTGCTTCCGGTTTGTTGATAACCTTGCGATATAGCATCAAAGTGGCTCTCATTTTGATTGCCAACATTGATGTTATGCAAAGTTCTCTCCTTATTAGTGCCATGGGAGTAGATGTCGCTAGGACCAGGACGTTTCGCCAAAAAAACTTTCATATTTCACCCAGATAGAATTCGGGACCAGTGGCATTGCGTCTATGCCATATATCAAAGCTGGCACCACCTTGGCCTTGTAGAATTTCAGGATGGGAATTAATGAGAAGCGACCGTGCCTCCTATCCACCGCCTTTGCTTGTGCTGTGAGGTTCTTTAGTTTTATCCAAAGTGTATCTAGCATGGTCTTTTTCGTTTCTATCATTACTAATTGTGATTCCCAGATACTTAAAAGCTTGTACTGTTTCCAGTCTCTTACCCTCACAATGCCAGGAATATCTTTGATTCCTTTATCTTGCCTACCCAGTACGAGCACTTTGGTTTTTTCGTTATTTAGCCGGAGATTATTTTCTGACATATATGATACCAGATTGTCCAGCTGACGCTGAAGGCCGATGGGCGTCAGATCCATCAGGATGATATCATCAGCGTATAGTAGACGGTCGATCTTCTCTCCTCCCAATGCCGGTGGAAAGTGTCTGATAACAAGACTTGATTCCCCATAGTCTGCAATGTACGCGTTGTATAAAGAGGGTGCCAGAGGACAGCCTTGTTTAACTCCTCTGGCTGTCACGATCTTCTCCGACAGACGTCCGTCCGAACTGAGGCAGACTTGAATGGAAGTTCCTTGATGTAGAGCCTTTATTGGATTTAGAATTGAGGCCGGACATTCTTTTGCTTCTAATTTCGCCCAGAGACGTTGTCTGTTGACCTGGTCAAAAGCTTGGACCAGGTCAATAAAGGCAACGTATACCGGAAGACCACCTTGTATTGCTTTTGCTTTCAGGGCACTCATAAGCAGAATGTTTGTGGTTGTCCCCGAGTTTCTGACGAAACCATTCTGGAAGGGATCCATAGAGTTAGTAGAACGAACCCAGTTTTGGAAGTCGTCCAACACAAAGGACGAGAAAACTTTTCCCATAACATCCAAAAGAGCCATCGGCCTGTACTGATTTGGATTATCGGTTGCTCCTCTCTTAAAGATTGGGACGATGTTTGCCTTTTTCCAGGTAGGTGGTATTTCTTTCGACTGGTTGCAATTTGAAAAAAGCTTACTCATAAAGTTTGCCCACAGCTGTGGATGTTTTTTAAGTTCCAAATTGCTAATACCATCGGGACCCGGCGCCCTGGAGTTGTTCAATTTCATAATTTTGTTTACAATTAAGTCTTTGTCGACAGGAATGTTCCACGTTGGATCATTTGTGGTACTTTCTCTGATAGAGGGATAGGAGGTATTCTCATCAAGGATTGGTGCAAATAGTTTGGAAAAATGCTCAATCCAGCGGGATTCTCCCACATTGTTCTGGATGTTATCATTGACTTTACTTTGGGTCCCCTTAATCAGGTTCCAAAATTCTTTTGGTTTGTTTCCACACACTGCCATCAGCATTTGTTCTGAATCGTTCAGATGGAGTTTGTAACGATAGTGGAGCAACCCGTTTCTGTATTCTCGCACGGCCTTTATCCATCGTGCCATGTTCTCAGGAGAAGGGAACTTTTGATAGTATTTTTTCAGCCTTCTGTGTTCCGACCTTTTCATTACCAGATCCTTATCATATGAGTGTCGGTATCCATTCTGTGGTTTAGATGTTTTAATTGGGTCCATCTGGAATCTGGTTAATAAGGGAGTATAGTCCAGGTCATTAACCTCCCTTTTCCCTTGTGTGTTAGTTTTTTTATCCGATCTTGTGTATTGTGCCTCAAGTTTCAGTAGCCCTTTTTCTGAGATCTTCACTCTTTTGCCTCTCTCTGATGGCTCGAGAGGTAAGGTGCAGCTGATCGATTGAGTTTTTGACGACCAACCTTCTAGAATTAGGAGATTATGATCGCTATAGACTGTGGGACTGATCCTAAAAGAGTGGATCTCTGGCAAAATTTCTCTTGAGACAAATATGTGGTCTATCGTCCCTTTTTGGTCACCTCTCTGCCATGACGGAATCATCAGGTTTGATATGGAGCGATGCCAATGAAGGTTGTGCATGTCCCTGTCCGCCATTATCTTATCGAGGAGTTTTCCTCTTTCACTTACAGGGGACTTCTGGTTCGACAGCTTTGAAGACGTGCCAATCCCTTCACATATTGCGTTAAAATCTCCGTTGATGATGATACTATGATCAGTCCTGTTTATTTGTGCTTCTTCCCAGATGTTATTAAGTTCTTTGACAAAATCTTCATTTGTGGTCGTCTCCGGGTTCCAATAAACGTTTATTAGGAGCAAGGTGCTCTCTTTATGTTCATTGGGTACAGGCTTTCTCTTAAGTGTTACAGCTTGGATCCAATGAGGCGACAAGAAAGTTTCAGAAACCTCTAGTCCTGTGCCGGCTTTAATCGCAATTATAAGACCCGCAGATGGACGTCCTGTTGCTCCTTTCCTGGCACTCTTAAAGATTATTTCGTAGCCATCTAGCTGGGGTTTGGTGGTCAGCCACGTCTCCTGTAGGCATAGGACATCGAAGGTACCCAGGTTGACATCGTTTTTTTTGGTTAAATGCATAAAACCCCTCGTGTTCCAGCAGCCTAATTTTAAAGGTAGCAATGACTTAGTTATCTTGTCTGGTGTCTTCTCCTTAGATGTCTCAAGGTGGATCTTCTTTTCCAGAGATCGTTGCTAATATTTTTGTCTACCATTACTCTCAGTTTTTGGCCAGGACCAGGGCACAGTTTTATCCGCTCTTGGTGTTCCATGGCTCCTTAGTGTTTGTTCACTTCGTGATGAATCTTGGAACCTTATGCTTCGCGCACACTTCTGATCCTGATTACTTTGTACATTCTGCTTTCTCTCAGATTTTTCGTTTTCCACTTCATTAAGTCTATGGATTTTTGGTTTGTTTGTTATTTGCATTTTCTGCGTGGGGCCGGCATGAGGCATCCTGCTTATGTAGCGGACACAATTATCCCTGGTCGTTTGCGAGGGATCCTTTCCGTTACTTACTTCTCTCTGGGACTTTATTTTTTCCCGGGCTTCTGTGTTTATATGCCTAATGTCCAATAATTCAAAACCCACTTCCAGAAGGTTTTTGGTTTCCTTCAATAGACGAAATTTGGTACTTTCAGAGTCAAGATGTATATATGAGTAGTCTGTTCTACCTGACGTACTTGGTTCGACTATCCATAGGTCCTTGTTTTGAAAATGCTTCAAACTGGGGATTTGAGTTAAGATTCTAATAATATTCGTTCTATTCATAGTCAGATCGTTCCGTCTTGAATTGATATTTTTCAACCTTAGAGTAAAGTCACTCACAATGCGCTTTGTCTCCTGTTTCCGAACACTTTCTGATTCAGGTCTTCTGTCATTTTTTCTCTTCTCATTCTCGGCAGAAATGTATCTGGAATATGAATCCGAGATCTTTTTGCCTGTTTCCCTTACAGGCTTTAAACTTTTTCTCTGATCAGACCTTTCCACCTCTTTCCGAGGAAGGGGAGGTGCGTTTGAGGATTTGTTCCTTTTCCAGATATTTGTACTTTCTCTACGCACCGGGTCCAATCTTTTCTTGTCCGCGGTATTTGTCCTTGGAGTTGTGCACTTCACGGATTCCAGTTTTTGAGATTTTTGGGGATTCACTGGAGATTTTGATGACAGAACAGGTTTTTCGACAATTTGTACTTTCTTAGGGGGTTCATTATTTGAGTTTTCTGTGTTTGATACAGTTGCTTTTCTCTTCGATGTTTTTTTTGGGTGGTTTCCACGATCGGTATCGTCGATTGTCAGAATACTGCAATCTGACTGGTCCTCGACAATAAGGACGGGAGTGGTTCTTTTTGAACAAATAATTCGTTTTTCCTTCATAGGATTCTGATGGATACTTTGAGTCTCTTTTGTTTTATGAGGGGCATCTTTTTTCTTCTCCGCAGCATTGAGTAAACTCTTCTGCGTTTGTGATGTGTTATCCTTTTTGGAGTTTTGGCTCACTATCGATTTTTGCTGACTGAAAATACCATACGTGAAGTTCTTGGTGTTTTTCCCGAAGCCTTTGTTTGATTTTTTTGTGCCTTCTTTAGTTTTTATATAAGAAAAGGGGTTAGGCACTTGATCCACCGCTAGTTCTGTGGCAGCGAATTGGCTAAGCGCTGCACGCACGTCATCCTCCTCCAATATAGCTATAATGGCGTCCAGGGGTTCGATCACTAGGTTACTGGCTGGAGTCACGTTTTCTTGATCTTGTAAAGTTGTCACTCTGGGTACCTCGTGTGAGGTGGTAGACGGAGCTGCTGTAGTGCCAGTTGAGTGTTGCGTCCGTCGATTTGTACGTTCCTCGACGTCTAAGTTTGTCGGATGGTTATAAAGTTCTTGCTCAGCAGGCCTTATCCTACGTACTCTCTCACCTGCTTCAGATCCTTGGGACCCCGTAATGAAGCCTTCCAGATATTGCAGTTTTGACTGCATTAAGGCTAACATGGTCATCTGGTCTCTGAGTGTGTCGTTAATGCTCTCGTACAGCTTAGAGAACGGTGCCAATGCTATCGTTACTGTCGACGTTATAGTTGTTAAATCCAAATTTTGGTAATCCAAGTGTTGGGGAGGGGAGGGCATAGTTCTGATTAGTCTTCGCGTGGGTGTAGGCGTAGTGATCAGTAAAGATGTTTTTGTTGGTTCAGTAGCCATTTCCTTCATGGAGTTATTTAGGTCTAATTCAGTGATCTGTATGGTTTTTTTTGCCATAAATAGTTGTGTCGTGTTTGGCTGCTGTTCAAGGCTGATAGCATTATTCGTCACTTCATTTTTTTGCTCCGAGACTTGGTGGTATTGATTAAGTGAGATCTCGGTAGCTTTCTTACTTGGTTGTTGATTCTGCCACCTAACTTCAGAGTTTGCTGTTTCGATTGTTGTATTATCAGACATTCTCTCTTGATTAGGCTTTTCACCTTTCCCCTCCTGGAGTTCACCATTTGTAGCCAGAGATGTAGATTTGTTTGAATAGTGCCATCTGAGTGGTGAAGCGACAGATGCCACTGTCATAGATGCGGTATTTCCCAGGGGGCCCAAGCTTGTCGTGGGTTCCTCTGTGATATCTCTGGCAGATGGTACATCTGTCTCCACATGAATGAGGCTCTCTAGCATTTCGTTGTCCGACAGCTCTCGCTGGGAATTTGATCGCCTTTCCATTTTTTTCCTGAAGAAGTCATTCAATAGTGCCACTGTGCATGGCTTGGTTAGAGTGGTCTTTGGGCCCATTTTCTTATTTTGGGGGACCTTTGTTCTTGAGGTCATTCTTCTTCTGACCTTGTTACGGGTGTGTCGCTGGGTTTTCGTTGGCGTCAAGAGGAGTAAATTAGGTTGATCATCGATATGTACTCCTTGTTTTTCTTTTCTTTTTTTCGGTAGAATTACCATTTGTGGACACACCACTGCAGAAGATCTTGGATTCCCACTTAGAGTGGCTGCTTCTGTTAGAACTTCGATTTCATCTTTAAGTTTGCTGGACGCTGAATCTAATACAGCTGGATTTCGATGCTGACATTTTCGTTTTATTGACTCTTCGTTCTTACCAATTGGGGCACATGATTTTACAGTGCTTTCCTTTGCGGCGCACTCCCACACTTCCGTACTTTCGGCCGTATGGACTTGAGCGGCACATACGAGTTCCACATTAACCTTCTTTGAGGATGTCGTTAGTTTCTGTCCATTGTCATTTAAACTTATAGGCGAACATCCCGTTCTTTCACCGGTCATTGTCATCCGTGGCTCAAGCCCAAAGGTGCTTTCCTCTCGGTCGGTGCTTTCTGCCTGCTTCTCGGTGTCCAGGGTCAGCAGGTCTACATTCTCAGTGCTGGTCCGTTCATTTATACAATGAGTACCCTCCTCTAACGTGGGGATATGTGTCGTCTGCTGGTTCGGATCAGCCACTGGAAGTGACATACATCGAGTGTCTATTTGCAAAAGATCATTCTGAATCCCCGACACCAGTCCCGGGGCAGAGGATGCTACAGCATCAGAGAGGAGCATATCATGATTGTGAGATTTAGGCGAAAATCTAGCGCTTTTTGATTGATTTTCCACCGTCAGATCTTGCTGGGTTGACGAGATGGTCCGTTTCGGCACCCGCTTCGGCGCCGCAGACTTTTCGCCACGCTTCTTGGTGTTCGATCTTCCCGTTAGCGTGTCTTTCAGCGGTCGAAGGACGCGGCGAGTGGATTCTGCCTCTGGACTCGACGGCGCACAGGTAAGCCGGGGTGGGGGAAGCGGTACGGATAGGGAAGGTAAGAGAGAGGGGAGTGGAGAAAACACGGGTGGGCAAGGAAAAAGGAGTGATGTCGAGGACGACGGGACATGGATGGGAGAGAGTAGGGAAATGGGAGTAATAAGACATTTTCCGGGTATAGAGAGGGGAAGTAAGGCCTTACCTGTGCTCGGTCTTGGACTATTCGGTGGAAGCAGTACGGGCTTTGGAGGCGATGAGAGAGGCGATCGCGGTCTTTCCATAGTATAGTTCGCCACTTTCGCTACCATGGCCATGGTTTCCGTCTCAAGGTCGTGAGGCTGCGAGTCCATGTTGGCCAAAGAAACCGCGGAGACCAATGCCGCGGTCATGACACGGTCTGCACAGTCTGCAACTTCACTCAGCAGCTCACTCCGCGGCCGCTCCGCGGCTTAGACAGGGTTTTAAGGATTTCAAGCAAGCTGGGAAATTAGTGTCCACTGCAGAAAGACTCAGGCTCTGCACAGTCTGCAACTTCACTCAGCAGCTCACTCCGCGTATATATTAAAATATCCAAATTGAGTAGTCAGGAACTCAGTGATGAGATTTAGACTGAATGTATTAAACACTCAAGAAATTAGGAATATACAATATTCAATTTTGGACAAATACAAATTCTGTAGGCATTGTTGTGTGGATGGAGAAAGAGAAAGGGTATACCATCTTTTATTGAAATGTCTGAAATTAATGTTGAGAAGAATAGATTATTTTAAGCAATTTGTAACTGACACTTCTCAAGTAAATTGTGAAACATTGTGGTATGAAATGCTACATGGAAAATCTAAGGTGCTAAAGTTGAGAACTGATGCCTTTCTTAAATATGTGTGTACCCTTGATTAATTCGTATTGGAATAAGTGTTTTTAATATTTTAGAGAAATTAAACTTGGGAAATGAATTAGGGCAAATAGCATGCGTTGATGCAGAGATAAAACAAAGGCACCAAATAAGAGATAGTTGGCAACAAGAAGTATGCATTGCAAGTAATTTGCATTTTCTAATTTTTAGTTGATGTCTTTTTTAAGAAATTGTAAAGATTGATGTTTTTAAACTTTTCCTATTGTAGACTAAATGATTTATGGCATTGTTAAATTGTTCTTGTAACTTACAATGTTGTTTTGAAAAGGTTTATATAAACCAAAAACAAATAAAGTTTAAAAAAAAACTTTCCTGGAAATGGCCTTATTTCACCTCCTCCTACCTCACGACCAATGTAGACCACTTTGCTCTGACCAATTTGACATTTGCTTGCCTTTATGGTCAGATGGGCCTGCTCAAGAGCCTGCAAAACATATCCTAAGTGATCAATATGTTCTTTCCATGTAGGACTGAACACTGCAATGACATCCAAGTATGCCATGCAGAAGTCCTCCATCCCATTCAGAACTTGATTGGCCATCCTTTGGAATGTAGCAGGTGCATTCTTTAGTCCAAAAGGCATAACCTTAAACTGATAGAGGCCTGCTGGGGTTGAGAATGCAATTTTCTCCTTGGCATGGTCTGCCAGGGATATTTGCCAATAGCCTGACGTTAGATCGAATGTACTTAGGTACTTGGATGCACAGAGTTTATCCACCAGTTCATTTGTCCTTGGTAAAGGATGGGTATCAGTCTTAGTGGCTACTTTTAGAGCTCTATAGTCCACACAGAATCCCAGCTCCTTGGATCCTGCCTTTGGTACTAGAACAAATGGACTAGACCATGGATTGTAGATCGCTCTATTACCCCGAGATCAAGCATCTTGTTGACATCTCCTTTGATGTGGGATCTCACATGTTCTGACATTCTGTAACCTCTGCTTTTCACAGGTAGACAGTCACCAGTGAGAATATCATGCTGGCCCCAAGGGGTCAAGCCTGATGATAGTGAAAACAGGGAGGCAAACTGATTTAACAGAACTTTGCACTCCTCCTATTGTTCAGAAGTCAGTTGAGAAGAGAGATTTACTCCTTCTAATTTCTCATCCAAAGGTTGGCCTCTGAGCTGAAACTAGAAGCAAAGCTCCCACTTCTGGTCTCGAGACATATGCCTTCAAACGGTTGGTGTGAAAGACTCTGGGAGCCTCCTTAGGTCTGCCTAAATCCACCAAATAGTTCACCTCTCCAAGTTTGCCCACAACCTTGAAGGGTCCTATCCATTTGTCGTGCAAGGCCCTCTGCCTTGTTGACACCATAACTAATACAAGCTGGTCTTGAGTAAACTCAACCATGCTGGCCTTCTGGTCATACCAATTTTTGACCAGAGCCTGACCTGCTTTTAAGTTATCACAAGCTTCTGCCATCATGTGTGACATTCTCCTTCAGAAACCTATCACATAGTCAGTCACTCTGACTGGCTTGGGGGAAGGAGCACTCTCCAACCCCTCCTTAATCAGAGCCAATGGACCTCTGACTGGATGGCCATAGAGAAGTTCAAAGGGACAGTAACCAACTCCCTCCTGAGGAACTTCTCTATAAGCAAAGAGAAGGCATGGCAGTAGAAGGTTCCACTTTCTTTTAAGGGGTTGCTCTAAAGCACCTATCATGCTCTTCATAGTACGATTAAACCTCTCTACCAGTCCACTTGTCTGTGGATGGTAGGCTGTAGAGAACTTGTAAATAACACCACAGTTTTTCCACATGGCATAGGCCAGTAGAAATATAAGGAAAGCCTTACCTTGATCTTTTTGAAACTCAAATGACCAGCCAAAGTTATCTCATGGGCGAACTGTAGGAACTGGATTCTGTTGGGAAGGGGCCCTACAATTCTTTTGCAGTCCCCGGGTATAGACTCAGTTGGTTCACTGTAGAAGAGGACATCTTGCCAGCTTAGCCTATGCTTCCCAACTTCTTGCCCATCAAGTTGGTTAGCAGCCTGTTGTCGAAGACCTTCGAGAGTAGGACACTCACTTTGTCCTCTACTGAAGTCCGCCCTGTTGGGTCCACCTTCTGCCAGTAAAGACTGCAGCTCAGGACGGTCAACAGGGTCACGATCTCCAACCATAACAGTGTCTTCTTCCAGATCTGGTTCTTCAGAAACTGGCTCAACCACACAAGGTTGCACCTCACTCTCTGCCTCAGAAGGTGGAGGGATCACAGGTGTGATCTTGGAAAATCTTGGGGATGTCCTTTTTGTTAGCACAGGGGTGCTGTCTGTCTTTTTCCTCGAGGTCTTGGGTTTCCCCTTTGCCTCTTTCTTCATAGAAATAGCAGTGAGCAACTCATGTGGAGTTGGAGTGCTAGTTTCCTCTATCAACTCCTCTGGAGAGCCTCTCAAGGTTCTCAACCTTGCAGGCCTAGTGAGCTCCTGTCTCCTCTTACTGGGAGGTCTGGGGGTGCTTGACACAACTACAAGAGTTTTCAGTTCATTACCCAACAGAACTCTCCCAGGCACTTCACTCTGCACACTAACATGTATTTTGACAGTCATATCATTACACTGGATGAGATCTGGTAACTGGGGAAGCATTATCACAGGGCCTCCAGCTAACTTGGTGAGTCATTTGGGTGCCGGAGCAACACCCTCCACCTTGAAAAATTATTCATCCACCACAGTTATACTGGCTCCAGTGTCTAGTACGGCAGGGGTCTCCTGGCCATTCACAAGAACACTATCTTTATAATACTCTCTAGTATTATCTGGGATGGAATTATAGACATCTAAATTATGTTATTCCCACAAACCCAGGGACACTAAAGAAACACTAGCAGAGACTCTCATGGGTTCATGAGCCGGTAGGTGAAAGTTTCCACTTGCCATAGGTACTTCTTCCTCTGGGGAGAAGGTTAAGAAGGCAGTGTGGAGCCCTGAAGGTTTACCCTTACATCTGGGATCCCCTTTCACATGGTCAGTTGACCCACAAACATATCATTTCCCAAATGTTTTGATGAATGGGGGTTTGTTCTGACCTCCATCTGGTTTGGGTCCAGATGGTGCACTATCCTGATTTGGTTTCGCTTGTGGCTTACCCTTATTGTTTTGTTTGGGGCCCTAATTCTCCTTGTTATCTTTCTTTGGCTGCTTTCTCTCATCCTTCTTCTGAATTGCCCCAGAATCCTTGTGAGTAGCCCTGTTGGCAACCCACAAGTCAGCAGCCTTAGCCAAGATCTGTCTGAGCTCAGGTGAGCAGGCATCATAAATTGACTCCAACATAACAAGATTTCTCATACCTTCATAAGTGTTTACTCTGTAACCCTTAACCCAACCATCTACGTTTTTCAAACATTCACTACCCAGGTAGCCCAAGGGGTACCATCATGCTTTTTGAGGGTCCTAAACCTCTTAAGGTACTGGGAAGATGTCTTCCCAAATGTAGCAATTAAAGCTAGCTTCACACACGCATAATCCATCCTATACACCTCCCCCAACTCATCACAACATCAGACGCAACAGTGGGTAGCCTAGAGAAGAGCCAAGGAAGCAACTGATTCCCTGTAATGTCTTGAATCCCATGGTTATATTCAAACATTGCCAACCCATCCAAAATATCAAGCTTAACCTTATGCATACCAACAATTTCTTTAGGCATACAGGGTCTCTTAGGACTGGAAGGCCTAATAGACTCTGGGAGAGAAGCATTTTCAAGAGATAAACTTTTCATTTATAGTTCATGATTCAACTACATTTCTCTGAGTTTAAGTTCTTGGTTTTTTTGTTCAGTTTGAGCATTTAAAGGTTTGAATTCCAATTCAAGCCTCATCTTTTCTAGAGCAATGAATTCAGGACTGAGTGTAGGACCTGATGGGGTTCCCATGGACAAAGGTTGAGGTTGCTGAGCAGGTAAAGGAGCAGTGAGGCCTACATTAGGAGACACATCTACTTCCTCTAACTCATCAATAATAGACACATTATAATCCTCATTATTTTCCACATTTGCTGAGGGGTCAGGTATTTCAGACCCACTCGTCAGACTTTGGTTCTTTAACAATATTTTAATCAATTTAGACTTTTTGACTTTGGCAGAGAGATTCCTTTCTCTACACAGATGTTTTAAATAATCCACAGTGTAACGAAGGAGGGTCTCCTGACTGTAGCTTTCCATATCAGATATGATTAATATTGCTTTTTAGTGATGTTAACCTTGTGGTTAGTTGATCGAAGGTAACAGCAGCCCTCTAAGTGTAATTACTATACTTGATCCTCACCATTTTACACCAATGTTAGGCAGAATTATATGCAGTACCCTTTGGGAACACCACACACAATTAAGACTACAAGTGACAGTACAAATTCACATTTGGTACAAGCCTGTTCTACACAGTAAAAGTGGTAGCGATGGCTGAGCAGCCAGACTTATCTCAAGAGCAAGTGAGCAGTATCAATAGTTACACAGAGGACAGCAATTACTATGATTCAAACAAACACTGACTTAAGGTTTCTGAGTAAAGAAATATACATTTATTTACACATCAGTTGTATAACATCTCACTAAACTAAAGCAGTTCAAAAATCACACTCTTAATATACCACACCACTCCCAATAGTTTCCAGACAAGTTAAGCTCACAAAAATGAAGTGGGAGCAAAATAGCACTCTAGCATTTAAAAGGGCGGGAAAGACAAAGTTAGGCAGACATTGAGCAGCACCAAGAGGTAAGTAAGCAAGGCAATCTATAAAGTGTAACTACAGTGAGGAAATCAAATCAAATAGGCTAAGGGCCAAAGTCAATAGGACAAAAGTCTTTTGCTCAAGATCACATAGTTCAGGATAAGTCGCGGTTAAGTCTTTGCCAAGAGTTCAGGACGAAGTTGGTTGGCAGAAAAGCTAGTTTAAAGAGTAGAGAAGGACAAGCCCTCGGATTGGTGAAAGGTTTCACACACCTTCACCGCGACTGGATGAAACGAACAACCGGATTTGCACAGTACCTTTTATTGGAGAAGAAGCTGTAGCTGAGGTGGACGTTCCTGGCAGTTCCTGCAGGCTTGCGGTTCCTGAAGCGACTGTCAGACTGACATGAAGTTGTCAGTCCAGAAAAAGTAGACACCCCTCGATTGTAAGGCAATGTACTTTGTTGGCTGAAGACCAACCACCACATGCTCCTGGTATTAGAAATATGCAGCCATAAGCTTGACTGAAGTGCAGCCATTTTTAAGGTGACTGAAATCGTCATTTTGTTTTCTCTAACGTTTGCCTTTTGCTTCATGTCAAACCTGCTTCGCTGAAATATTATTCTGCTGTACTGATGCATAACACAAGGCCGCGAGAGACATGTTGAAACATAACGCAGTAACCCCGACAGAAATGCCCGGTCGCCTCCCTCACATATCCTTGGAAGTAAGCAGCAAGGCATTCTAATCAGTACAACAGGTGCCAGCTAGTCTCGTTAATACAGTAGAAATGTTAGAAAAACATTAAATGGCTTGAATTATGCTCTTCTTTGCGGCCCACCTTTCCTGAGCCCGGGAGAGCAAGATGATCCCCAGCACACAAATAGAAACCAGGAGATAGCAAGGCCTGGAATGTGTCTCTCCCCTATGTGCAGCTTGCTTGCCAAAACAGAAGCATTGTGTTCTTTTAAAGAAAGACTTGTGTCTGTAGGCTCACAAAATTGCAAACTGTTGCTAAATGAATGTTGAAGGTGTCATACTCGTCACCATTGTCAATCATCGTGCCCAATTGAAAGGAAATGTATTAGGGGTGATATTGAATGTGTCACAACTGATTGTAAGATGCCTACTTTGTATATATGCAACTGATGTACGATTCTCTCTCTCTTGTGTCCCCCGAGGTCTGGTAACACACGTCGCAGGGCGTGAGACCCAGTTGGCCAACTGAAACTATTTGCTTTGCAATAAACCCTAGCTATTTGGGAATATAACCTTGTGTCTGACGTATCAGTTTGTGTGTGGTGATTGTGCCTTGTTTCTACATGCGAGGGTCCCTCAGGGGCCCCTTCAAAGTAGGAAGACTGGAGGGTCCTGCACTGCCCAGGGAAGAAACCAGCAACAGAGCAAAGCAGCAAATAAAAGGTGCGCTCCTTAAAACCCAAGCAGGGTCCAACCTTCCTGGCTATCCGGCCACTGTAGCTCTGTATAGCAAATTCAACCAGAGGAGGGAGTCCTGGCTTGCAGTTTGGGCAAACTGGTTGGTCCCACCAGCTCAGGGAAGAAGATTCAGGGAGGATCTTCTCTGTCATTGGAGTTCGAGGATTCGTAACTGCAGCAGGGCTTCACCGGGTGGTTCAGTCCTAGTAGGGGTCCTCTTCCTTCAGCTCCTCGTCGGTTCTTTCGTTCCAGTGGCGACTCTGCCTTTCCAGACCCAGAGACCTGCTTTTTATGCAGTTTTCCCCCATTCACACAGCCTTGCTGTCAATCACACAACAGGGTGGCTGTCCTGGCCGGACAGTCACCTAGCCAATCAAACAGGAGTGGGACTTGGGTTACCAAGGGAACCCATGGCAGGGTCCTAAAACCCCTCCCTCACATCCTGCCTACCCAGACTTTCAGGCACCTAAGGAGGGCTTCTGAGTAGAAGCCCGCAAAGAGACGGTGAACAACGGAACCAAACCTGGTTTGGCACACAGAGAAAAATACAAGAAAGACATTTTCAAAAAGAAATGGCGAATAAACCCAGCGGGAACCATATAAAAACTTATATGGTCTAGCGGGTTTAAGTTCGTGGCTACCAAGATAGCCTGAAACAATACCAAGGTTATTTAAGATAACCACTGTAGGAAACATAGGGTAGTTACCACTGCCACCAGCCAAGTCTTGATGAAAAGGGAGCAAAAATGCTCTCCAAGAGAATCAGACAAGAAGGGATAAGTATTAACCATTTCCAGTACACATGTAAGATGGTTTGTACTGGGTCTGTGGATTTAAAAAGACTAATAAAGTCAATGGCAAATTTACATGTTCTGGAAGACAGTAGCCAGTCCTAGAAAATGGAGTCTTGAGTTGGGAAGTTTAAAAGACAACCCTGTGTCACTGCACTGAAGGTGCTGTGTAACACATAGTAAAAAGATGATGCCTGTGGAGTAGGTGAGGCTCCACAGTCCACGAACACAAAAAATGTTAAACACACACAGCAAAACACATATAATAGTGGGAGAAATAGGCTCAGACTCTTACCAGGTGAAAAAAATAAATCCCAGTAATCCAGCAAAGCTGCTGAGGGACTCAGTAGGTAAGGGAAATGAGCCATTCCTGAGAATTCTACCTATCATATGCCACGGGGCAGGTACGACATTCCCTTGCAAAATGACCCCACCTTCCACATGACCAACACATTCCTTGTCCTCCTCCTCCTCTGGGCCCATGTCCTCTGTACCCTCCTCTACCTCTTCCAGGTCTCCCTTGCCACTGGGGTCCTCCAAATTGCTCATCTGCGTCCCATTGCTCCTGCCCATTGTTTGCCCATACAGCTGCCATTCTACCCTGTGACACTGCCAGCCCCTCCTCTTCTTCTCCCTGTCTTCCTGAGGGTGTTGCAGCTGTTACTGCTGTGATCTTCACTAACTTGCTCTGTACAAGCTTCACCTCGTCTGCCAAACATTTCTGAGCAATTTCTTTCTCCCTTTCTTTGATCCTCCTGCAATAGTGTACTATGATGCTTTGTATTTCTGAGCAGCCTTTGGCTTCTATCCCAGCAATTTTTTCAAGAGCCTTCTGTACCTTCTTGGGGAGGCCTCTTCTGATAATGAAGTAAAAGAGGGAGGTCGACTGGTCCCAGGCTGTGCCCGTCTCCGCCCTCCACATATCCTGCACACGAAGAATGAATTGCTAACTGTCTTCCCCATCCACCATTGTGCATTGCATTACTGAGTGGAAATCTGGGGTGTCGAGGAAGGTTCTCCACAGTGCCACACCTGTGCCCTCACATTGTTAAATGATGATCCATCATGCCTATCATTGCCCATTGTCAATCCCCGGAATCCTGCCTTCACCCATATCCTGTCTGCTTGATCACCCACTGCAGACACCAGGGGGCATTTGAGGTCCCCAACCGCCAGTTGCACCCCTTCTGTATTTTACTCAAAGGCATATATCCATTTCCCCACCCCCCACCCCTGGAAAGTGGGGGTTTTGCTTTTAACAAGTTGTTTTTACCCATCAATGCCCAGGGCACATAGTGGGGTCTCCCCGACCCCCTTGTGTATAAGGGGCATCTGTAGATGTGCTTTTCCTCTTCCTCTACTTACCTTTGTTCCTTATTTCTTTGCCGGGGCCATTCACCCTAATCTACCTCAGAGCCTTCCTCATCACACTTCCTCTTCCCCTCCTACCTGTGGCATTTGGCACGGCACCTGCGGGACCACTCCTGCTGCTCCTTCCTCATACTCATCGATATCGCTCCTACATTCTTCCTCCCTGTCGGATGTAACCGTGTCATACCCTACACTCACTTGCTCCCCTTCTCGTTATACTATCACCATCTTTATCGGGGTGCTGTCTAGCCAGAAAAGGAAGTCCTCGGACTTCTATTCACCCTCAGGTATCGTGGAAGAGTTCTGTAATGGGGGCGGCAACTGTGGCTGCCCTCCCCTAGTGACGATTGTGTATTCTCGCACAGCGTTCTCAATCGGGCTAATTCTGCTTGAGTACTAATCACTAATGTTTCTACATTTAGTGTCAGGGGCCCTTCGTGTACTGGTGGTGTACTTGTTGGTCCATACGGGGCCTTAGGATCATAAGGGAAAGGAGGAGCTACCGTCAGAACTACAGGTGCACTTGGTGGAGGTAGAAACTTTGGATCGCTATACACCTCAGCAGGTTTTGTCAACAATGGTTACAAAATGTTCAGCTCTTACCCTTCTTTGCCTTCTCTTCCCCCGTAGGCTCCTGCAATCACTACAGGATGTGACTCTTTTTCTTTTTTATTTGTAGGGGCGTTTCCTCAAACATCCTCCACAAATCTAATACTTCTCTTCTACACTGGAGTGTTTTCCCCTGTATTTAGCCTTTAAATATGTAGCCACAAGGTCTAACACTGGTTTCTCAAAGGACCATCCTTCTGGCAAAATTTGAGCTGCCCCCTCCCCTTTAATCTCAGTCAGCCATTACCCATGGTATTTCATTATTTTTTCACTATAGAGGGAGGTCTCTGCAGATATGCAAGAGTGACATGTCTGCCCCCATAATATTATCTTGCTCACCCCACTTGTCGTCGTACGTGTGTGCTCGTGTACAAATTACAGTCAATACTTAAGTTACTTTTGATGACTTACAACAATTTTTCAATGATACTTCAATACATTCTACTCATATCTCATCTGCCCTGATTAACACATAGAAAAACGATAAACATAGAGACAAAAACCAGTAGACAGTTCAACCTGACAGATCAACACACATTACTGACACCGTAAAACATGAAACATATATCTAGGATAATCCCCTGCACCCTCAGCCCAATTTCAGAAATGCCCTAATGTCCCCTCATTCATATTCCTCATTCACTCCTCCCTGGCCCCTTCTGGGCCGACCTCTAAATGAAACGAGTGCCTCCACACTAGAAGAAAGAACTACAGCTATTTTCCTGAGTCTATTCAATATCTGAGACTCCTACTTTTTCCTTTTCCTCACCAATATCCCTGCACTGGTCAAGACAGTACTATGCAGCATCCCCTTCCACCCCTTTTCGGGGCTAGGTTCCCGTATCTCCTCTTATTTCATCACCTTATATAAATCCTAATGGCCATAAAAAAGAAAAGAAGCACTTTGTTCACCAATCACACAATCCAATCTATTCACTCACACCCAACCCGTCCCTTATCACTCAATCTGCTCCATCACTTTCACACTTTAATCCTTCTCGCAACCAATACTCACATGTCCGTGGTGTTCCAAGAGCCTCTGTTTGCGGTCTATCCACAATATTGGTGCCTCCCCCACTCAAGATCCGCACCCAGCTCCAGTGAGCAGTTGGGTATTTGCAAAGCCGGGACCCGCGAAACATGCTCAGAAGCGTACGCCTTTTAACCACTGGTCAGCCGTAGGTGGGGGCGGCCTTGATGGGCGTGCCCTGAACTCACGGCCTTACGGGGACATTTTGGAGCTATCATGTCTAAGGGGTTCACCAAATGCAGAAACCCATTCTTGAAATACAAATCCCAATTTGAAAGTAAATGGACACACCCCAGTAGGGAATGAGACCAGGAGATAAATTGCGAGTCGAACAAAGTTTTCTATATCAGATAAGATGCACGCAGAGAACTCTGCTGCCCTGAGAGCGCTCTGCCAAACATTTCAAGAACAGTACATTATAGGTTCTGGAAACATCACTAGTGACGCTTCCCAATAGGTAGACAAAGCTACAACATGATTTGTTGGACATATGGATACATTATGTGGATATACAGGCAGGTCATGCAGGATTGGCTGGTAACTTGGGTTTTCGCCGAGCAGCACGTGGTTCAGCTGGGCTCATCTCTGCGGGGTGAAGCTCAGGTATTCAGGATGAAGCTAAGCTAACTAATCTATCACAGTAAAACAGGAACTGAGGGCATCCAACAAATAATAGTTAGAAAAACAGGCAGTCCTGGGGGTGTCACAGAGTTCATAATGTTAGGATTCTGACCACTTTGGCCCCTTGTACCTTAGGGCCCATAGACCTTGATAGCAGGGCCCAGGTGCCCACCTTGGAGGGTTTTGATCTGCCTGATGCCTCATGATATAAGCTGACATGTGTTATTTTTATCCAGGATATATGCAGCAGGGGATTAGGACTGTGGTGGGCGCTCGAGTTGCTCATAAAAAAGGGGGGTCAGATGTGTGTCTGCATCAAGAGAGGTTAGGGGACTGTGGCTTTTCAGGGCGGGGGCCGAGAGACCATAGACAGGTTTGTGGAGACAGATGGGCAGGCAGCCAGTGAATTTGTTCTGGTCACACACAGGGCAAAGAGCTCAGAGAAAGAGAAAGAATACTGTGTTTGCAACAATTCGCGACTGGCTTCCGTGAGAAAGGAGCTTGTGTGGCGCAGACAGGGGAGGAGGTGGTGGGGGTGCTGGGCTGTCTGAGCGCAGCACTGGACAATGGGAGAGAGGGCTTTTTAGAGAACACTGTGCAGCCTAGTAAAAAGATGGAGTCTGGGGCCTTACAAAATGGAGTCTACATGTGTCATTCCATGGCCTCTGTCCTCCGTCATGGGTAGGCAGACAAGGGGGGCATCTCCCCATGATGGGATGAGCAAGAGATCCATTCCATACAGAATGTACACAGGGGCTTCAGAAAGACCCTTCCTCCCCTACAGTAGCCCCTGAAGTATTCCACATCAACAGGCTCAAGCCTTTCCATAGGCAACCATAAGTCTCGTGTCTCTTGCTAGCTTCAGAGCAAGAAGAGGATGAGAGTGAGCCCCTTCCTGATTTGCTGCATAGCAACTCTCAGGATGGCTCAGTGGAGATCTGACACCAGAGCAGCAGAGAGCCTTCAGGGCTTTGCTCGGGCAGTATCCCCCTCTGTTCTCCTGACACCAGGCCTCATCCTGTGGTGCAGGCACAAAATTGACACTGGTGACAATGTACCTGTCAAGGATGTCAGGCACTGTAAAGAACCACATCCAGGTTGAGGTCGCCAAGATGTTAGATTTGGAGGTTATCAAACCCCCAACCAGTCCCTGGTCCAGCCCAGTGGTCCTTGTCCCCAAGGAAGAATTGAGGTTCTGTGTGGACTACAGAGGGGTTAATGCCATCACCAAAATTGACGCGCACCCATTGCCCAGGGCTGATGAGCTCATGGACACCATAGGTGCTGCTAAATTTGTGAGCACCTTTGAACTTACCTCAGGCTATTGGCAAATAGCTCTGACGTAACTTGCCAAGGAAAAGACTGCATTCTCAACACCTGAGGGACTCTACCAGTTTGGAGTCATGCCTTTTGGGTTGAAAAATGCACCTGCCACCTTCCAGAGATTAGTAAATCATGTGCTCAGTGGGCTGGAGGCCTTCTGCGTGGCCTACCTAGATGACATTGCTATCTACAGTTCCACCTGGGAAGAGCATTTGACACATCTGAATAAGGTGTTGCAGGCCTTGAAAAGGGCTAACCTCACTATTAAGGCCACCAAGTTCCAGATAGCTCAGGGTGAAGTCACGTATCTTGGTCATGAGGTAGGAGGGGGTCGAATCCAACCTCTCCCCAGTAAAGTATAGGATGTACATCACTGGGAGACTCCCACTACTCAAACCCAGATGAGAGCCTTTTTTGGCCTCACTGGGTATTAACGCAACTTCATGACAGGCTATGGAACCATAGCTGCCCCTCTGACAGCTCAGACTTCACCCAAACAACCAAGGAAGGTTAATTGGACTGAAGACTGTCAGAGGGCCTTTGATGGCTTGAAAGGAAGTGTGTGTCGGGCACCCGTGCTGTGTGCGCCTGATTACAGCAAGCCTTTTATCGTTCAAACTGACGCCTGTGACACCGGAATTGGAGCTGTCTTGTCCCAGTTAGATGACAAAGGAAGAGAACATCCAATCATATTCATCAGTAGACAACTCAAGGGTAAGGAACTTAGGTGGGCTACTGTTGAAAGGAATGTTTCAGTATAGTTTGGAGCCTTAGGCGTGTTAGGCCCTACCTTACATGCTCTACCTTCAAAGTCCAAATAGACCATAAGCCCTTGAAGTAGCTTAAGCAGATGAAGGTTGAGAACCCGAAACTGCTCATATGGTCCACTAGCCTGCAAGGGCTAGACTTCACTATTGAGCATAGACCAGGGAAGAGTCATGATAATGCAGACGGCCTTTCCAGAAGGTATGTTGACCGTCTGGATGATGATGTCAATCTCGTGGGAGATTAGACCACCTTAACCTCAGTCTGCGGGGGCGACTGTGATGCTGGAAATGCATTGGAGGCACAGGGTCTCCATGTCCTTGTCCTGTTCTCCTTTTATCATGTGTGTTCTGGGTTATTTTCTGCCCAAGAGTCCAGGTGGGACTCCTGGCAGTGCAGCTCTTCCTCTTTTTGGTTTGGTGAACAGACCCTTGGGATACCCTTATGGCACCCATGGGTGGGGGTACATCCCTGTACTACTAGTGTAGGTGTTTGGGCACATGTTTGTGGCCCACAAACAGGGTATGGGCTGGTGGCATCTCCATGCTGAATTTGACAGGTGCTCTGAGTATCTTCCATTTTGAGATACACAGGCCCTGCCATTGGAATCAGTTGATTCCTGAAAGGAGACAAGATGGCCCATGTGGCCTCTTGCTTTCTATTGCCTATTACCTTGTTTTTCCAAAGTCCTGGGAAGCCCTGACTCTGTCCCTTCCCCTGACTGACTCTTGGGTGTAAGTTCCATAAATGGTATTGTGGGGAAGTCCAGGCCAGACTGGCGGAGCCTTCCCAGTGACTGTAATTTGTGGGTACACCCTTGGGGTGGGACCTGGGTGAATGTAGTGTGTGACCAATATACATTTCATGTTATGGGTGTCTGGTTTCTGGTATGTGACACAAAGACTGACACAGCCCTGTCCGAAACTGATATGAATGCAGTGTGGAGTGCTGAATGTTTGGGAGCTTGTCCCAATACACATTCCATGTTGTGAGTGTCTGGAAGGAGAAGAATGGCCTGAATGCAATGTGAGCTTGATTGGCTGCCTGCCTGTCTGAATGTCCTTCTGAATGATTGGTTGCCTGAGTGTGACCCAGCAAAATGAATGAGAGACCAAACAGTATATCTGGGGTCCTCTCACTGATGGAAATTGTTCAGAAGCTGAAGTCGAAACTTGATGCTTATTCTCAAAGCCGAGCCGGAAGAAGAAGGTGAACCGCTGTTTCCCTTTGATACAATCTGAAAGCTGCCATGCCTTCAAGGAACTGATCCAAGAGTGGACCTAGTTAGGAGACCTCTTCCCGAGCTATGAGGGAACATTGTGCAGACCGCTAATCTTCGCCAAAGCGCCCTGGAAGCCAGCCTTCGAAAGACTGTCGATTGGAGATGGGACCGCTGAGGATTCCGAAATAAAGCACCTGGACATCAAGGCCATCAAAGTCCATTGTCATCCACCAGGTTTTGGAGGACCGCCGTAACTGCTGGAAGCCTATCAAAGCTGTGTTGCCCAGAAGCGGGAACCGCTTGATGCCACGCCGCCGACGATCTGAGTTGCAACGCTCCACCTGTTGACTAAGATCCTTGAATCAAAGGACTCCCTTGGCCGCACTGTCGAATGCTTTGTTCCGCTGGAGAAAGTCGAGGCCGCTGATGTGCTGAGGAGAATCCGCCAGTGGGTTCCTGCCACCCGAAGACCACAAAGACACTGATGATCCGATGCCCTTGCTGGGCCAAAGTTCTTCCTTGACTCTTTGCGGCAACAAACTATCACTGTTGTGGAGCACTGCACGCCTCGTCTTTGCAGGACGTTCACGAATGATCGTCAACGTGCACCACCCGGACCAAAGCTGCTGCCTCTATGTCACCAAAGCCTCTCAACGCCAAGATCACCTTCTTCAATGACTATCGACGATCTGTGGCTCCTGCCTTAAAGGGGGCCACTAAAAAATGATCTATCGACAACCCATCAAACAAATCTACTACACCAGGTACATTGGGGTGGTGGAACCTTTGTAGAAGGAAATAAGACTTTAATAGACAATATATGGACTGTGCTTGTTGAATTATATTATTTAAAGGTTGCCCAGTTGGGGGGATCCTCATCCAGAACTGTGCCTAGTGGTAGGGGTCCAGTGTTCTGCCAATTGTCTAACCAACTAGTTTTCCTTTTCAAGTCTAGTGTTGGTTTATTGTTTATTAATGAATTTGTATGCCATTTTGAACCTGCCTAAAGTTGAAGCATTTCAATGGAATGCAAGGACTAATTGTGGTACCACATAGAGACTGTATATATTTACCAAGTTAGAATTGCCTGAGCACAAAGCGTGTTATTGTATGTGTACATAATCAAAGCCTTGTTCACATAAACAACTGTGTTTTCACTAACATAGTGTGTGGACATTCCTTTGTGGGTGCTTGGGGACTACACTGTACTTAAGAACCAGCCTGCATCTCCTCCTGAGAGCTAAGCCTTGATTGTTTGTCCATAGCTACCCTATAGAGAATCTTGGCTGGGGTGCTCTGTGCTTCTCCTCTGCCATATGGAGAGCAGGGGTACAGATACCCCCCTCCAGTCTTTACACCCTCTGTGTTAACAGAGAAATACATTAGTGCCAGGAAATTACTCAGTACCTGGATGGGATTGATCTTCCCCACCTGACACCAGAGGACCCACTTTCCCTTGACGTGAAGTTCACAGTGGAAGAGGTTGAGCAAGCAATCATGATTAACCAGCAGGGTAAGCCTCAGGCACAATTGGCTTGGGTTCTAGGTTTTCCAAAGAATATAAGCAAACCCTACCCATGCACCTACTTGCAGACTCAGCAGAATCACTGGATGGGGCGTTCTGCCCCCAACCCTAAGGGAGGAGATTTTCATGGTACTGCTTAAGCTCAACAATCTACCAGAAGAATTAGGCTTGTATAGGCGGCTATCACTTATTAAAGTGGAAGAAAAATCTTTGCCAAGATCATTACAACCAGACCTCAGCCACGTATGCCCCAACTGGTTCACCCGGACCAGCCGGGCTTCTTCCTTTTGTGATCCACAGTACATAATTTACTGAGATTCCTCTGTATAATATCACTAATTAAACTCTCTGGCATGAGCGGTTCCAGCAACACTGGATGCCGAGAAGGCATTTGACCCAATTTCCTGGAACTATCTTCACACAGTGCTGGACACTCTCTATCTAAGCCAGTACTGCATAGGCTGTGTCAAGTTACTTCACAGAGTCCTCATAGCTAGAGTATCTACCCATGGTCAATACAGCTGGACATGGGCATAAGGCAGGGATCACTGTACATAATTTACTGTCATTAGATGGCACTACATTTCCATAAGTGAAGGCTGCCGCACCCCACGCTGCATCTGCACATTGTACACCTCAGCCACCCTGCTGTGTGATTGACAGCCAGGCTGTGTGAATGGGGAAAAACTGCATAAAAAGCAGGTCTCTGGGACTAGGAAGGCAGAGTCGCCACTGGATCGAGAGAACCGAAGAGAAGCTGAAAGAAGAGGGCCACTACCATGACTGAACCTCCTGGTGAAGCCCTGCTGCGGGTCCGAATCTTCAAACTTCGACAACAGAGAAGATATGCAAGGAATCTTCTTCCCCTGAGCTGGTGGGACCAACCAGTTCACCAAACACCAAGCAAGGCCTCCCTCTCCTGGTCAAATTTGCTGTGCACAGCTACATTGAACCGGATAGCCAGGAGGCTCGGACCCTGTTTGGGTTTTAAGGAACGTACCTTTTATTTCTTGCTGTGCTCTGCTGCTGGTTTCTTACCTGGGCAGTGCAGGACCCCCCAGTCTTCCTCCTTCGTGTCAGTCCGACAGTCACTTCAGGAACCGTGAGCCTGCAGGATCTGACAGGAACTTCTGCCTCAGCTACAGTCTTCTTCTTCATTTAAGGTACTGTTTAAATCCGGTCGTTCGTTCCATCCGACCGCGGTAAAAGTGTTTGAAATCTTTTGCCAATCCGAGGGCGTGTCGTTCTCTACTCTTTTAAGTAACTTTTCTGCTGAACAACTTCATTATGAACTGTTGGTAAAGACTTAACCGCAAACTACTCTCAACTGTGTGATCCTGAGCAAAGATTGTGACCAAATAACATTGGCCCAGGCCTATTGATTTAAATCCTCATTGTAGAAAGCCTTTTCTAGATTGCCCTGCCTACTTACTTGTTGGTGTTGCTTCATTTTGTATAACCTTGTCTTTCCCTCCCTTTTTAATTGCACAAGTTCCATTTTGCTCACACTTCATTGTGAGCTTAACTTGTCCAGAATTCATTGGGTGTTGTGTGGTATATCAAGAGTGTGATTTTTCTGCTGCTTTACTTAGTGAACTGTTTTACAACTGATGTGTAAATAAATGTATATTCTTTTACTCAGAAACCTTGAGTCAGCATTTGTTTGAACCATACTAACTGCTGTCCTTTGTGTAACTATTGATACTGCTCACTGTACTCTTCAGATAAATCTGGCTGCTCAGCCATCGCTACCACTTTACTGTGTAGTACAGGCTTGTACCAAAGATGAATTTGTTCTTGCACGTGTAGTCTTAATTGTGTGTGGTGTTCCCAAAGGGTATTGCATATGGTTCTGCCTAACGCTGGTGGTAGAAGTGGGATACAGTATAGTAAGTACACTTAGAGTGCTGCTATTACCTTGGATCAACTAACTACAAGGCTAAACATCACTAAAAAGCACATTTTAATCATGTCTGATATGGAAAGCTACAGTCAGGAGACCCTCCTTAGTTGCACTGTGGATTATATGAAAAATCTGTGTAGAGAAAGGAATCTCTCTGTTAAAGGCAAAAAGTCAGAATTAATTGAAAGGTTGTTAGAGAAACAAAGTCTGGGTAGTGGGTCTGAAACACCTACCCCTCCAGCAAATGTGGAAAATGGTGAGGATGATAATGTGTCTGTTATTATGGATGAGATATATGAGGCAGATGTGTCCCACAATGTAGGCCTCTGCCTGCTCAGCAACCTCAACCTTTGTCCACTGGGAGCCCATCAGGTCCTACACTCAGTCCTGAATTCATTGCTCTAGAAAAGAAGAGGCTTCAATTGGAATTCAAACGTATTAATGCTCAAACTGAACAAAAGCATCAAGAACTGAAACTCAGAGAAATGAAGATGAACCATGCCTTAGAAATGAAGACAGTGTCTACTGAAAATGCTTCTCTCCCGGAATCTTCTAGGTCTTCCAGTCCTAAGAAACCCCATATGCCTAAAGAAATTGTTGGTATGTATGAGGCTAAGCTAGATATTTTGGATTGGTTGGAATATAACCTTGTCCTTCAAGACATTATAGGGAATCAGTTGCTTCCTTGGCTCTTCTCTAGGCAACCCACTGTTGCATCTGATGTTGTGATGGAGTTGGGGGAGGTGGATAGGATGGATTATGAGTGTGTGAAGCCAGCTTTAATTCCTAGATTTGGCAAGACCTCTTCCCAGTACTTTAAGAGGTTTAGGACCCTCAAAAAGCATGATGGTACCCTTTGGGCTACCTGGGTATGTGAATGTTTGAAAAACGTAGATGGTTGGGTTAAGGGTAACAGAGAAAACACTTATGAAGGTATGAGAAATCTTGTTATGTTGGAGTCAATTTATGATGCCTGCTCACCTGAACTCAGACAGATCTTGGATAATTCTAAGGATATAGATCCAAAGAAGTTAGCTAAGGCTGCTGACTTGTGGGTTGCCAACAGGGCTACTCACAAGGATTCTGGGGCAATTCAGAAGAAGGATGAGGGAAAGCAGTCAAAGAAAGATAACAAGGAGAATTCTAATGCCTCCAATTCAAAAGAGGTCCCCAAACAAAACAATAAGGATAAGCCACAAGGGAAACCAAATCAGGCAAGTGCACCATCTGGACCCAAACCAGATGGAGGTCAGAACAAACCCCCATTCATCAAAACATTTGGGAAATGATATGTTTGTGGGTGAACTGACTATGTGAAAGGGGGGACCCAGATGTAAGGGTAAACCTTCAGGGGTCTACATTGTCTCCTTAGCCTTCTCACCAGAGGAGGAAATATCTATGGCAAGTGGAAACCTTTACCTACTTGCTGAAGAACCCAGGAGAGTCTCAGCTAGTGTTTCTTTAGTGTCCCTGGGCTTGTGGGAACAACAGAATTTAGATGTCTATAATTCCATCCCAAATAATACTAAAGAGTATTGTAAAGATAGTGTTCTTGTGAATGGCCACGAGACTCCTGCCATCGAGACACTGGAGCCAGCATAACTGTGGTTGATGAATAATTTTTGAAGGTAGAGGATGTTGCTAAGGCACCCAAATGCCTAACCAAGTAAGCGGAGGCCCTGTGCAAATGCTTCCCCAGTTACCAGCTCTCATCCAGTGTAATTATATGCCTGTCAAAATACCTCTTAATGTGCAGAGTGAAGTGCCTGGGAATGTCCTGTTGGGTAATGACCTGAAAACTCTTGGAGTTGTGTCTAGTACCCCCAGGCCTCCCAGTGTAAGGAAACAGGAGCTCACTAGACCTGCAAGGGAGAGAACCTTGAGAGGCTTGCCAGTGGACTTCATAGAGGAAACTATCACACCCACTCCACATCAGTTGCTCACTGCTATTTCAGGAAAGAAAGAGGCAAAGGGGAAACCCAAGACATCCAAGAAGAAAGCAGATATCACCCCTGTGCTACCAACAAGGACATCCCCAAGATTGTCCAAAGTGACACCTGTCACTCCGCCACCTGCTGAGGCTGAGTGTGAGGTACAACCCTGTGAGGTTGAGCCAGTCTCTGAAGAATCAGATCTGGAAGAAGACATAACTCTAGTTGGGGATCTGGACCCTGTTGACCATCCTGAGCTGCAGTCCTTACTGGCAGAAGGTGGACCCAACAGGGCAGACTTTAGCAGAGGACAAAGAGAGTGTGCTACTCTTGAATGTCTTCGCCTACAGGCAGCTTCCAACTTGATGGGCAAGAAGTTAGAAAGCACAGGGTAAGCTGGGAATATGGCCTCTTCTACAGTGAACCAACTGAGTCTATCCCTGGGGACTGCAAAAGACTTGTAGTGCCTCTAGAAAACAGACTCCAGTTCCTGCAGTTGGCCCATGAGATACCTTTGGCTGTTCACTTGAGTTTCAAAAAGACCAAGGAAAGGCTATCTTTATACTTCTACTGGCCTAAAATGGGTGCAGAAGTTGACAAATTCTGTAGGAGCTGTCACACTTGCCAAACCTCTGGCAAGAGTGGAGCCAAGAATGTGGCCCCCTTGGTGCCTCTCCCAGTGGTGAGAGTTCCTTTTGAGAGGGTGTACATTGACATTGTTGGTCCCCTTGACCCTCCCACATCTTCAGGAAACAGGTTTATCCTGGTTGTAGTGGACCATGCTACTACGTATCCTGAAGCCATACCTATGAGAACTGTTACGGCTCAGGCTGTGGCTAAGGCTCTACTTGGTATTTTTAGCAGAGTATGGTTTCCCAAGGAAGTGATATCCTACAGGTGGATCCAATTTTATGTCCCACTACATGAAAGCCATGTGGAAAAACTGGGTGTCACTTACATGTTCTCTACAGCCTACCATCCACAGACAAATGGACTGGTAGAGAAGTTTAATACTACTATGAAGAACATGATAGGTGCTTTAGAAGAACCCCTTAAAAGAAAGTGGGACCTTCTACTGCCATGCCTTCTCTTTGCTTATTTGATCTTCTCTATGACCACCCAGTCAGAGGTCCCTTGGCACTGATTAAGGAGGGGTTGAAGAGTGCTCCTTCCCCCAAGCCAGTCAGTGTGACTGACTATATGATAGGTCTCCGGAGGATAATGTCACACATGATGGCAGAAGCTAGTGATAACTTAAAAGCAGGTCAGGCTCTGGTCAGAGATTGGCATGACCAGAAGTCCAACATGGTTCAGTTTGCTCAAGACCATCTGGTATTAGTAATGGTGCCAACAAGGCAGACGGCCTTGCAGGATAAATGGATAGGATCCTTCAATGTTGTGGGTAGTATTGGAGAGGTGAACTGTCTGGTGGACTTAGGCAGACCTAAGGAGTCTCCCAGAGTCTTTGACACCAACCGTTTGAATGCATATGTCTTGAGACCAGAAGTAGGAGCTTTGCTTCTAACTTCAGTTCAAGAGGAGGAGGAGAGTGAACCTCTCTCTGACCTACTCAGAGGCCAACCTTTGGATGAGAACATAGAAGGAGTCAATCTCTCTTCTCAAGTGACATTTGAACAACAGGACGAGTGCAATGTTCTGTTAAATCAGTTTGCCTTCCTGTTTTCACTTTCAACAGGCTTGACCCCTTGGGGCCAGCATGATATTCTCACTGGTGACTGTCTACCTGTGAAAAGCAGAGGTTACAGAATGTCAGAACATGTGAGATCCCACATCAAAGGAGATGTCAACAAGATGCTTGATCTCGGGGTAATAGAGCACTCTACAATCCATGGTCTAGCCCATTTGTTCTAGGACCAAAGGCAGGATCCAAGGAGCTGGGATTCTGTGTGGACTATAGAGCTCTAAAAGTAGCCACTAAGACTGATACCCATCCTTTACCAAGGACAGATGAACTGGTGGATAAACTCTGTGCATCCAAGTACCTCAGCAGTACATTTGATCTGACATGAGGCTATTGGCAAATAGCCCTGACAGACCATGCCAAGGAGAAAACTGCATTTTCAACCCCAGCAAGCCTCTACCAGTTTAAGGTTATGCCTTTTGGATTAAATAATGCACCTGCTATATTCCAAAGGATGGTCAATCAAGTTCTGAATGGGATGGAGGACTTCTGCATGGCTTGGATGACATTGCAGTGTTCAGCCCTACTTGGAAAGAACATATTGATGACCTAGGCTATGTATTGCAGGCTCTTGAGCAGGCCCATCTGACCATAAAGGCAAGCAAATGTCAAATTGGTCAGAGCAAAGTGGTCTACCTTGGACATGAGGTAGGAGGTGGAGAAATAAGGCCTTTGCTCAGCAAGATTGAAGCTGTGCAAAATTGGACAACACCTACTACTCAAACCCAAGTGAGAGCCTTCCTAGGTCTCACTGGGTACTACAGGAATTTCATTTAGAACTGTCAAGCTCCAGTCCTAAGAGCTCCTGATTATCACCAACCCTTCATTGTGCAGACAGATGCCTCCAATACAGGTATAGGTGCAGTCCTTAGTCAAGTGGATGAGAAAGGTAGGGAGCACCCCATTTGCTTCATCAGTAGGAAACTGAAGGAACCAGAAACAAGGTGGGCAACCATAGAACATGAATGTTTTGCCATTGTGTGGTCTCTGAAGAAGTTTAGACCATACTTGTATGGATCTACTTTTGTGAATCAAACAGACCACCAACCCTTGAGATGGTTAATGCAAATGAAAGAGGGGAACCCAAAACTTCTTAGATGGTCGATCTGCCTGAAATGGTTTGATTTAACCATTGAGCACAGGTCAGGCTGTCACCACCAGAATGCCGATGGTCTCTCTAGGATGTTTATAACTGACTAGAGTGAAGCAATTCATCCAGGAGTGGATTAAATCCTCCTGTACCTTAGTCTGGGGGGAGGGGGGCGAGTGTTAGGGAACATTCTCAGGAATGGCTAATTTCCCTTACCTACTGCGTCCCTCAGCAGCTTTGCTGGATTTCTAGGATTTATTTGTATCACCTGGTAAGAGTGTGAGCCTTTTTTCCCACTCTTACATGTGTTTTGCCGTCTATGTTTGATTGACAGCTACGCTGAGTGAATAGGGGTGTGCTGCATAAAAGCAGGGCTTTGGGGACTGGAACTTCGGAAGTGGCCACAGGACCTAAGAATCCAACGAGGGAGAAGCTGAGCCAACCTGCTACGATGACACCACCGGTGGAGCCCTGCTGAACAGTCTCACCACTTTTCCCAACGACAGAGGAGATCTCCCGCCGGAGAGTCTTCTTCCTTTGACTGGTGGGAATAACCAGTTTCACCGTCTTTTTTGCTTTTTTCCGAAGCATCTCGTGGCCACCTTGACTGTGCCCAGCACCTCGGCAACCGGAATACCACGGTTTACCACGACCGCGAAATAAAGGGTAATACCTTTAACCAGAAAACTCTGCGGCTGGTTTCTTCCCTGGCAGTGCAACGACCTTCATCTTTCCTCCAAGTCGAGATCTTCTCTTCCTCTGGACGACGCTGAGACTTGCACCCGCTGCCAGGAACAACTGCCACCGCTGGAGGATCTTTCCCACTTAAGGTACCGTGTTTCGCCTGGCGTTCCCTTGCCACCGACTGTACGGGGTAGATTTAGCCCCCGTCTTTCGAACCTGGGTTAGCCTGGGACACCTGGGCTAAACTTTTCTGAGCCTCTCTAAACTCTTTCTGAACTCTCTGCAAGACTTTCCAAGCCTAGTGTAACTGTGTGATCTTGGGCGCATTTGTGCTCTGCCCTCTCTAAGAGTGGGCCCAGCCTATGGACTTTGGCTCACAACTGACTTTTGCTCTTCTGCCTTGCTAAAAGTGTTCCAAAATCTTAGAGTGGTGTACTTGCCTACTTTCTGCCTTTTTCCCTCCCTTTTCGTTAACTTATTGGAGTGCCATCTATAGTTAAGCGCTCATCTCTGTCTGGAAATAAGTGGTGTTAACTAAGACTTGTCTGATAAGGAATAAGGGATGTATATATAATAATAGTAACTGTGTTTAGAGTGATTTACAATAAGAGTGCTGGAGTGTTTCAATCAGTGCGTTTTTAAATAAATAATTATATACTTTGATACCAAAGCTCTGGTCAGTGTTTGCTTGTGTTATTGTATCTGAGTGCCTATTGTGTATACTTTACATACTGCCTAACTCTTCTTGTGGGAAGTTTGACTGCTCATCCACAGCTACCAGGTAAATCTGGGTGGTACAGACTGCTACCAAGTGGGTTTACTGCTAACACCTGTAGTCCTAAACCTTTTGCAGTGTTCCCAAAGGGAACTGCACAGGTTTCTGCCTAACAGGCTGTGTGAATAGGGGAAAACTGCATAAAAATCAGGTCTCTGGGACTAGGAAGGCAGAGTCGCCACTGGATAGAGAGAACCGAAGAGAAGCTGAAAGAAGAGGACCACTACCACGACTGAACCACCCGGTGAAGCCCTGCTTGTGGGTCTGAATCTCCAAACTTCGAGGACAGAGAAGATCTGCAAGGAATCTTCTTCCCCTGAGCTGGTGGGACCAACCAGTTCACCAAACACCAAGCAAGGCCTCCCTCTCCTGGTCGAATTTGCTGTGCACAGCTACAGTGAACCAGATAGCCAGGAGGCTCGGACCCTGTTTGGGTTTTAAGGAATGCACCTTTTATTTGTAGCTGTGCTCTGCTGCTGGTTTCTTCCCTGGGCAGTGCGGGACCCTCCAATCATCCTCCTTCGTGTCAGTCTGACAGTCACTTCAGGAACCGTGAGCCTGCAGGACCTGACAGGAACTTCTGCTTCAGCTACAGCATTCTTAAACAGTACCTGTAGCCTCAGCTAAAGGTACTGTTTAAGTTTGGTCGTTCGTTCTGTCCGACCGCAGTAAAAGTGTTTGAAATCTTTTGCCAATCTGAGAACTTGTCCTTCTCTACTCTTTTAAGTAACTTTTCTGCTGGCCAACTTCGTTTTCAACTCTTGGCAAAGACTTAACCGCGAACTACTCTGAACTGTGTAATCCTGAGCAAAGACTGTGTCCCATTAACATTGTACGATGCCTATCGATTTGAATCCTCATTGTAGAAAGCCTTTTCTAGATTGCCCTGCCTAATTACTTGTTGGTGCTGCTTAATTTTGTATAACCTGTCTTTCCCTCCCTTTTTAATTGCTGGAGTGGCATTTTGCTCACACTTCATTTTGAGCTTAACTTGTACAGAATTCATTGGGTGGTATGTGGTATATTAACAGTGTGGTTTTTCTGGCCCTTTACTTAGTGAACAGTTTTACAACTGATGTGTAAATAAATGTATATTATTTTACTCAGAAATCTTGAGTCAGTGATTGCTTGAACCATACTAACTGCTGTACTTTGTGGAACTGTTGATAATGCTTACTTTACTCTTGGGATAAGTCTAGCTGCTCAGCCATCGCTACCACTTTACTGTGTAGTACAGGCTTGTACCAAAGGTGAATTTGTACTTGCACTTGTCTTAATTGTATGTGGTTTTCCCAAAGGGTACTCCATATGATTCCGCCTAACAGTTTGTGTTTATGTGTGTGTGTGTGTGTGTGTGTGTGTGTGCGTGCATGCGTGCGTGCGTGCGTGCGTGCGTGTGTGTGTGTCTGGGTGTTTCGGTGCACTCCACACCCAAGCGTGCTGTGTACCACCCTTTTCTAGTATGTAGTAAAAAACATGCATCTAACTTGGTCACAGCTTTCCCACAGTTAAGAGAACATGGGCCTCATTACGAGGTGAGCGGAATGGGTTTAACAGCGCTGGTAATGGTGCTGGTGCCGGTAAACACATTCTGCCCTATTACGAGGTTCCCTTGCGGAACCCGCTCAGAACGTCTGGTCAGACCAGACGTCCTTAGCTGGTAACGCAAGTGGCCCAGGGAGCAAATAACGCCCCCGTTATTAGCTCCCTCCCCATTCCCAGTGAGCCCTATTCAAGGAACCCGGACCCGAGTTTGGAGGCAGCCATGCCCTTAATAAGGGCATGGCATGGCTACCTCCAAACTCGTAATGAGGCCCCATGTCTAGAGATCGCATCAACTGGGCACGTTTTGAGATATGCCCATATTTATACAATGGTGTGCTAAGTATATGCTTGCTTCCCACACACACAGACAGAGCTGGTGCACTAAGTATATGCTTGCTTCCCACACACAGACAGAGCTGGTGCGCTAAGTATATGCTTGCTTCCCAAACACAGAGCTAGTCGGCTAAGTATATGCTTGCTTCCCACAAACACAGATAGAGCTGGTGCACTAGGTATATGCTTGCTTCCCACACACAGACAGAGCTGGTGCGCTAAGTATATGCTTGCTTCCCACACACACAGGCAGAGCTGGTGCACTAAATATATGCTTGCTTCCCACACACAGAGACAGAGCTGGTGCACTATGTATATGCTTGCTTCCCACACACAGACAGAGCTGGTGCACTAAGTATATGCTTGCTTCCCACACACAGAGACAGAGCTGGTGCACTAAGTATATGATTGCTTCCCACACACAGACAGAGCTCTGGGGATTGCAAACATTGAACCAATCATTCCTTAACATAACATTCCTTAACTTAGTTAACGTGCTCAAGAACAATACAACATGCATGAAAAGTAATGTAAGACACAAGGGCATGGCTGCCTCCAAACTCAGGTCCAGGACTGGGTTCCTTCAATGAGGAATTACCGGGCCATTCCAACCTTGGAGGACCCGGTAATTCCTCATCGAAAAAACCCATCCCCATTCCTGTTTGAGCCCCCATAGGGCTCAATGGGAATGGGGAGGGAGCTAATAACGGGCCTGTTAATAACAGGCCCGTTATTAGCTCCCTGGTCCCCTTGCGGGACTCGCTAAGGACATCTGGTCTGACCAGACATTCTGAGCGGGTCCCGCAAGGGAACCTCGTAATAGGGGGGAATGGGTTTAGCGGCATCAGCACCATTACCGGCGACGTTAAACCCATTCCACCCACCTCATAATGAGGCCCACAGTAAATAACTTGAAAGCTACTGGAGCGAGTGATCAGCCGCCACTTGACTGTTCAATGGAGATGAATGCTATCTGTGCACTGAATAGTGAGAGCATCGTACCAGATCTGAAAAAGACTGAAGTATACATTCTCATGTCCCTGATAAATGCCTTACTTAAATGTGTGACTTTCATAATCCCAACCGACAAGGGTAAAAGAAGATCCCTAGCCCGGACCTGACTTTCATTATGAATCTCTCTTTCGTGCAGATTCCGCGCTCTGTCTGCAGTGAGAGCTGCCCCCCTGGGTCCCGGAAAGTTCATATGGAGGGGCGTCCCATCTGCTGCTTTGACTGTGCGCCCTGTGCAGAGGGAGAGTTTTCAAACAGCACCAGTGAGTAAAGCTTGTTCACCTTCTGCTTCATATTGGCCTCACCCTATTAACTGTATCTCATGTCTATTTCCCACATCTCATGTCTATTTACTGTATCTTAGGTCTATGCACTGTATATCTGGTCTATTTCCCTATTTTTAGGGTTTAGTTCCCACATTTAAGGTCTATTCCCCATATTTAAGGTCTATTTACCGTATCTTAAGTCTGTTCCATGTATATCCGTTAGGGAGAATTCTCCAGAATGGCTCATTTCCCTTACCTACTGAGTCCCTCAGCAGCTTTGCTGGATTTCTAGGATTTCTTTTTTTTCACCTGGTAAGAGTGTGAGCCTTTTATTCCCACTCTTACATGTTTTTTGCTGTGTGTGTTTAAAATGTTTGTGTTCATAAACTGTGGAGCCTCACCTGCTCCATAGGCATCATCTTTTTATTGTGTGTTACACAGCACCTTTAGTGCAGTGACACAAGGTTGTCGTTTTCAGACTTCCCAACTCAGACTCCATTTTCTGGGACTGACTACTGTCACTAGAACATGTAAAGTTGCCATTGACTTTATTAGTCTTTTTAAATCCACAGACCCAGTACAAATTATCTTACATAGAGTTCTGGAAAGGGTTAATAGTTATGCATTTTTGTCTGTTTCTCATGGAACATTATTTTGTTCCCTTTTCATTAAAATTTGGCTGGTGGCAGTGGTGTCTACCCAATTTTTCCAACCGCAGGTATTTTAAATAGCCTTGGTATTGTTTTAGGCTATCGTAGTAGCCTTGAACTTAAACACGGCAGGACTTTATATTTACTTTTATTTGGTTCCGGCTGGGTTTATTCGCCATTTTGTTTTGTAAAAGTCTTTCTCATGTTTCACTCTGCGCGCCAAACCAGGTTTGGTTCCTTTGTTTGCCGTCCTTTCGTGGGCTTCTGCACAGAATCCCTCCTTAGATGCCTGAATGTCTGAGGGGGACAGGATGTGAGGGAGGGGTTTGAGACTCCCTGCACAGGGTCTCCTTGGAGACCCATGTCACACTCTGTGTGATTGGCTGTGGAGACGGTCCCGCCGGGACAGCCACCCTACTGTGTGATTGACAGCCAGGCTGTGTGAATGGGGAAAACTGCATAAAAGGCAGGTCTCTGGCACTGAGAAGGCAGAGTCGCCACTGGATCGAGAGAACCGAAGAGAAGCTGACAGAAGAGGACCTCTACCACGACTGAACGTCCCGGTGAAGCCCTGCTGCGGGTCCGAATCTTCAAACTTCTACAACAGGGAAGATCTGCAATGAATCTTCTACCCTTGAGCTGGTGGGAACAACCAGTTTGTCAAACTGCAAGCCAGGCCTCCCTCCTCTGGTCGGATTTACTGTGCACAGCTACAGTGAACCAGATAGCCAGGAAGACCGGACCCTGCTTGGATTTTAGGAGCGCACCTTTTATTTGTCGCTTTGCTCCGCTGCTGGTTTCTTCCCTGGGCAGTGCAGGACCCTCCAGTCTTCCTATTTCATGTCAGTCCGACAGTCACTTCAGGAACTGTGAGCCTGCAGTACCTGCCAGGAATGTCTGCATCACTGTAGTTACCTTTTCTAGATTGCCGTGCTTACTTGTTGGTGCTGCTCAACTTTTGTCTAACTTTGTCTTTCCCTCCCTTTTAAATTACTGGAGTGCCATTTTGTTCACTTCATTTTGAGCTTAATTTGGGTGTGGTGTAGTGTATTAAGATTGTGATTTTTCAACTGCTTGATAATAGTGAAATGATTTATAACTGATGTGTACATACATGTATATTCTTTTACTTAGAAACCTTTAGTCAGTGTTCGTTTGAACCATAGTAATTGCTGTTCTTTGTATAATTATTGGTACTGCTCACTTTACATTTGAGATAAGTCTGGCTGCTCAGCCATCGCTACCATGCTGTTTCTTCTGTTGCATCATTCTCTACATCTCAGCTGCCATCCGTAGCAACCTCTCTGCCTCTGCAGGGAATCCCCGCAGGAGCATCTGTATTCTTCTGTTGCGTCATCCTCTGCTCTCTGCTGCTCTTCTTAGCAACCTCTCTGTCTCTGCAGGGAATCCCAGCTGGAGCTGTTGTATTCCTCTGGTGTGTCATCCTCTGCTCTCAGCTTCTCTTCTTAGCAACCTCTCTGCCACTGCAGGGAATCATAGCTGGAGCTGCTGTATTCTTACATGTAATCCTCTGCTCTCAGCTGCTCTTCTTTGCAATCTCTCTGCCCCCTGTGAAATGCACACAAGCTCACACATGTACAGCTTATTCAGTCACCACCCTGATACTGCCCATAACCCTTAGGTTTATTAAAGACAGTATTTAGTGGCATCAATGGCTTGTATTCATCACAAGAATAGACTTATTTATGACAATACTTATCATTCGATTTATGTTACAGTTTATCAAGATCCTGTTGCAAAGCCATTTAATTATGTGTTTCCAAACTTTCATGGTCAATATAATGTGAGAGGTGCACCTGTATTTGAGGTCTAATGTCCCGTGGCATATCCCGTTCCCTATTTTAGATCTAACTACTATATCTTAAGTCTATTCCCTGTATTTTAGTATATTTCGGGTCCACTTGAATTCTATTTTATGTAATTTAGGTTTAATTCCTGTAGAGTAAGTCCATTTCCCATTAGGGTTTACTTGTCGCTATCTTAGATCTTGTTCCTGTAGTGTAAATCCATTTCCCAGGAGGGCTTCCTGGTCCCTATTGTAGGTCTTGTTCCTGTAGTATAATCCATTTCCCAGGAGGGCTTCCTGGTCCCTATTGTAGGTCTTATTCCTGTAGTATAATCCATTTCCCAGTAGGGTTTCCTGGTCCCTATTGTAGGTCTTGTTCCTGTAGTATAATCCATTTCCCAGGAGGGCTTCCTGGTCCCTATTGTAGGTCTTGTTCCTGTAGTATAATCGATTTCCCAGTAGGGTTTCTTGGTCCCTATTTTGGATCTCGTTCCTGTAGAGTAATCAATTTCCAAGTAGTGCTTACAGGTCTCTATTTTAGGTCTTGTACCTGTAGTGTAATCCATTTCCCAGAAGAGATTAAAGGTCCCTATTTAAATTTTCGTTCCTGTAGGGTAATCCATTTCCCACCAGGGCTTACTGGACCCTATTGTAGGTCTATTTCACTTAGTGTACGTCCATTTCCCAGTAGGGTGACTCATTTATTTATTTATTTATTTATTTATTTATTTGTTTGTTTATTTGTTTATTTATTTATTTTATTTATTTAGTATTTGTAACACACACCAAGCCAGTAGGTCTATGGACGCTGGAGAGCAGGTAATAAACATTACAGGGTTACCACAGGCAACCATAGAAAGCAGTGGTTTGCAATGAATCATAATAAGAATATTTACAGACATAAGATATTTACATATAAAGTAATCCCATTAGTACATAATCAGTAGAATTTACATGTGCAACCTTAGTCCCTATTTTAGATCTCATTCATGTAGTGTAAGACTTTTTCCCAGTAGGGCCCTGGTCCCGGTTTTAGGTCTTGTTCCTCTACTGTAATACATTTTCCAGTAGGGCTTCCTGGTCCCTATTGTAGGTCTTGTTCCTGTAGTGTATGTCTGTTTCCCAGTAGGGGTTCCTGGTCCCTATTTTAGGTCTGGTTCCTGTAGTGTGATCTATTTCCCAGTAGTTATTACTAGATCATATTTTAAGTCTATGACCTGTAGTGTAAGTTTATTTCCCAGTATTGCATCCTAGTCCTTATTTTAGGTATATTTCAGATAGTGCAAGTCGATTTCCCAGTAGAGCGCCCTGGTCCCTATTTTAGGCCTTGTTCCTCTAGTGTAAGTCGATTTCCTAGTAGGGCTTACTGGTCCTTATTTTCGGTCTATTTCCTGTACTGTAAATTCATTTCCAGTAATACTTCCTGATCCCTATTTAATGTCTCAATCCTATAGTGTAAGTCCATTTCCCAGTAGGGCTTTCTGGTCCCCATTTAATGTCTATTTTCTGTAGGGTAAGTTCATTTCCCAGTAGCGCTTCTTGGTCCCTGTTTTAGGTCTCGTTCCTGTAGTGTAATACATTTCCCAGTAGGGTTTCCTGGTCCCTATTTTAGGTCTTGTTCCTCTAGTGTAAGTCTTTTTCAGTGTGAGTCTTTTCCCCAGTAGGACTTCCAGGTCCCTATTTTAGGTCTTGTTTCTGAAGCGCAAGTCCATTTTCCAGTAGGGTTTTCTGGTCCCTAATTAAGGTCTATTTCCCATAGTGTAAGTCGATTTCCCAGTAGGGAGCCCTGGTCCCTCTTTTAGGTCTCATTCCTGAAGTGTAAGTCTATTTCCCAGTAGGGCTTACTGGTCCTTATTGTAGGTCTTGTTTCTGAAATACAAATCCATTTCGCAGCAGGGGTTACTGGACCCTGTTTTATGTATTTTTCCCATAGTGTAAATTAATTTCCAGTAATACTTCCTGATCCCTATTTAATGTTTCAATCCTATAGTGTAAGTCTATTTCCCAGTAGGTCTTCCGGGTCCTTATTTGAGGTCTTGTTCCTCTAGTGTAAGCCCATTTCCCAGGATTTTCTGTTCCCCATTTAAGGTCTATTTACTGAAGTGTAAATTCATATCCCAGTAGCGCTTCCAATCCCTATTTTAGGTCTCGTTCCTATAGTGTAATATATTTCCCAGTAGGGTTTCCTGGTCCCTATTTAGGGTCTGTTTCCTGTAGTGCAAGTCCATTTCGCAGTAGGGCTTACTAGTCCTTATTTTAGGTATCATTCCTGCCGTCTAATCCATTTTCCAGTAGAGTTCCTGATACGTATTTTAGGTCTTGTTCCTCTAGTGTAAGTCCATTTTGCAGTAGGGCCTACTAGTCCCTAATTTAATTCTCGTTCCTGTAGTGTAATCCATGTCCCAGTAGTGCTTACACATCCCTTGTTTAGGTATGGTTCCTGTAGTATAATCTATTTCCCAGTGGGGCTTAGTGCTCCTTATTTTCAGTCTTGTCCATTTTCCAGTAGGGATTTGTGGTCCCTTTTTTATCTCTATTTCACATAGTGTAAGTCCATCTACCAGTAGGGTGCCCTAGTTTTTAATTTAGGTCTCGTTCCTGCAGTGTACTCCATTTCCCAGCAGGGCTTCCTGGTCCCTATTGTAGGTCTATTTCACAGAGTGTAAGTATTTTTCGCAGTAGGGCTTCCTGGTCCCTATTTTAGGTCTCATTCCTGTAGTGTAATTCGTTTTCCAGTAGGGCTTATTGGTCACTATTTTAGGTCTCGTTCCTGCAGTGTAATCCATTTCCCAGTAGGGTTTACAGGTCCCTATTGTACATCTATTTCGCCGTAGTGTACGTTAATTTCCCAGTAGGGCCTCCTGGTCCATATTTTAGGTCTTTTTCCTGAAGTGCAAGTCCATTTCCCAATAGAGCCTTCTGGTCACTATTTTAGATCTTGTTCCTGTAAGGTAAGTCCATTTCCGAGTAGGGTTTACTGGTTGATATTTTAGGTTTCGTTCCTGAAGTGAAATCCATTTCCCAGTAGGGCTTACTGTTCGCTATCTTAGATCTTGTTCCTGTAGTGTAAATCCATTTCCCAGGAGGGTTTCCTGGTCCCTATTTAGGTCCATTTCTTGTAGTGTGAGTCTATTTCCCAGCAGGGCTTCCGGGCCCCTATTTAGGTCTATTTCCTGTAGTGTAATCCATTTCCGAGTAGGGCTGCCTGGGACCTATTCAGGTCTATTTCCTGTAGTGTAAGTACATTTCCCAGTAGAGCTTTCTGGTCGCTATTTTAGGTCTATTTTCTTTAGTGTAAGTCCATTTCCCAGTCAGTTTTCCTTGTCCCTATTTAGGTCTATTTCCTGTAGTGTGAGTCTATTTCCCAGTAGGGCTTCCGGTCCCTATTTAGGTCTATTTCCTGTAGTGTAATCCATTTCCGAGTAGGGCTGCCTGGGACCTATTCAGGTCTATTTCCTGTAGTGTAAGTCCATTTCCCAGTTTGGCTTCCTGGTCCCTATTTTAGGTCTTGTTCCTGTAGTGTAATCCATTTTCCAGTAGGGCTTTCTAGTCTATATTTTAGGTCTCATTCCTGTAGTGTAAGTCTATTACCCAGTGGGGCTGCTTTGTCCCTATTTAGGTCTATTTCCTGTAGTATAAGTCTATTTCTCAGTAGGGCTTCCAGGTCCCTATTTTAGGTCTATTTCTTGTAGTGTAATTCTGTTTCCCAGTTGGGCTTCCTGGTCCCTATTTAGATCTATTTCCTGTAATGTAAGTCTATGTCCCAGTAGGGCTTCCTGGTCCCTATTTAGGTCTATTTCCCATAGTGTAAGTCCATTTCCCAGCAAGGCTTCCTAGTCCCTATTTTAGGTCTATTTCCTGTAGTGTAAGTCTACTTCCCAGTCAGGCTTCCTGGTCCCTATTTAGGTCTCATTCCAGTAGTGTATGTCTATTTCCCAGTGGGGCTTCCTTGTCCATAATTAGGTCTATTTCCTGTATTGTAAGTCTATTTACCAGTAGGGCTTTCTGGTCGCTATTTTAGGTCTATTTCCTGTAGTGTAAGTCCATTTCCCAGTCGGTTTTCCTTGTCCCTATTTAGGTCTATTTCCTGTAGTGTGAGTCTATTTCCAAGTAGGGCTTCCGGGTCTCTATTTAGGTCTATTTCCTGTAGTGTAATCCATTTCCGAGTAGGGCTGAATGGGACCTACTCAGGTCTATTTCCTGTAGTGTAAGTCCATTTCCCAGTTTGGCTTCCTGGTCCCTATTTTAGGTCTTGTTCCCGTAATGTAATCCATTTTCCAGTAGGGCTTTCTAGTCTATATTTTAGGTCTCATTCCTGTAGTGTAAGTCTATTTCCCAGTGGGGCGTCTTTGTCCCTATTTAGGTCTATTTCCTGTAGTGTAATTCTATTTCCCAGTGGGGCTTCTTTGTCCCTATTTAGGTCTATTTCCTGTAGTGTAAGTCTATTTCCCAGTATGGCTTCCTGGTCCCTATTTTAGGTCTTGTTCCTGTAGTGTAAGTCAATTTCCCAGTGGTGCTTCCTGGTCCCTATTTTAGGTCTTTTTCTTGTAGTGTAATTCTGTTTCCCAGTGAGGCTTCCTGGTCCCTATTTAGGTCTATTTCCTGTAATTTAAGTCTTTTTCCCAGTAGGGCTTCCTTGTCCCTATTTAGGTCTATTTCCCATAGTGTAAGTTCATTTCCCAGCAGGGCTTCCTAGTCCCTATTTTAGGTCTATTTCCTGTTGTGTAAGTCTACTTCCCAGTCAGGCTTCCTGGTCCCTATTTAGGTCTCATTCCAGTAGTGTATGTCTATTTCCCAGTGGGGCTTCCTTGTCCATAATTAGGTCTATTTCCTGTATTGTAAGTCTATTTACCAGTACGGCTTTCTGGTCGCTATTTTAGGTCTATTTCCTGTAGTGTAAGTCCATTTCCCAGTCGGTTTTCCTTGTCCCTATTTAGGTCTATTTCCTGTAGTGTGAGTCTATTTCCCAGTAGGGCTTCCGGGTCCTATTTAGGTCTATTTCCTGTAGTGTAATCCATTTCCGAGTAGGGCTGCCTGGGACCTATTCAGGTCTATTTCCTGTAGTGTAATCCATTTCCGAGTAGGGCTACTGGTCCCTATTCAGGTCTATTTCCTGTAGTGTAAGTCCATTTCCCAGTTTGGCTTCCTGGTCCATATTTTAGGTCTCATTCCTGTAGTGTAAGTCTATTTCCCAGTGGGGCGTCTTTGTCCCTATTTAGGTCCATTTCCTGTAGTGTAATTCTATTTCCCAGTGGGGCCTCCTGGTCCCTATTTAGGTCTTGTTCCTGTAGTGTAAGTCTATTTCCCAGTGGGGCGTCCTGGTCCCTATTTATGTCTATTTCCTGTAGTGTAAGTCTATTTCCCAGTGGGGCTTTCTTGTCCCTATTTAGGTCTCATTCCTGTAGTGTATGTCTATTTCCCAGTAGGGTTTTCTGGTCCCTTTTAGGTCTATTTCCTGTAGTGTGAGTCTATTTCCCAGTAGGGCATCCGGGTCCCTATTTAGGTTTATTTCCTGTACTGTGAGTCTATTTCCCAGTAGGGCGTCCTGGTCCCTATTTAGGTCTATTTCCTGAAGTGTAAGTCTATTTCCCAGTGAGGCTTCCTGTCCCTATTTAGGTCTCTTTCCTGTAGTGTAAGTCCATTTCCCAGTAGGGCTTTTTAGTCTATATTTTACCTCTCATTCCTGTAGTGTAAGTCTATTTCCCACTGGGGCTTCCAGGTCCCTATTTAGGTCAATTTCCCATAGTGTAAGTCTATTTCCCAGTGGGGCTTCCTGGTCCCTATTTAGGTCTATTTCCTGTACTGCAAGTCTATTTCCCAGTGGGGCTTCCTTGTCCCAATTTAGGTCTATTTCCTATAGTGTGAGTCTATTTCCCAGTAGGACTTCCTTGTCCCTATTTAGGTCTATTTCCTGTAGTGTATGTCTATTTCCCAGTAGGGTTTTCTGGTCCTTTTTAGGTCTATTTCCTGTAGTGTGAGTCTATTTCCAGTAGGGCATCCGGGTCCCTATTTAGGTTTATTTCCTGTAGTGTGAGTCTATTTCCCAGTAGGGCGTCCTGGTCCCTATTTAGGTCTATTTCCTGTAGTGTAAGTCTATTTCCCAGTGAGGCTTCCTGGTCCCTATTTAGGTCTCTTTCCTGTAGTGTAAGTCCATTTCCCAGTAGGGCTTTCTAGTCTATATTTTACCTCTCATTCCTGTAGTGTAAGTCTATTTCCCACTGGGGCTTCCAGGTCCCTATTTAGGTCAATTTCCCATAGTGTAAGTCTATTTCCCAGTGGGGCTTCCTGGTCCCTATTTAGGTCTATTTCCTGTAGTGTAAGTCTATTTCCCACTGGGGCTTCCAGGTCCTTATTTAGGTCAATTTCCCATAGTGTAAGTCTATTTCCCAGTAGGTCTTCCTTGTCCCTATTTAGGTCTATTTCCTGTAGTGTAATCCATTTCCGAGTAGGGCTGCATGGGACCTACTCAGGTCTATTTTCTGTAGTATGAGTCCATTTCCCAGCAGGGCTTCCTAGTCCCTATTTTAGGTCTATTTCCTGTAGTGTAAGTCTACTTCCCAGTCAGGCTTCCTGGTCCCTATTTAGGTCTCGTTCCTGTAGTGTATGTATATTTCCCAGTGGGGCATCTTTGTCCATAATTAGGTCTATTTCCTGTATTGTAAGTCTATTTATCAGTAGGGCTTTCTGGTCACTATTTTTGGTCTATTTCCTGTAGTGTAAATCCATTTCCCAGTCGGTTTTCCTTGTTTGTCCCTATTTAGGTCTATTTCTTGTAGTGTGAGTCTATTTCCCAGTAGGCTTCTGGGTCCCTATTTAGGTCTATCTCCTGTAGTGTAAGTCCATTTCCCAGTTTGCCTTCCTCGTCCCTTTTTTAGGTCTTGTTCCTGCAGTGTAATCCATTTTCCAGTAGGGCTTTCTAGTCCATATTTTAGGTCTCATTCCTGTAGTGTAAGTCTATTTCCCAGTGGGGCGTCTTTGTCCCTATTTAGGTCTATTTCCTGTAGTGTGATTCTATTTCCCATTGGGGATTCCTGGTCCCTATTTAGGTCTTGTTCCTGTAGTGTAAGTCTATTTCCCAGTGGGGCGTCCTGGTCCCTATTTAGGTCTATTTCTTGTAGTTTGAGTCTATTTCCCAGTAGGCTTCTGGGTCCCTATTTAGGTCTATCTCCTGTAGTGTAAGTCCATTTCCCAGTTTGCCTTCCTCGTCCCTTTTTTAGGTCTTGTTCCTGCAGTGTAATCCATTTTCCAGTAGGGCTTTCTAGTCCATATTTTAGGTCTCATTCCTGTAGTGTAAGTCTATTTCCCAGTGGGGCGTCTTTGTCCCTATTTAGGTCTATTTCCTGTAGTGTGATTCTATTTCCCATTGGGGATTCCTGGTCCCTATTTAGGTCTTGTTCCTGTAGTGTAAGTCTATTTCCCAGTGGGGCGTCCTGGTCCCTATTTATGTCTATTTCCTGTAGTGTAAGTCTATTTCCCAGTGGGGCTTTCTTGTCCCTATTTAGGTCTCATTCCTGTAGTGTATGTCTATTTCCCAGTAGGGTTTTCTGCTCCCTTTTAGGTCTATTTCCTGTAGTGTGAGTCTATTTCCCAGTAGGGCGTCCTGGTCCCTATTTAGGTCTATTTCCTGTAGTGTAAGTCTATTTCCCAGTGAGGCTTCCTGGTCCCTATTTAGGTCTCCTTCCTGTAGTGTATGTCTATTTCCCAGTAGGGTTTTCTGCTCCCTTTTAGGTCTATTTCCTGTAGTGTGAGTCTATTTCCCAGTAGGGCGTCCTGGTCCCTATTTAGGTCTATTTCCTGTAGTGTAAGTCTACTTCCCAGTCAGGCTTCCTGGTCCCTATTTAGGTCTCGTTCCTGTAGTGTATGTATATTTCCCAGTGGGGCAACTTTGTCCATAATTAGGTCTATTTCCTGTATTGTAAGTCTATTTATCAGTAGGGCTTTCTGGTCGCTATTTTTGGTCTATTTCCTGTAGTGTAAGTCTATTTCCCAGTAGGTCTTCCGGGTCCTTATTTGAGGTCTTGTTCCTCTAGTGTAAGCCCATTTCCCAGGATTTTCTGTTCCCCATTTAAGGTCTATTTACTGAAGTGTAAATTCATATCCCAGTAGCGCTTCCAATCCCTATTTTAGGTCTCGTTCCTATAGTGTAATATATTTCCCAGTAGGGTTTCCTGGTCCCTATTTAGGGTCTGTTTCCTGTAGTGCAAGTCCATTTCGCAGTAGGGCTTACTAGTCCATATTTTAGGTATCATTCCTGTCGTCTAATCCATTTTCCAGTAGAGTTCCTGATACCTATTTTAGGTCTTGTTCCTCTAGTGTAAGTCCATTTTGCAGTAGGGCCTACTAGTCCCTAATTTAATTCTCGTTCCTGTAGTGTAATCCATGTCCCAGTAGTGCTTACACATCCCTTGTTTAGGTATGGTTCCTGTTGTATAATATATTTCCCAGTAGGGCTTACTGCTCCTTATTTTCAGTCTTGTCCATTTTCCAGTAGGGATTTGTGGTCCCTTTTTTATCTCTATTTCACATAGTGTAAGTCCATTTCCCAGCAGGGCTTCCTAGTCCCTATTTTAGGTCTATTTCCTGTAGTGTAAGTCTACTTCCCAGTAGGGTTTCCTGGTCCCTATTTAGGTCTCGTTCCTGTAGTGTATGTCTATTTCCCAGTGGGACGTCCGTGTCCATAATTAGGTCTATTTCCTGTATTGTAAGTCTATTAACCAGTAGGGCTTTCTGGTCGCTATTTTTGGTCTATTTCCTATAGTGTAAATCCATTTCCCAGTCGGTTTTCCTTGTCCCTATTTAGGTCTATTTCCTGTAGTGTGAGTCTATTTCCCAGTAGGGCTTCCAGGTCCCTATTTAGGTCTATTTCCTGTAGTGTAATCCATTTCCGAGTAGGGCTCCATTGGACCTAATCAGGTCTATTTCCTGTAGTGTAAGTCCATTTCCCAGTTTGGCTTCCTGGTCCCTATTGCAGGTCTTGTTCCTGTAGTGTAAGTCTATTTCCCAGTGGGGCGTCTTTGTCCCTATTTAGGTCCATTTCCTGTAGTGTAATTCTATTTCCCAGTGGGGCCTCCTGGTCCCTATTTAGGTCTTGTTCCTGTAGTGTAAGTCTATTTAACAGTGGGGCGTCCTGGACCCTATTTATGTCTATTTCCTGTAGTGTAAGTCTATTTCCCAGTGGGGCTTTCTTGTCCCTATTTAGGTCTCATTCCTGTAGTGTATGTCTATTTCCCAGTAGGGTTTTCTGGTCCCTTTTAGGTCTATTTCCTGTAGTGTGAGTCTATTTCCCAGTAGGGCTTCCGGTCCCTATTTAGGTCTTATTTCCTGTATGTAAGTCTATTTCCCAGTAGGCTTCCTGGTCCCTATTTAGGTCTATTTCCTGTAAGTGTAAGTCTATTTCCCAGTGAGGCTTCCTGTCCCTATTTAGGTCTCTTTCCTGTAGTGTAAGTCCATTTCCCAGTAGGGCTTTTTAGTCTATATTTACCTCTCATTCCTGTAGTGTAAGTCTATTTCCCACTGGGGCTTCCAGGTCCCTATTTAGGTCAATTTCCTATAGTGTAAGTCTATTTCCCAGTGGGGCTTCCTGGTCCCTATTTAGGTCTATTTCCTGTACTGCAAGTCTATTTCCAGTGGGCTTCCTTGTCCCAATTTAGGTCTATTTCCTATTAGTGTGAGTCTATTTCCCAGTAGGTCTTCCTTGCCCCTATTTAGGTCTATTTCCTGTAGTGTATGTCTATTTCCCAGTAGGGTTTCTGGTCCTTTTTAGGTCTATTTCCTGTAGTGTAAGTCTATTTCCAGTAGGGCTTCCTGGGACCTACTCAGGTCTATTTCCTGTAGTGTGAGTCCATTTCCCAGCAGGGCTTCCTAGTCCCTATTTTAGGTCTATTTCCTGTAGTGTAATTCTATTTCCCAGTGGGGATTCCTGGTCCCTATTTAGGTCTCTTTCCTGTAGTGTAAGTCCATTTCCCAGTAGGGCTTTCTAGTCTATATTTTATCTCTCATTCCTGTAGTGTAAGTCTATTTCCCACTGGGGCTTCCAGGTCCCTATTTAGGTCAATTTCCCATAGTGTAAGTCTATTTCCCAGTGGGCTTCCTGGTCCCTATTTAGGTCTATTTCCTGTAGTGTAAGTCTATTTCCACTGGGGCTTCCGGTCCTTATTTAGGTCAATTTCCCATAGTGTAAGTCTATTCCAGTAGGTCTTCCTTGTCCTATTTAGGTCTATTTCCTGTAGTGTAATCCATTTCCGAGTAGGGCTGCATGGGACCTACTCAGGTCTATTTCTGTAGTATGAGTCCATTTCCCAGCAGGCTTCCTAGTCCCTATTTTAGGTCTATTTCCTGTAGTGTAAGTCTACTTCCCAGTCAGGCTTCCTGGTCCCTATTTAGGTCTCGTTCCTGTAGTGTATGTATATTTCCCAGTGGGGCATCTTTGTCCATAATTAGGTCTATTTCCTGTATTGTAAGTCTATTTATCAGTAGGGCTTTCTGGTCTATTTTTGGTCTATTTCCTGTAGTGTAAATCATTTCCAGTGGGCTTCCTGGTCCTATTTAGTCTATTTCCTGTAGTGTAGTCTATTTCCAGTAGGCTGCTGGTCCCTATTAGGTCTATTTCCTGTAGTGTTAAGTCCATTTCCCAGTTTGCCTTCCTCGTCCCTTTTTTAGGTCTTGTTCCTGCAGTGTAATCCATTTCCAGTAGGGCTTTCTAGTCCATATTTTAGGTCTCATTAGTGTAGTCTATTTCCCAGTTGGCTTCCTTGGTCCCTATTTTAGGTCTTGTTCCTGTAGTGTAAGTCTATTTCCCAGTAGGGCTTCCTGGTCCCTATTTAGGTCTTGTTCCTGTAGTGTAAGTCTATTTCCCAGTGGGGCGTCCTGGTCCCTATTTAGGTCTATTTCTTGTAGTGTGAGTCTATTTCCCAGTAGGCTTCTGGGTCCCTATTTAGGTCTATCTCCTGTAGTGTAAGTCCATATCCCAGTTTGCCTTCCTCGTCCCTTTTTTAGGTCTTGTTCCTGCAGTGTAATCCATTTTCCAGTAGGGCTTTCTAGTCCATATTTTAGGTCTCATTCCTGTAGTGTAAGTCTATTTCCCAGTGGGGCGTCTTTGTCCCTATTTAGGTCTATTTCCTGTAGTGTGATTCTATTTCCCATTGGGGATTCCTGGTCCCTATTTAGGTCTTGTTCCTGTAGTGTAAGTCTATTTCCCAGTGGGGCGTCCTGGTCCCAATTTAGGTCTATTTCCTATAGTGTGAGTCTATTTCCCAGTAGGACTTCCTTGCCCCTATTTAGGTCTATTTCTTGTAGTGTGAGTCTATTTCCCAGTAGGCTTCTGGGTCCCTATTTAGGTCTATCTCCTGTAGTGTAAGTCCATTTCCCAGTTTGCCTTCCTCGTCCCTTTTTTAGGTCTTGTTCCTGCAGTGTAATCCATTTTCCAGTAGGGCTTTCTAGTCCATATTTTAGGTCTCATTCCTGTAGTGTAAGTCTATTTCCCAGTGGGGCGTCTTTGTCCCTATTTAGGTCTATTTCCTGTAGTGTGATTCTATTTCCCATTGGGGATTCCTGGTCCCTATTTAGGTCTTGTTCCTGTAGTGTAAGTCTATTTCCCAGTGGGGCGTCCTGGTCCCTATTTAGGTCTATTTCTTGTAGTGTGAGTCTATTTCCCAGTAGGCTTCTGGGTCCCTATTTAGGTCTATCTCCTGTAGTGTAAGTCCATATCCCAGTTTGCCTTCCTCGTCCCTTTTTTAGGTCTTGTTCCTGCAGTGTAATCCATTTTCCAGTAGGGCTTTCTAGTCCATATTTTAGGTCTCATTCCTGTAGTGTAAGTCTATTTCCCAGTGGGGCGTCTTTGTCCCTATTTAGGTCTATTTCCTGTAGTGTGATTCTATTTCCCATTGGGGATTCCTGGTCCCTATTTAGGTCTTGTTCCTGTAGTGTAAGTCTATTTCCCAGTGGGGCGTCCTGGTCCCAATTTAGGTCTATTTCCTATAGTGTGAGTCTATTTCCCAGTAGGACTTCCTTGCCCCTATTTAGGTCTATTTCCTGTAGTGTATGTCTATTTCCCAGTAGGGTTTTCTGGTCCTTTTTAGGTCTATTTCCTGTAGTGTGAGTCTATTTCCAGTAGGGCATCCGGGTCCCTATTTAGGTTTATTTCCTGTAGTGTGAGTCTATTTCCCAGTAGGGCGTCCTGGTCCCTATTTAGGTCTATTTCCTGTAGTGTAAGTCTATTTCCCAGTGAGGCTTCCTGGTCCCTATTTAGGTCTCTTTCCTGTAGTGTAAGTCCATTTCCCAGTAGGGCTTTCTAGTCTATATTTTACCTCTCATTCCTGTAGTGTAAGTCTATTTCCCACTGGGGCTTCCAGGTCCCTATTTAGGTCAATTTCCCATAGTGTAAGTCTATTTCCCAGTGGGGCTTCCTGGTCCCTATTTAGGTCTATTTCCTGTAGTGTAAGTCTATTTCCCACTGGGGCTTCCAGGTCCTTATTTAGGTCAATTTCCCATAGTGTAAGTCTATTTCCCAGTAGGTCTTCCTTGTCCCTATTTAGGTCTATTTCCTGTAGTGTAATCCATTTCCGAGTAGGGCTGCATGGGACCTACTCAGGTCTATTTTCTGTAGTATGAGTCCATTTCCCAGCAGGGCTTCCTAGTCCCTATTTTAGGTCTATTTCCTGTAGTGTAAGTCTACTTCCCAGTCAGGCTTCCTGGTCCCTATTTAGGTCTCGTTCCTGTAGTGTATGTATATTTCCCAGTGGGGCATCTTTGTCCATAATTAGGTCTATTTCCTGTATTGTAAGTCTATTTATCAGTAGGGCTTTCTGGTCACTATTTTTGGTCTATTTCCTGTAGTGTAAATCCATTTCCCAGTCGGTTTTCCTTGTTTGTCCCTATTTAGGTCTATTTCTTGTAGTGTGAGTCTATTTCCCAGTAGGCTTCTGGGTCCCTATTTAGGTCTATTCCTGTAGTGTAAGTCCATTTCCCAGTTTGCCTTCCTGGTCCCTTTTTAGGTCTTGTTCCTGTAGTGTAATCCATTTTCCAGTAGGGCTTTCTAGTCCATATTTTAGGTCTCATTCCTGTAGTGTAAGTCTATTTCCCAGTGGGGCGTCTTTGTCCCTATTTAGGTCTATTTCCTGTAGTGTAAGTCTATTTCCCAGTGGGGCTTCCTGGTCCCTATTTAGGTCTTTTCCTGTAGTGTAAGTCTATTTCCCAGTGGGGCTTCCTGGTCCCTATTTAGGTCTATTTCTGTAGTGTGAGTCTATTTCCCAGTAGGCTTCTGGTCCCTATTTAGGTCTATCTCCTGTAGTGTAAGTCCATTATCCCAGTTTGCCTTCCTCGTCCCTTTTTTAGGTCTTGTTCCTGCAGTGTAAATCCATTTTCCAGTAGGGCTTTTAGTCCATATTTTAGGTCTCATTCCTGTAGTGTAAGTCTATTTCCCAGTGGGGCGTCTTTGTCCCTATTTAGGTCTATTTCCTGTAGTGTGATTCTATTTCCCATGGGGATTCCTGGTCCCTATTTAGGTCTTGTTCCTGTAGTGTAAGTCTATTTCCAGTGGGGCGTCCTGGTCCCTATTTATGTCTATTTCCTGTAGTGTAAGTCTATTTCCCAGTGGGCTTCCTGGTCCCTATTTAGGTCTCTTCCTGTAGTGTATGTCTATTTCCCAGTGGGGCTTCCTGGTCCCTATTTAGGTCTATTTCCTGTAGTGTAAGTCTATTTCCCAGTGGGGCTTCCTGGTCCCTATTTAGGTCTATTCCCTGTAGTGTAAGTCTATTTCCAGTGAGGCTTCCTGGTCCCTATTTAGGTCTCCTTCCTGTAGTGTATGTCTATTCACAGTAGGGTTTCTGCTCCCTTTTAGTCTATTTCCTGTAGTGTGAGTCTATTTCCCAGTAGGGCGTCCTGGTCCCTATTTAGGTCTATTTCCTGTAGTGTAAGTCTACTTCCCAGTCAGGCTTCCTGGTCCCTATTTAGGTCTCGTTCCTGTAGTGTATGTATATTTCCCAGTGGGGCAACTTTGTCCATAATTAGGTCTATTTCCTGTATTGTAAGTCTATTTATCAGTAGGGCTTTCTGGTCGCTATTTTTGGTCTATTTCCTGTAGTGTAAGTCTATTTCCCAGTAGGTCTTCCGGGTCCTTATTTGAGGTCTTGTTCCTCTAGTGTAAGCCCATTTCCCAGGATTTTCTGTTCCCCATTTAAGGTCTATTTACTGAAGTGTAAATTCATATCCCAGTAGCGCTTCCAATCCCTATTTTAGGTCTCGTTCCTATAGTGTAATATATTTCCCAGTAGGGTTTCCTGGTCCCTATTTAGGATCTGTTTCCTGTAGTGCAAGTCCATTTCGCAGTAGGGCTTACTAGTCCATATTTTAGGTATCATTCCTGTCGTCTAATCCATTTTCCAGTAGAGTTCCTGATACCTATTTTAGGTCTTGTTCCTCTAGTGTAAGTCCATTTTGCAGTAGGGCCTACTAGTCCCTAATTTAATTCTCGTTCCTGTAGTGTAATCCATGTCCCAGTAGTGCTTACACATCCCTTGTTTAGGTATGGTTCCTGTTGTATAACATATTTCCCAGTAGGGCTTACTGCTCCTTATTTTCAGTCTTGTCCATTTTCCAGTAGGGATTTGTGGTCCCTTTTTTATCTCTATTTCACATAGTGTAAGTCCATCTACCAGTAGGGTGCCCTAGTTTCTAATTTAGGTCTCGTTCCTGTAGTGTACTCCATTTCCCAGCAGGGCTTCCTGGTCCCTATTGTAGGTCTATTTCACAGAGTGTAAGTATTTTTCGCAGTAGGGCTTCCTGGTCCCTATTTTAGGTCTCATTCCTGTAGTGTAATTCGTTTTCCAGTAGGGCTTATTGGTCACTATTTTAGGTCTCGTTCCTGCAGTGTAATCCATTTCCCAGTAGGGTTTACAGGTCCCTATTGTACATCTATTTCGCCGTAGTGTACGTTAATTTCCCAGTAGGGCTTCCTGGTCCATATTTTAGGTCTTTTTCCTGAAGTGCAAGTCCATTTCCCAGTAGAGCCTTCTGGTCACTATTTTAGATCTTGTTCCTGTAAAGTAAGTCCATTTCCGAGTAGGGTTTACTGGTTGATATTTTAGGTTTCGTTCCTGAAGTGAAATCCATTTCCCAGTAGGGCTTACTGTTCGCTATCTTAGATCTTGTTCCTGTAGTGTAAATCCATTTCCCAGGAGGGTTTCCTGGTCCCTATTTAGGTCCATTTCTTGTAGTGTGAGTTTATTTCCCAGCAGGGCTTCCGGGCCCTATTTAGGTCTATTTCCTGTAGTGTAATCCATTTCCGAGTAGGCTGCCTGGGACCT
>CM010932.2:1526152592-1526254027 GCA_002915635.3 Ambystoma mexicanum | reverse complement strand
CTGCTGGGACCTATTCAGGTCTATTTCCTGTAGTGTAGAGTCCATTTCCCAGCAGGGCTTCCTAGTCCCTATTTTAGGTCTATTTCCTGTAGTGTAAGTCTATTTCCCAGTGAGGCTTCCTGGTCCCTATTTAGGTCTCTTCCTGTAGTGTAATGTCTATTTCCCAGTGGGGCTACCTTTGTCCCTAATTAGGTCTATTTCCTGTAGTTGTAAGTCTATTTCCCAGTAGGGCTTTCTGTCCCTATTTTAGGTCTATTTCCTGTAGTGTAAGTCTATTTCCCAGTGGGCTTTCCTTGTTGTCCTATTTAGGTCTATTTCTGTAGTGGAGTCTATTTCCCAGTAGGCTTCCTGGTCCCTATTTAGGTCTATCTCCGTAGTGTAAGTCCATTTCCCAGTTTGCCTTCCTGGTCCCTTTTTTAGGTCTTGTTCCTGTAGTGTGAGTCTATTTCCCAGTGGGGCGACTTTGTCCCTATTTAGGTCTATTTCCTGTAGTGTAATTCTATTTCCCAGTGAGGATTCCTGGTCCCTATTTAGGTCTCTTTCCTGTAGTGTAAGTCCATTTCCCAGTAGGGCTTTCTAGTCTATATTTTATCTCTCATTCCTGTAGTGTAAGTCTATTTCCCACTGGGGCTTCCAGGTCCCTATTTAGGTCTATTTCCGATAGTGTAAGTCTATTTCCCAGTGGGGCTTCCTGGTCCCTATTTAGGTCTATTTCCTGTAGTGTAAGTCTATTTCCCAGTGGGGCTTCCAGGTCCCTATTTAGGTCAATTTCCTGATAGTGTAAGTCTATTTCCCAGTAGGGCTTCCTGGTCCCTATTTAGGTCTATTTCCTGTAGTGTAATCCATTTCCGAGTAGGGCTGCATGGGACCTACTCAGGTCTATTTCCTGTAGTGTGAGTCCATTTCCCAGCAGGGCTTCCTAGTCCCTATTTTAGGTCTATTTCCTGTAGTGTAAGTCTACTTCCCAGTGGGGCGTCCTGGTCCCTATTTATGTCTATTTCCTGTAGTGTAAGTCTATTTCCCAGTGGGGCTTTCTTGTCCCTATTTAGGTCTCATTCCTGTAGTGTATGTCTATTTCCCAGTAGGGTTTTCTGCTCCCTTTTAGGTCTATTTCCTGTAGTGTGAGTCTATTTTCCAGTAGGGCGTCCTGGTCCCTATTTAGGTCTATTTCCTGTAGTGTAAGTCTATTTCCGAGTGAGGCTTCCTGGTCCCTATTTAGGTCTCGTTCCTGTAGTGTATGTCTATTTCCCAGTAGGGTTTTCTGCTCCCTTTTAGGTCTATTTCCTGTAGTGTGAGTCTATTTCCCAGTAGGGCGTCCTGGTCCCTATTTAGGTCTATTTCCTGTAGTGTAAGTCTACTTCCCAGTCAGGCTTCCTGGTCCCTAATTAGGTCTCGTTCCTGTAGTGTATGTCTATTTCCCAGTGGGGCTTCCAGGTCCCTATTTAGGTCAATTTCCTGTAGTGTAAGTCTTTTTCCCAGTAGGGCTTCCTTGTCCCTATTTAGGTCTATTTCCTGTAGTGTAAGTCCATTTCCAGTAGGGCTTCCTGGTCCCTATTTAGGTCTATTTCCTGTAGTGTAAGTCTATTTCCCAGTAGGGCTTCCTGGTCCTATTTTAGGTCTATTTCCTGTAGTGTAAGTCTATTTCCCAGTAGGCTTCCTGGTCCCTTTTATTAGGTCTATTCCTGTAGTGTATGTCTATTTCCCAGTAGGGCTTTCCTGGTCCCTATTTAGGTCTATTTCCTGTAGTGTAAGTCTATTTCCCAGTAGGCTTTCTGGTCCCTATTTTGGTCTATTTCCTGTAGTGTAAGTCCATTTCCCAGTGGGCTTTCTTGTGTCCCTATTTAGGTCTATTTCTTGTAGTGTGAGTCTATTTCCCAGTAGGCTTCTGGGTCCCTATTTAGGTCTATTTCCTGTAGTGTAAGTCTATTTCCCAGTTGGCCTTCCTGGTCCCTTTTTAGGTCTTGTTCCTGTAGTGTAATCATTTTCCAGTAGGGCTTTCTAGTCCTATTTAGGTCTCATTCCTGTAGTGTAAGTCTATTTCCCAGTGGGGCTTCCTTTGTCCCTATTTAGGTCTATTTCCTGTAGTGTAAATTCTATTTCCCAGTGGGGGATTCCTGGTCCCTATTTAGGTCTATTTCCTGTAGTGTAAGTCTATTCCCAGTGGGGCGTCCTGGTCCCTATTTAGGTCTATTTCCTGTAGTGTAAGTCTATTTCCCAGTGGGCTTTCTTGTCCCTATTTAGGTCTCTTCCTGTAGTGTATGTCTATTTCCCAGTAGGGTTTTCTGTCCCTTTTAGGTCTATTTCCTGTAGTGTGAGTCTATTTCCCAGTAGGGCGTCCTGGTCCCTATTTAGGTCTATTTCCTGTAGTGTAAGTCTATTTCCAGTGGGCTTCCTGGTCCCTATTTAGGTCTATTTCCTGTAGTGTATGTCTATTTCCCAGTAGGGTTTTCTGCTCCCTTTTAGGTCTATTTCCTGTAGTGTGAGTCTATTTCCCAGTAGGGCGTCCTGGTCCCTATTTAGGTCTATTTCCTGTAGTGTAAGTCTATTTCCCAGTGAGGCTCCTGGTCCCTATTTAGGTCTCGTTCCTGTAGTGTAAGTCTATTTCCCAGTGGGGCTTCTTTGTCCATATTTAGGTCTATTTCCTGTAGTGTAAGTCTATTTCCCAGTAGGGGCTTTCTGGTCCCTATTTATGGTCTATTTCCTGTAGTGTAAGTCTATTTCCCAGTGGGTTTCCTTGTGTCCCTATTTAGGTCTATTTCCTGTAGTGTAAGTCTATTTCCCAGTGGGGCTTCCTGGTCCCTATTTAGGTCTATTTCCTGTAGTGTAAGTCTATTTCCCAGTAGGGCTTCCTGGTCCCTATTTAGGTCTATTTCCTGTAGTGTAGATCTATTTCCGAGTAGGGCTTCCTGGTCCCTATTTAGGTCTATTTCCTGTAGTGTGAGTCTATTTCCCAGTAGGGCTTCCTAGTCCCTATTTTAGGTCTATTTCCTGTAGTGTAATTCTATTTCCCAGTGGGGATTCCTGGTCCCTATTTAGGTCTCTTTCCTGTAGTGTAAGTCCATTTCCCAGTAGGGCTTTCTAGTCTATATTTTATCTCTCATTCCTGTAGTGTAAGTCTATTTCCCACTGGGGCTTCCAGGTCCCTATTTAGGTCAATTTCCCATAGTGTAAGTCTATTTCCCAGTGGGGCTTCCTGGTCCCTATTTAGGTCTATTTCCTGTAGTGTAAGTCTATTTCCCACTGGGGCTTCCAGGTCCCTATTTAGGTCAATTTCCCATAGTGTAAGTCTTTTTCCCAGTAGGGCTTCCTTGTCCCTATTTAGGTCTATTTCCTGTAGTGTAATCCATTTCCGAGTAGGGCTGCATGGGACCTACTCAGGTCTATTTCCTGTAGTGTGAGTCCATTTCCCAGCAGGGCTTCCTAGTCCCTATTTTAGGTCTATTTCCTGTAGTGTAAGTCTATTTCCCAGTGGGGCGTCCTGGTCCCTATTTATGTCTATTTCCTGTAGTGTAAGTCTATTTCCCAGTGGGCTTCTTGTCCCTATTTAGGTCTCATTCCTGTAGTGTATGTCTATTTCCCAGTAGGGTTTTCTGCTCCCTTTTAGGTCTATTTCCTGTAGTGTGAGTCTATTTTCCAGTAGGGCGTCCTGGTCCCTATTTAGGTCTATTTCCTGTAGTGTAAGTCTATTTCCGAGTGAGGCTTCCTGGTCCCTATTTAGGTCTCGTTCCTGTAGTGTATGTCTATTTCCCAGTAGGGTTTTCTGCTCCCTTTTAGGTCTATTTCCTGTAGTGTGAGTCTATTTCCCAGTAGGGCGTCCTGGTCCCTATTTAGGTCTATTTCCTGTAGTGTAAGTCTATTTCCCAGTGAGGCTTCCTGGTCCCTATTTAGGTCTCGTTCCTGTAGTGTATGTCTATTTCCCAGTGGGGTTCTTTGTCCTATTTAGGTCTATTTCCTGTATTGTAAGTCTATTTCAGTAGGCTTTCTGTGGTCCTATTTTTGTCTATTTCCTGTAGTGTAAGTCTATTTCCCAGTCGGTTTTCCTGTTGTCCCTATTTAGGTCTATTTCTTGTAGTGTAAGTCTATTTCCCAGTGGGGCTTCCAGGTCCCTATTTAGGTCAATTTCCCATAGTGTAAGTCTATTTCCCAGTAGGCGTCCTGGTCCCTATTTTAGGTCTATTTCCTGTAGTGTAATCTATTTCCAGTAGGGCTCCTGGTCCTATTAGGTCTATTTCCTGTAGTGTAAGTCTATTTCCCAGCAGGGCTTCCTGTCCCTATTTAGGTCTATTTCCTGTAGTGTAAGTCTATTCCCAGTCGGGCTTCCTGGTCCCTATTTAGGTCTCGTTCCTGTAGTGTATGTCTATTTCCCAGTGGGACTTCTTGTCCATAATTAGGTCTATTTCCTGTATTGTAAGTCTATTAACCAGTAGAGCTTTCTGGTCGCTATTTTTGGTCTATTTCCTGTAGTGTAAATCCATTTCCCAGTCGGTTTTCCTTGTCCCTATTTAGTTCTATTTCCTGTAGTGTGAGTCTATTTCCCAGTAGGGCCTCTGGGTCCCTATTTAGGTCTATTTCCTGTAGTGTAAGTCCATTTCCCAGTTTGGCTTCCTGGTCCCTATTGTAGGTCTTGTTCCTGTAGTGTAATCCATTTTCCTAGTAGGGCTTTCTAGTCCATATTTTAGGTCTCATTCCTGTAGTGTAAGTCTATTTCCCAGTGGGGCGTCTTTGTCCCTATTTAGGTCCATTTCCTGTAGTGTAATTCTATTTCCCAGTGGGGCCTCCTGGTCCCTATTTAGGTCTTGTTCCTGTAGTGTAAGTCTATTTCCCAGTGGGGCTTTCTGGTCCCTATTTATGTCTATTTCCTGTAGTGTAAGTCTATTTCCCAGTAGGGCTTTCTTGTCCCTATTTAGGTCTATTTCCTGTAGTGTATGTCTATTTCCCAGTAGGGTTTTCTGTCCCTTTTAGGTCTATTTCCTGTAGTGTGAGTCTATTTCCAGTAGGGCGTCCTGGTCCCTATTTAGGTTTATTTCCTGTAGTGTAAGTCTATTTCCCAGTGAGGCTTCCTGGTCCCTATTTAGGTCTCGTTCCTGTAGTGTATGTCTATTTCCCAGTAGGGTTTTCTGCTCCCTTTTTAGGTTATTTCCTGTAGTGTAAGTCTATTTCCCAGTAGGGCGTCCTGGTTCCTATTTAGGTCTATTTCCTGTAGTGTAAGTCTATTCCCAGTCAGGCTTCCTGGTCCTATTTAGGTCTCATTCCTGTAGTGTAAGTCTATTTCCCAGTGGGGCATTCTTTGTCCATATTTAGGTCTATTTCCTGTAGCTGTAAGTCTATTTCCCAGTGGGGCATTCCTGGTCCCTTTTAGGTCTATTTCCTGTAGTGTAAGTCTATTTCCCAGTAGGGCGTTCTTGTCCCTATTTAGGTCTATTTCCTGTAGTGTATAGTCTATTTCCCAGTAGGCCTCTCGGTCCCTATTTAGGTCTATTTCCTGTAGTGTATCCATTTCCCAGTAGGGCTGTCATGGTCCCTATTTAGGTCTATTTCTGTAGTGTAAGTCCATTTCCAGATTAGGCCTTCCTGGGCCTTTATTTAGGTCTTATTTCCTGTAGTGTAAGCTCTATTTCCCAGTAGAGGCTTTCTAGTCCCTATTTTAGGTCTCTTTCCTGTAGTGTAAGTCTATTTCCCAGTGGGGCGTCTTTGTCCATATTTAGGTCTACTTTCCTGTAGTGTAAGTCTATTTTCCAGTAGGGCTTCTCTGGTCCATATTTAGGTCTTATTTCCTGTAGTGTAAGTCTATTTCCAAGTGGGCGTCCCTGGTTCCCTATTTAGGTCTATTTCTGTAGTGTAAGTCTATTTCCCAGTGGGGCTTCTTGTCCCTATTTTAGTCTCATGTCCTGTAGTGTATATCCATTTGCCCAGTAGGGTTTCTTCTGTCCCTATTAGGTTCTATTTTCCTGTAGTGTGAGTCTATTTCCCAGTAGGGCGTCCTGGTCCCTATTTAGGTCTATTCCTGTAGTGTAAGTCTATTTCCCAGTAAGGCTTCCTGGTCCCTATTTAGGTCTCTTTCCTGTAGTGTAATCCATTTCCCAGTAGGGCTTTTTAGGTCTATATTTTAGGTCATTTCTGGTAGTGTAAGTCTATTTCCCACTGGGCTTCCAGGTCCCTATTTAGGACTATTTCCTGTAGTGTAAGTCTATTTCCAGTGGGGCTTCCTGGTCCCTATTTTAGGTCTATTTCCTGTACTGTAAGTCCATTTTCCCAGTGGGGCTTCCTTGTCCATATTTAGGTCTATTCCTGTAGTGTAAGTCTATTTCTCCAGTAGGGCTCTTCTGGTCCCTATTTAGGTCTCATTTCCCTGTAGTGTAGTCTATTTCCCAGTGGGTCGTTCCTTGGTCCCTATTTAGGTCTCATTCCTTAGTGTAAGTCTATTTCCAGTAGGATCTTCTGGTCCCTTTTTAGGTCTTATTTCCTGTAGTGTGAGTCTATTTCCCAGTAGGGGCATCCTGGTCCCTATTTAGGTCTATTTCCTGTAGTGTGATCTATTTTCCAGTAGGGCTCTAGTCCCTATTTAGGTACTATTTCCTGTAGTGTAAGTCTATTTCCAGTGAGGCTTCCTGGTCCCTATTTAGGTCTCTTTTCCTGTAGTGTAAGTCCATTTCCCAGTGGGCTTCCTGTCCCTATTTAAGTCTATTTCCTGTAAGTGTAAGTCTATTTCCAGTAGGCTTTCCGGGTCCCTATTTAGGTCATTTCCTGTAGTGATAGTCCATTTTCCAGTGGGGCTTCCTGGTCCCCTATTTTAGGTTCTATTTCATGTACTGTAAGTCCATGTTCCAGTAGGGCTTCTTGTCCCAATTTAGGTGTATTTCCTATAGTGTGAGTCTATTTCCCAGTAGGGCTTCCTGGTCCCTATTTTAGGTCTCAGTTCCTGTAGTGTGAGTCTATTTTCCCAGTGAAGGCTTCCTGGTCCATATTTTAGGTCTATTTCCTGTAGTGTAAGTCTATTACCAGTGCGGCTTCCTGGTCCCTATTTAGGTCTATTTCCTGTAGTGTAAGTCCATTTCCAGTAGGGCTTCCTTGTCCCTAATTAGGTGTCTATTTCTGTAGTGTAAGTCTATTTCCAAGTTGGTGCTTCCTGGTCTCTATTTAGGTCTATTTCCTGTAGTTGTATAATCCTATTTCCAGTAGGGCTGAATGGGTCCCTAATCTAGGTCTATTCCTGTAGTGTAAGTCCATTTCCCAGTTGGACTTCCTGGTCCCTATTTTAGGTCTATTCCCGTAGTGTATCCATTTCCCAGTAGGGCTTTCCTAGTCCCTATTTTAGGTCTAATTCCTGTAGTGTAAGTCTATTTCCCAGTGAGGCTTCTTTGTCCCTATTTTAGGTCTATTTCCTGTAGTGTATTCTATTTCCCAGTGGGGCTTCCTTGTCCCTATTTAGGTCTATTTCCATGTAGTGTAAGTCTAATTTCCAGTATGGCTTCCGTGGTCCGCTATTATAGGTTGTTATTTCCTGTAGTGTAAGTCAATTTCCAAGTGGATGCTTCCTGGTCCTATTTAGGTATTTTCTTGTAGTGTAATTCTATTTCCAGTGGGGCTTCATGGTGCCTATTTAGGTCTATTTCCTGTAATGTAAGTCCTTTTCCCAGTAGGGCTTCCTGGTCCATATTTAGGTCTATTCCCATGTGTAAATCCATTTCCCAGTAGGGCTTCTCTAGTCCATATTTTAGGTCTATTCCTGTAGTGTAAGTCTATTCCCAGTAGGGCGTCCTGGGTCCCTATTTAGGTCTCATTCCTGTAAGTGTAATGTCTATTTCCAGTGGGACCTCTTGTCCACTAATTAGGTCTATTTCCTGTATTTGTAAGTCAATTAACCAGTAGGGCTTCTGGTCGCTATTTTTAGGTCTATTTCCTGTAGTGTAAATCCTTTTCCCAGTCGGTGTTCCCTGGTCCCTATTTAAGGTCTATTTTTCCTGTAGTGTGGAGTCTATTTCCCAGTAGGCTTTAGGGTCCCTATTTAGGTCATTTTCCTGTAGTGTAAGTCTATTTCCCAGTAGGGCTTCCTGGTCCCTATTGTAGGTCTTGTTCCTGTAGTGTAATCCATTTTCCCAGTCAGGCTTCCTAGTCCATATTTTAGGTCTCTTTCCTGTAGTGTAAGTCTATTTCCAGTGCAGGGCGTCTTTGTCCCTATTTAGGTCATTTCCTGTAGTGTAATGTCTATTTCCAGTGGGGCCTCCTGGTCCATTTTAGGTCTATTTCCTGTAGTGTAAGTCTATTCCAGTGGGGCTTTCCTTGTCCCATATTAGGTCTCATTCCCTGTAGTGTAAGTCTATTTCCAGTAGGGTTTTCTGGTAACTTTTAGGTCTATTTTCTGTAGTGTGAGTCTATATTCCCAGTAGGCTTCCGGGACCCTATTTAGGTTTATTTCCTGTACTGTGATGTCTATTTCCCAGATAGGGCGTCCTGGTCCTATTTAGGTCTATTTCCTGTAGTGTAATCCATTTCCGAGTAGGGCTGCATGGGACCTACTCAGGTCTATTTCCTGTAGTGTGAGTCCATTTCCCAGCAGGGCTTCCTAGTCCCTATTTTAGGTCTATTTCCTGTAGTGTAAGTCTACTTCCCAGTGGGGCGTCCTGGTCCCTATTTATGTCTATTTCCTGTAGTGTAAGTCTATTTCCCAGTGGGGCTTTCTTGTCCCTATTTAGGTCTCATTCCTGTAGTGTAAGTCTATTTCCCAGTGGGTTTTCTTGCTCCCTTTTAGGTCTATTTCCTGTAGTGTGAGTCTATTTTCCAGTAGGGCGTCCTGGTCCCTATTTAGGTCTATTTCCTGTAGTGTAAGTCTATTTCCGAGTGAGGCTTCCTGGTCCCTATTTAGGTCTCGTTCCTGTAGTGTATGTCTATTTCCCAGTAGGGTTTTCTGCTCCCTTTTAGGTCTATTTCCTGTAGTGTGAGTCTATTTCCCAGTAGGGCGTCCTGGTCCCTATTTAGGTCTATTTCCTGTAGTGTAAGTCTACTTCCCAGTCAGGCTTCCTGGTCCCTATTTAGGTCTCGTTCCTGTAGTGTATGTATATTTCCCAGTGGGGCATCTTTGTCCATAATTAGGTCTATTTCCTGTATTGTAAGTCTATTTATCAGTAGGGCTTTCTGGTCGCTATTTTTGGTGTATTTCCTGTAGTGTAAATCCATTTCCCAGTCGGTTTTCCTTGTTTGTCCCTATTTAGGTCTATTTCTTGTAGTGTGAGTCTATTTCCCACTGGGGCTTCCAGGTCCCTATTTAGGTCAATTTCCCATAGTGTAAGTCTTTTTCCCAGTAGGGCTTCCTTGTCCCTATTTAGGTCTATTTCCTGTAGTGTAATCCATTTCCGAGTAGGGCTGCATGGGACCTACTCAGGTCTATTTCCTGTAGTGTGAGTCCATTTCCCAGCAGGGCTTCCTAGTCCCTATTTTAGGTCTATTTCCTGTAGTGTAAGTCTACTTCCCAGTCAGGCTTCCTGGTCCCTATTTAGGTCTCGTTCCTGTAGTGTATGTATATTTCCCAGTGGGGCATCTTTGTGCATAATTAGGTCTATTTCCTGTATTGTAAGTCTATTTATCAGTAGGGCTTTCTGGTCGCTATTTTTGGTCTATTTCCTGTAGTGTAAATCCATTTCCCAGTCGGTTTTCCTTGTTTGTCCCTATTTAGGTCTATTTCTTGTAGTGTGAGTCTATTTCCCAGTAGGCTTCTGGGTCCCTATTTAGGTCTATCTCCTGTAGTGTAAGTCCATTTCCCAGTTTGCCTTCCTGGTCCCTTTTTTAGGTCTTGTTCCTGCAGTGTAATCCATTTTCCAGTAGGGCTTTCTAGTCCATATTTTAGGTCTCATTCCTGTAGTGTGAGTCTATTTCCCAGTGGGGCGACTTTGTCCCTATTTAGGTCTATTTCCTGTAGTGTAATTCTATTTCCCAGTGGGGATTCCTGGTCCCTATTTAGGTCTTGTTCCTGTAGTGTAAGTCTATTTCCCAGTGGGGCGTCCTGGTCCCTATTTATGTCTATTTCCTGTAGTGTAAGTCTATTTCCCAGTGGGGCTTTCTTGTCCCTATTTAGGTCTCATTCCTGTAGTGTATGTCTATTTCCCAGTAGGGTTTTCTGCTCCCTTTTAGGTCTATTTCCTGTAGTGTGAGTCTATTTTCCAGTAGGGCGTCCTGGTCCCTATTTAGGTCTATTTCCTGTAGTGTAAGTCTATTTCCGAGTGAGGCTTCCTGGTCCCTATTTAGGTCTCGTTCCTGTAGTGTATGTCTATTTCCCAGTAGGGTTTTCTGCTCCCTTTTAGGTCTATTTCCTGTAGTGTGAGTCTATTTCCCAGTAGGGCGTCCTGGTCCCTATTTAGGTCTATTTCCTGTAGTGTAAGTCTACTTCCCAGTCAGGCTTCCTGGTCCCTATTTAGGTCTCGTTCCTGTAGTGTATGTATATTTCCCAGTGGGGCATCTTTGTCCATAATTAGGTCTATTTCCTGTATTGTAAGTCTATTTATCAGTAGGGCTTTCTGGTCGCTATTTTTGGTGTATTTCCTGTAGTGTAAATCCATTTCCCAGTCGGTTTTCCTTGTTTGTCCCTATTTAGGTCTATTTCTTGTAGTGTGAGTCTATTTCCCAGTAGGCCTCCGGGTCCCTATTTAGGTCTATTTCCTGTAGTGTAATCCATTTCCGAGTAGGGCTGCATGGGACCTACTCAGGTCTATCTCCTGTAGTGTAAGTCCATTTCCCAGTTTGCCTTCCTGGTCCCTTTTTTAGGTCTTGTTCCTGCAGTGTAATCCATTTTCCAGTAGGGCTTTCTAGTCCATATTTTAGGTCTCATTCCTGTAGTGTAAGTCTATTTCCCAGTGGGGCGTCTTTGTCCCTATTTAGGTCTATTTTCTGTAGTGTAATTCTATTTCCCAGTGGGGATTCCTGGTCCCTATTTAGGTCTTGTTCCTGTAGTGTAAGTCTATTTCCCAGTGGGGCGTCCTGGTCCCTATTTATGTCTATTTCCTGTAGTGTAAGTCTATTTCCCAGTGGGGCTTTCTTGTCCCTATTTAGGTCTCATTCCTGTAGTGTATGTCTATTTCCCAGTAGGGTTTTCTGCTCCCTTTTAGGTCTATTTCCTGTAGTGTGAGTCTATTTCCCAGTAGGGCGTCCTGGTCCCTATTTAGGTCTATTTCCTGTAGTGTAAGTCTATTTCCCAGTGAAGCTTCCTGGTCCCTATTTAGGTCTCTTTCCTGTAGTGTAAATCCATTTCCCAGTAGGGCTTTTTAGTCTATATTTTACCTCTCATTCCTGTAGTTTAAGTCTATTTCCCACTGGGGCTTCCAGGTCCCTATTTAGGACTATTTCCAATAGTGTAAGTCTATTTCCCAGTGGGGCTTCCTGGTCCCTATTTAGGTCTATTTCCTGTACTGCAAGTCTATTTCCCAGTGGGGCTTCCTTGTCCCAATTTAGGTCTATGTCCTATAGTGTGAGTCTATTTCCCAGCAGAGCATCCTGGTCCTTATTTAGGTCTTGTTCCTGGAGTGTATGTCTATTTCCCAGTGGGTCGTCCTTGTCCCTATTTAGGTCTCATTCCTGTAGTGTATGTCTATTTCCCAGTAGGGTTTTCTGGTCCCTTTTAGGTCTATTTCCTGTAGTGTGAGTCTATTTCCCAGTAGGGCATCCGGGTCCCTATTTAGGTTTATTTCCTGTAGTGTGAGTCTATTTCCCAGTAGGGCGTCCTGGTCCCTATTTAGGTCTATTTCCTGTAGTGTAAGTCTATTTCCCAGTGAGGCTTCCTGGTCCCTATTTAGGTCTCTTTCCTGTAGTGTAAGTCCATTTCCCAGTAGGGCTTTCTAGTCTATATTTTACCTCTCATTCCTGTAGTGTAAGTCTATTTCCCAACGGGGCTTCCAGGTCCCTATTTAGGTCAGTTTCCCATAGTGAAAGTCTATTTCCCAGTGGGGCTTCCTGGTCCCTATTTAGGTCTATTTCATGTACTGCAAGTCTATTTCAGTGGTGATTCCTTGTCCCAAATTAGGTGTATTTCCTATAGTGTGAGTCTATTTCCCATTAGGGCTTCCTTGTCCCTATTTAGGTCTATTTCCTGTAGTGTATGTCTATTTCCCAGTAGGGTTTTCTGGACCATTTTAGGCCTATTTCCTGTAGCGTGAGTCTATTTCCCCGTAGGGTGTCCTGGTCCCTATTTAGGTCTATTTCCTGTAGTGCAAGTCTATTTCCCAGTGAGGCTTCCTGGTCCCTATTTAGGTCTCTTTCCTGTAGTGTAAGTCCATTTCCCAGTAGGGCTTTCTAGTCTATATTTTACCTCTCATTCTGTAGTGTAAGTCTATTTGCAACTGGCGCTTCCACGTCCCTATTTAGGTCAATTTCCCATAGTGTAAGTCTATTTCCCAGTGGGGCTTCCTGGTCCTATTTTGGTCTATTTCCTGTAGTGTAAGTCTATTTCCAACTGGGGCTTCCAGGTCCCTATTTAGGTCAATTTCCCATAGTGTAAGTCTATTTCCCAGTGGGGCTTCCTGGTCCAATTTTGGTCTATTTCCTGTAGTGTAGGTCTATTTCCCACTGGGGCTTCGAGGTCCCTATTTAGGTCAATTTCCCATAGTGTAAGTCTATTTCCCAGTAGGGATTCCTTGTCCCCATTTAGGTCTATTTCCTGTAGTGTAAGTCCATTTCCCAGTAGGGCTTTCTAGTCTATATTTTACCTCTCATTCTTGTAGTGTAAGTCTATTTCTCACTGGGGCTTCCAGGTCCCTATTTAGGACAATTTCCCATAGTGTAAGTCTATTTCCCAGTGGGGCTTCCTGGTCCCTATTTAGGTCTATTTCCTGTACTGCAAGTCTATTTCCCAGTGGGGCTTCCTTGTCCGAATTTAGGTCTATTTCCTATAGTGTGAGTCTATTTCCCAGCAGAGCATCCTGGTCCTTATTTAGGTCTTGTTCCTGTAGTGTATGTCTATTTCCCAGTGGGGCGTCCTTGTCCCTATTTAGGTCTATTTCCTGTTGCATAAGTCTATTTCCCAGTGGGGCTTTCTTGTCCCTATTTAGGTCTCATTCCTGTAGTGTATGTCTATTTCCCAGTAGGGTTTTCTGGTCCCTTTTAGGTCTATTTCCTGTAGTGTGAGTCTATTTCCCAGTAGGGCATCCGGGTCCCTATTTAGGTTTATTTCCTGTAGTGTGAGTCTATTTCCCAGTAGGGCGTCCTGGTCCCTATTTAGGTCTATTTCCTGTAGTGTAAGTCTATTTCCAAGTTAGGCTTCCTGGTCCCTATTTAGGTCTCTTTCCTGTAGTGTAGGTCCATTTTCCAGTAGGGCTTTCTAGTCTATATTTTACCTCTCATTCCTGTAGTGTAAGTCTATTTCCCACTGGGGCTTCCAGGTCCCTATTTAGGTCAATTTCCCATAGTGAAAGTCTATTTCCCAGTGGGGCTTCCTGGTCCCTATTTAGGTCTATTTCATGTACTGCAAGTCTATTTCCCAGTGGGGATTCCTTGTCCCAATTTAGGTCTATTTCCTATAGTGTGAGTCTATTTCCCATTAGGGCTTCCTTGTCCCTATTTAGGTCTATTTCCTGTAGTGTATGTCTATTTCCCAGTAGGGTTTTCTGGACCCTTTTAGGTCTATTTCCTGTAGTGTGAGTCTATTTCCCAGTAGGGTGTCCTGGTCCCTATTTAGGTCTATTTCCTGTAGTGCAAGTCTATTTCCCAGTGAGGCTTCCTGGTCCCTATTTAGGTCTCTTTCCTGTAGTGTAAGTCCATTTCCCAGTAGGGCTTTCTAGTCTATATTTTACCTCTCATTCTGTAGTGTAAGCCTATTTGCAACTGGGGCTTCCAGGTCCCTATTTAGGTCAATTTCCCATAGTGTAAGTCTATTTCCCAGTGGGGCTTCCTGGTCCTATTTTGGTCTATTTCCTGTAGTGTAAGTCTATTTCCAACTGGGGCTTCCAGGTCCCTATTTAGGTCAATTTCCCATAGTGTAAGTCTATTTCCCAGTGGGGCTTCCTGGTCCTATTTTGGTCTATTTCCTGTAGTGTAGGTCTATTTCCCACTGTGGCTTCCAGGTCCCTATTTAGGTCAATTTCCCATAGTGTGAGTCTATTTCCCAGTAAGGCGTCCTGGTGCCTATTTAGGTCTATTTCCTGTAGTGTAAGTCCATTTCCCAGTAGGGCTTTCTAGTCTATATTTTACCTCTCATTCTTGTAGTGTAAGTCTATTTCCCACTGGGGCTTCCAGGTCCCTATTTAGGACAATTTCCCATAGTGTAAGTCTATTTCCCAGTGGGGCTTCCTGGTCCCTATTTAGGTCTATTTCCTGTACTGCAAGTCTATTTCCCAGTGGGGCTTCCTTGTCCCAATTTAGGTCTATTTCCTATAGTGTGGGTCTATTTCCCAGCAGAGCATCCTGGTCCTTATTTAGGTGTCATTCCTGGAGTGTATGTCTATTTCCCAGTGGGGCGTCCTTGTCCCTATTTAGGTCTATTTCCTGTTGCATGAGTCTATTTCCCAATGGAGCATCCTGTTCCCTATTTAAGTCTATTTCCTGTAGTGTAAGTACATTTTCCCAGTGGTGCTTCCTTGTCCCAAGTTAGGTCTGTTTCCTTTAAGGTGAGTCTATTTCCCAGTATGGCATCCTGGTCCCTATTTAGGTCTATTTCCTTTTGTGTGAGTCTATTTCCCAGTATGGCGTCCTGGTCCCTATTTAGGTTTATTTCCTGCAATGTAAGTCTATTTCCCGGTAGGCCTTCCTGTTCCCTATTTAGGTCAATTTCCCATAGTGTAAGTCTATTTCCCAGTGGGGTTTCCCGGTACTGGTCCCTATTTTTCCCCTGTGCTAACGCGGACAGATTCGTACGGAGCTGTCAACTTGTACTCTGCAAAAGCAGGGATTTATCCCAAGGACTTCTTTTTTCAAGCTGAAAAGCAGCGTTCCACATTAAGGAATCTATTAAATTGGCCCTGATTTGAAAAAGGCGGCGCAGTCCGTTGAAACACGTGTAATCATGTAGGGCACCTATGCTCATCATTGAGGGCACTAATGCTTACTAAATACAGAAGCAGTTTTCTGAACATTCCAATTGAGTGGATTTCTTCTTTCTTTTTTCTTATTATTGGCGCATGATTGAAAAGAGTGCAACTACTTTTTCCCATATCATTATATAAAGCGGAGTGGAGGAACCATACTATCTCCGCGGTTGCACAACGCATGCGACACAGAATCTCTCCATTTAAAGCTTTAGGGCGCGGTGGTCCATTTCTCTGAATGTCCATTGGAAAACTGGTTCCTCACAAGGTTTGATTATTTCCCAGTGGGGCTTCCTGGTCCCGATTTAGGTCTATTTCCTGTAGTGTAAGTCTATTTCCCAGTGGGGCTTCCTGGTCTCTATTTAGGTCTATTTCCCATAGTGTAATTCTATTTGCCAGTAGGGTTTCCTGGTCCCTATTTTAGGTCTATTTCTTGTAATGTAATCCATTGCACAGGAGGGCTTTCTGGTCCCTATTATGTCTATTTCCTGTAGTGTGAGTCTATTTCCCAGTAGGGCGTCCTTGGCCCTATTTAGGTTTATTTCCTGTAGTGTGAGTCTATTTCCCAGTAGGGCGTCCTGGTGCCTATTTAGGTCTATTTCATGTAGTGTAAGTCTATTTCCCAGTAGGGCTTCCTGGTCCCTATTTAGGTCTATTTCCCGTAGTGTAAATATATTTCCCAGTGGGGCTTCCAGTTCCCTATTTAGGTTTATTTCCTGTAGTGTGAGTCTATTTCCCAGTAGGGCATCCTGGTCCCTATTTAGGTCTCGTTCCTGTAGTGTATGTCTATTTCCCAGTGGGGGTTCCTGGTCTCTATTTAGATCTATTTCCTGCCTGTAGTGTAAGTCTATTTCCCAGTAGGGTTTCCTGGTCCCTATTTAGGTCTATTTCCTGTAGTGTAAGTCTATTTCCCAGTGGGGCTTCTTGTCCCTATTTAGGTCTCATTCCTGTAGTGTATGTCTATTTCCCAGTAGGGTTTTCTGGTCCCTTTTAGGTCTATTTCCTGTAGTGTGAGTCTATTTCCAAGTAGGGCATCCGGATCCCTATTTAGGTTTATTTCCTGTAGTGTGAGTCTATTTCCCAGTAGGGCGTCCTGGTCCCTATTTAGGTCTATTTCCTGTAGTGTAAGTCTATTTCCCAGTGAGACTTCCTGGTCCCTATTTAGGTCTCTTTCCTGTAGTGTAAGTCCATTTCCCAGTAGGGCTTTCTAGTCTATATTTTACCTCTCATTCCTGTAGTGTAAGTCTATTTCCCACTGCTGCTTCCAGGTCCCTATTTAGGTCAATTTCCCATAGTGTAAGTCTATTTCCCAGTGGGGCTTCCTGGTCCCTATTTAGGTCTATTTCCTGTACTGCAAGTCTATTTCCCAGTGGGGATTCCTTGTCCCAATTTAGGTCTATTTCCTATAGTGTGAGTCTATTTCCCAGTAGGGCTTCCTTGTCCCTATTTAGGTCTATTTCCTGTAGTGTATGTCTATTTCCCAGTAGGGTTTTCTGGACCCTTTTAGGTCTATTTCCTGTAGTGTTAGTCTATTTCCCAGCAGGGCGTCCTGGTCCCTATTTAGGTCTATTTCATGTAGTGTAAGTCTATTTCCCAGTGAGGCTTCCTGATCCCTATTTACCTCTCTTTCCTGTAGTGTAAGTCCATTTCCAACTGGGGCTTCTAGGTACCTATTTAGGTCAATTTCCCATAGTGTAAGTCTATTTCCCAGTGGGGCTTCCTGGTCCCTATTTAGGTCTATTTCCATTAGGGTAAGTATATTTCCCACTGGGGCTTCCAGGTCCCTATTTTAGGTCTTGTTCCTGTAGTGTAAGTCAATTTCCCAGTGGTGCTTTCTGGACCCTATTTTAGGTCTTTTTCTTGTAGTGTAATTCTGTTTCCCAGTGGGGCTTCCTGGTCCCTATTTAGGTCTATTTCCTGTAATTTAAGTCTTTTTCCCAGTAGGGCTTCCTGGTCCCTATTTAGGTCTATTTCCCATAGTGTAAGTCCATTTCCCAGCAGGGCTTCCTAGTCCCTATTTTAGGTCTATTTCCTGTAGCGTAAGTCTACTTCCCAGTAGGGCTTTCTGGTCCCTATTTAGGTCTCGTTCCTGTAGTGTATGTCTATTTCCCAGTGGGACGTCCTTGTCCATAATTAGGTCTATTTCCTGTATTGTAAGTCTATTAACCAGTAGGTCTTTCTGGTTGCTATTTTTGGTCTATTTCCTGTAGTGTAAATTCATTTCCCAGTCGGTTTTCCTTGTCCCTATTTAGGTCTATTTCCTGTAGTGTGAGTCTATTTCCCAGTAGGGCTTCCGGATCCCTATTTAGGTCTATTTCCTGTAGTGTAATCCATTTCCGAGTAGGGCTCCATGGGACCTAATCAGGTCTATTTCCTGTAGTGTAAATCCATTTCCCAGTCGGATTTCCTTGTCCCTATTTAGGTCTATTTTCTGTAGTGTGAGTCTATTTCCCAGGGGTTCTGGGTCCCTATTTAGGTCTATTTCCTGTAGTGTAATCCATTTCCGAGTAGGGCCCCATGGGACCTAATCAGGTCTATTTCCTGTAGTGTAAGTCCATTTCCCAGTTTGGCTTCCTGGTCTCTATTGTAGGTCTTGTTCCTGTAGTGTAATCCATTTTCCTAGTAGGGCTTTCTAGTCCATATTTTAGGTCTCATTCCTGTAGTGTAAGTCTATTTCCCAGTGGGGCGTCTTTGTCCCTATTTAGGTCCATTTCCTGTAGTGTAATTCTATTTCCCAGTGGAGCTTCCTGGTCCCTATTTAGGTCTTGTTCCTGTAGTGTAAGTCTATTTCCCAGTGGGGCGTCCTGGTCCCTATTTATGTCTATTTCCTGTAGTGTAAGTCTATTTCCCAGTGGGGCTTTCTTGTCCCTATTTAGGTCTCATTTCTGTAGTGTATGTCTATTTCCCAGTAGGGTTTTTTGGTCCCTTTTAGGTCTATTTCCTGTAGTGTGAGTCTATTTCCCAGCAGGGCATCCGGGTCCCTATTTAGGTTTATTTCCTGTACTGTGAGTCTATTTCCCAGTAGGGCATCCTGGGCCCTATTTAGGTCTATTTCCTGTAGTGTAAGTCTATTTCCCAGTGAGGCTTCCTGGTCCCTATTTAGGTCTCTTTCCTGTAGTGTAAGTCCATTTCCCAGTAGGGCTTTCTAGTCTATATTTTACCGCTCATTCCTGTAGTGTAAGTCTATTTCCCACTGCTGCTTCCAGGTCCATATTTAGGTCAATTTCCCATAGTGTAAGTCTATTTCCCAGTGGGGCTTCCTGGTCCCCATTTAGGTCTATTTCCTGTACTGCAAGTCTATTTCCCAGTGGGGCTTCCTTGTCCCAATTTAGGTCTATTTCCTATAGTGTGAGTCTATTTCCCAGTAGGGCTTCCTTGTCCCTATTTAGGTCTATTTCTTGTAGTGTGAGTCTACTTCCCAGTAGGGCTTTCTGGTCTCTATTTAGGTCTCGTTCCTGTAGTGTATGTCTATTTCCCAGTGGGACGTCCTTGTCCATAATTAGGTCTATTTCCTGTATTGTAAGTCTATTAACCAGTAGGTCTTTCTGGTTGCTATTTTTGGTCTATTTCCTGTAGTGTAAATTCATTTCCCAGTCGGTTTTCCTTGTCCCTATTTAGGTCTATTTCCTGTAGTGTGAGTCTATTTCCCAGTAGGGCTTCCGGATCCCTATTTAGGTCTATTTCCTGTAGTGTAATCCATTTCCGAGTAGGGCTCCATGGGACCTAATCAGGTCTATTTCCTGTAGTGTAAATCCATTTCCCAGTCGGTTTTCCTTGTCCCTATTTAGGTCTATTTCCTGTAGTGTGAGTCTATTTCCCAGGGCTTCTGGGTCCCTATTTAGGTCTATTTCCTGTAGTGTAATCCATTTCCGAGTAGGGCTCCATGGGACCTAATCAGGTCTATTTCCTGTAGTGTAAGTCCATTTCCCAGTTTGGCTTCCTGGTCTCTATTGTAGGTCTTGTTCCTGTAGTGTAATCCATTTTCCTAGTAGGGCTTTCTAGTCCATATTTTAGGTCCATTTCCTGTAGTGTAATTCTATTTCCCAGTGGAGCTTCCTGGTCCCAATTTAGGTCTATTTCCTATAGTGTGAGTCTATTTCCCAATGGGGCTCCCTGTTCCCTATTTAAGTCTATTTCCTGTAGTGTAAGTCCATTTTCCCAGTGGGGCTTCCTTGTCCCAAGTTAGGTCTGTTTCCTTTAAGGTGAGTCTATTTCCCAGTATGGCATCCTGGTCCCTATTTAGGTCTATTTTCTGTAGTGTGAGTCTATTTCCCAGTAGGGCGTCCTGGTCCCTATTTAGGTTTATTTCCTGCAATGTAAGTCTATTTCCCAGTAGGCCTTCCTGTTCCCTATTTAGGTCGATTTCCCATAGTGTAAGTCTATTTCCCAGTGGGGTTTCCTGGTCCTGGTCCCTATTTATTCCCCTGTGCTAACGCGGACATATTCGTACAGAGCTGTCAACTAGTACTCTGCAAAGGCAGGGATTTATCCCAAGGACTTCTTTTTTCAAGCTGAAAAGCAGCGTTCCACATTAAGGAATCTATTAAATTGGCCCTGATTTGAAAAAGGCGGCGCAGTCTGTTGAAACACGTGTAATCATGTAGGGCACCTATGCTCATCATTGAGGGCACTAATGCTTACTAAATACAGAAGCAGTTTTCTAAACATTCCAATTGAGTGGATTTCTTCTTTCTTTTTTTCTTATTATTGGCGCATGATTCAAAAGAGTGCAACTACTTTTTCCCATATCATTATATAAAGCGGAGTGGAGGAACCATACTATCTCCGCGGTTGCACAACGCATGCAACACAGAATCTCTCCATTTAAAGCTTTAGGGCGCGGTGGTCCATTTCTCTGAATGTCCATTGGAAAACTGGTTCCTCACAAGGTTTGATTATTTCCGAGTGCGGCTTCCTGGTCCCGATTTAGGTCTATTTCCTGTAGTGTAAGTCTATTTCCCAGTGGGGCTTCCTGGTCTCTATTTAGGTCTATTTCCCATAGTGTAAGTCTATTTCCCAGTGGGGCTTCCTTGTCTCTATTTAGGTCTATTTCCCATAGTGTAATTCTATTTCCTAGTAGGGCTTCCTGGTCCCTATTTTAGGTCTATTTCTTGTAGTGTAATCCATTGCACAGGAGGGCTTTCTGGTCCCTATTTATGTCTATTTCGTTTAGTGTGAGTCTATTTTCCAGTATGGCATCCTGGTCCCTATTTAGGTCTATTTCCTGTAGTGTGAGTCTATTTCCCAGTAGGGTGTCCTTGGCCCTATTTAGGTTTATTTCCTGTAGTGTGAGTCTATTGCCAATAGAGCATCCTGGTCCCTATTTAGGTCTATTTCATGTGGTGTAAGTCTATTTCCCAGTAGGGCTTCCTGGTCCCTATTTAGGTCTATTTCCCGTAGTGTAAATATATTTCCCAGTGGGGCTTCCAGTTCCCTATTTAGGTTTATTTCCTGTAGTGTGAGTCTATTTCCCAGTAGGGCATCCTGGTCCCTATGTAGGTCTATTTCCTGTAGTGTAAGTCTATTTCCCAGTGGGGCTTCCTTGTCCCTATTTAGGTCTCGTTCCTGAAGTGTATGTCTATTTCCCAGTGGGGGTTCCTGGTCCCTATTTAGGTCTATTTCCTGCCTGTAGTGTAAGTCTATTTCCCAGTAGGGTTTCCTGGTCTCTATTTAGGTCTATTTCCTGTAGTGTAAGTCTATTTCCCAGTGGGGCTTCCTTGTCCCTATTTAGGTTTATTTCCTGTAGTGTGAGTCTATTTCCCAGTAGGGCGTCCTGGTCCCTATTTAGGTCTGTTTCATGTAGTGTAAGTCTATTTCCCAGTTGGGCTTCCTGGTCCCTATTTAGGTCTATTTCCTGTAGTGTAAATCTATTTCCCAGTGGGGCTTCCAGTTCCCTATTTAGGTTTATTTCCTGTAGTGTGAGTCTATTTCCCAGTGGGGCGTCCTTGTCCCCATTTAGGTCTATTTCCTGTTGTATAAGTCTATTTCCCAGTATGGCGTCCTGGTCCCTATTTAGGTCTTTTTCCTGGAGTGTAAGTCTATTTACCAGTAGGGCTTCCTGGTCCCTATTTAGGTCTATTTCCCGTGGTGTAAGTCGATTTCCCAGTGGGGCTTCCTGGTCCCTATTTAGGTCTTGTTCATGTAGTGTAAGTCTATTTCTCAGTGTGGCTTCATGGTCCCTATTTAGGTCTATTTCCTGTAGTGTAAATCTATTTCCCAATAGGGCTTCCTGTTCCCTATTTTAGGTCTTGTTCCTGTAGTGTAAGTCTTTTTCCCAGTAGGGCTTCCTGGTCCCTATTTAGGTCTATTACCTGTAGTGTAAGTCTATTTCCCAGTATGGCTTCCTGGTCCCTTTTTAGGTCTATTTCCTCTAGTGTAAGTCTATTTCCCAGTAGGGTTTCCTGGTCCCTATTTAGGTCTCATTCCTGTAGTGTATGTCTATTTCCCAGTGGGACGTCCTTGTCCCTATTTAGGTCTATTTCCTGTTGTATAAGTCTATTTCCCAGTAGGGCTTCCTGGTCCCTATTTAGGTCTATTTCCTGTAGTGTAAGTCTATTTCGCAGTGGGGCTTCCTGTTCCCTATTTAAGGTCTATTTCCTGTAGTGTAAGTCCATTTCCCAGTGGGGCTTCCTTGTCCCAATTTAGGTATATTTCCTTTAGTGTGAGTCTGTTTCCAGTATGGCGTCCTTGTCCCTATTTATGGTCTATTTCCTGGTAGTGTAAGTCTATTACCAGTAGGGCTTCCTGGTCCATATTAGGTCTATTTCCTGTAGTGTAAGTCTATTAACCAGTAGGTCTTTCTGGTGCTATTTTTGGTCTATTTCCTGTAGTGTAAATTCATTTCCCAGTGGGCTTTCCTGGTCCCTATTTAGGTTCTTCCTGTAGTGTAAGTCTATTTCCCAGTAGGGCTTCCTAGTCCCTATTTAGGTCTATTCCTGTAGTGTAAGTCTATTTCCAGTTGGGCTTCCTGGTCCCTATTTAGGTCTATTACCTGTAGTGTAAGTCTATTTCCCAGTAGGGCTTCCTGTTCCCTATTTTCGGTCTTTTTCATGTGGTCTAAGTCTATTTCCCAGTGGGGCTTTCTGGTCCCTATTTAGGTCGATTTCCTGTAGTGTAAGTCGATTTCCCAGTAGGGCTTCCTGGTCCCTATTTTAGGTCTTGTTCCTGTAGTGTAATTATATTTCCCAATGGGTCTTCCTGGCCCCTATTTAGGTCTATTTCCTGTAGTGTAAGTCCATTTCCCAGTGGGGCTTCCTAATCCCTATTTGGGTTTTGTTCCTGTAGTGTATGTCTATTTCCCTGGAGGTTTTCCTGGTCCCTACTTTAGGTCTATTTCCTGTAGTGTAAGTCCATTTCCCAGTCGGTTTTCCTGGTCCTTATTTAGGTCTATTTCCTGTAGTGTAAGTCTATTTTACAGTAGGGCTTCCTGTTCCCTATTTAGGTCACGTAACCTGTACTGTATGTCTATTTCCCAGTGGGGCATCCTTGTCCCTATTTAGGTCTATTTCCTGTTGTATAAGTCTATTTCCCAGTAGGGCTTCCTGGTCCCTATTTAGGTCTATTTCCTGTAGTGTGAGTCTATTTCCCAGTAGGGTGTCCTTGGCCCTATTTAGGTTTATTTCCTGTAGCGTGAGTCTATTTCCAAGTACAGCTTCCTGGTCCCTATTTAGGTCTTTTTCCTGTGGTGTAAATATTTTTCCCAGTGGGCTTCCAGTTCCCTATTTAGGTTTATTTCCTGTAGTGTGAGTCTATTTCCCAGTAGGGCATCCTGGTCCCTATTTAGGTCTATTTCCTGTAGTGTACGTCTATTTCCCAGTGGGGCTTCCTTGTCCCTATTTAGGTCTTGTTCCTGTAGTGTAAGTCTATTTCCCAGTGGGGCTTCCTGGTCCCTATTTAGGTCTATTTCCCATAGTGTAAGTCTATTTACCAGTAGGGCTTCCTGGTCCCTATTTTACATCTATTTCTTGTAGTGTAATCCATTGCACAGGAGGGCTTCCTTGTCCCTATTTAGGTCTATTTCCTTTAGTGTGCGTCTATTTTCCAGTATGGCGTCCTGGTCCCTATTTAGGTCTATTTCCTGTAGTGTGAGTCTATTTCCCCAGTAGGGTGTCCTTGGCCCTATTTAGGTTTATTTCCTGTAGTGTGAGTCTATTTCCCAGTGAGGCTTCCTGGTCCCTCTTTAGGTTTCTTTCCTGTAGTGTAAGTCCATTTCCCAGTAGGGCTTTCTAGTCTATATTTTACCTCTCATTCCTGTAGTGTAAGTCTATTTCCCACGGGGGCTTCCAGGTCCCTATTTAGGACTATTTCCCATAGTGTAAGTCTATTTCCCAGTGGGGCTTCCTGGTCCCTATTTAGGTCTATTTACTGTACTGCAAGTCTATTTCCCAGTGGGGCTTTCTTGTCCCAATTTAGGTCTATTTCCTATAGTGTGAGTCTATTTCCCAGCAGAGCATCCTGGTCCTTATTTAGGTCTCGTTCCTGGAGTTTATGTCTATTTCCCAGTGGGGCGTCCTTGTCCCTATTTAGGTCTATTTCCTGTTGTATAAGTCTATTTCCCAATGGGGCTCCCTGTTCCCTATTTAAGTCTATTTCCTGTAGTGTAAGTTCATTTTCCCAGTGGGGCTTCCTTGTCCCAAGTTAGGTCTGTTTCCTTTAAGGTGAGCCTATTTCCCAGTATGGCATCCTGGTCCCTATTTAGTTCTATTTTCTGTAGTGTGAGTCTATTTCCCAGTGGGGGTTCCTGGTCTCTATTTAGGTCTATTTCCCATAGTGTAATTCTATTTCCCAGTAGGGCTTCCTGGTCCCTACTTTAGGTCTATTTCTTGTAGTGTAATCCATTGCACAGGAGGGCTTCCTGGTCCCTATTTATGTCTATTTCGTTTAGTGTGAGTCTATTTTCCAGTATGGCATCCTGGTCCCTATTTAGGTCTATTTCCTGTAGTGTGAGTCTATTTCCCAGTAGGGCGTCCTTGGCCCTATTTAGTTTATTTCCTGTAGTGTGAGTCTATTTCCCAGTAGGGTGTCCTGGTTCCTATTTAGGTCTGTTTCATGTAGTGTAAGTCCATTTCCCAGTAGGGCTTCCTGGTCCCTATTTAGGTCTATTTCCCGTAGTGTAAATCTATTTCCCAGTGGGGCTTCCAGTTCCCTATTTAGGTTTATTTCCTGTAGTGTGAGTCTATTTCCCAGTGGGGCGTCCTTGTCCCCATTTAGGTCTATTTCCTGTTGTATAAGTCTATTTCCCAGTATGGCGTCCTGGTCCCTATTTAGGTCTTTTCCTGGAGTGTAAGTCTATTTACAGATAAGGCTTCTGGTCCCTATTTAGGTCTATTTCCCGTAGTGTAAGTCGATTTCCCAGTGGGGCTTCCTGGTCCCTATTTAGGTCTTGTTCATGTAGTGTAAGTCTATTTCTCAGTGGGGCTTCATGGTCCCTATTTAGGTCTATTTCCTGTAGTGTAAATCTATTTCCCAGTAGGGCTTCCTGGTCCCTATTTTAGGTCTTGTTCCTGTAGTGTAAGTCTTTTTCCCGGTAGGGCTTCCTGGTCCCTATTTAGGTCTATTACCTGTAGTGTAAGTCTATTTCCCAGTATGGCTTCCTGGTCCCTATTTAGGTCTATTTCCTCTAGTGTAAGTCTATTTCCCAGTAGGGTTTCCTGGTCCCTATTTAGGTCTCATTCCTGTAGTGTATGTCTATTTCCCAGTGGGACGTCCTTGTCCCTATTTAGGTCTATTTCCTGTTGTATAAGTCTATTTCCCAATAGGGCTTCCTGGTCCCTATTTAGGTCTATTTCCTGTAGTGTAAGTCTATTTCGCAGTGGGGCTTCCTGTTCCCTATTCAGGTCTATTTCCTGTAGTGTAAGTCCATTTCCCAGTGGGGCTTCCTTGTCCCAATTTAGGTATATTTCCTTTAGTGTGAGTCTGTTTCCCAGTATGGCGTCCTTGTCCCTATTTATGTCTATTTCCTGGAGTGTAAGTCTATTTACAGTAGGGCTTCCTGGTCCCTATTTAGGTCTATTTCCCGTAGTCTAAGTCGATTTCCCAGTGGGGCTTCCTGGTCTCTATTTAGGTCTATTTCCAGTAGTGTAAGTCTATTTCCCAGTGGGGCTTCCTGGTCCCTATTTAGGTATGTTTCCTGTAGTGTAAGTCTATTTCCCAGTAGGGCTTCCTGGTCCCTATTTTAGGTCTTGTTCCTGTAGTGTAAGTCTGTGTCCCAGTTGGGCTTCCTGGTCCCTATTTAGGTCTATTACCTGTAGTGTAAGTCTATTTCCCAGTAGGGCTTCCTGGTCCCTATTTTAGGTCTTTTTCCTGTGGTCTAAGTCTATTTCCCAGTGGGGCTTTCTGGTCCCTATTTAGGTCTATTTCCTGTAGTGTAAGTCTATTTCCCAGTAGGGCTTCCTGGTCCCTATTTTAGGTCTTGTTCCTGTAGTGTAATTATATTTCCCAATGGGTCTTCCTGGCCCTATTTAGGTCTGTTTCCTGTAGTGTAAGTCCATTTCCCAGTGGGGCTTCCTAATCCCTATTTGGGTCTTGTTCCTGTAGTGTATGTCTATTTCCCTGGTCCCTACTTTAGGTCTATTTCCTGTAGTGTAAGTCCATTTCCCAGTCGGTTTTCCTGGTCCTTATTTAGGTCTATTTCCTGTAGAGTAAGTCTATTTTGCAGTAGGGCTTCCTGGTCCCTATTTAGGTCACGTTCCTGTACTGTATGTCTATTTCCCAGTGGGGCATCCTTGTCCCTATTTAGGTCTATTTCCTGTTGTATAAGTCTATTTCCCAGTAGGGCTTCCTGGTCCCTATTTAGGTCTATTTCCCGTATTGTAAGTCTATTTCAGAGTGGGGTTTCCTGGTCTCTATTTAGGTCTATTTCCCATAGTGTAAGTCTGTTTCCCAGTAGGGCTTCCTGGTCCCTATTTTACGTCTATTTCTTGTAGTGTAATCCATTGCACAGGAGGGCTTCCTTGTCCCTATTTAGGTCTATTTCCTTTAGTGTGAGTCTATTTTCCAGTATGGCGTCCTGGTCCCTATTTAGGTCTATTTCCTGTAGTGTGAGTCTATTTCCCAGTAGGGTGTCCTTGGCCCTATTTAGGTTTATTTCCTGTAGTGTGAGTCTATTTCCCAGTACAGCTTCCTGGTCCCTATTTATGTCTTTTTCCTGTGGTGTAAATATTTTTCCCAGTGGGCTTTCAGTTCCCTATTTAGGTTTATTTCCTGTAGTGTGAGTCTATTTCCCAGTAGGGCATCCTGGTCCCTATTTAGGTCTATTTCCTGTAGTGTACCTCTATTTCCCAGTGGGGCTTCCTTGTCCCTATTTAGGTCTTGTTCCTGTAGTGTAAGTCTATTTCCCAGTGGGGCTTCCTTGTCCCTATTTAGGTCTTGTTCCTGTAGTGTAAGTCTATTTCCCAGTAGGGCTTCCTGGTCCCTATTTTACATCTATTTCTTGTAGTGTAATCCATTGCACAGGAGGGCTTCCTTGTCCTGATTTAGGTCTATTTCCTTTAGTGTGAGTCTATTTTCCAGTATGGCGTCCTGGTCCCTATTTAGGTCTATTTCCTGTAGTGTGAGTCTATTTCCCCAGTAGGGTGTCCTTGGCCCTATTTAGGTTTATTTCCTGCAGTGTGAGTCTATTTCCCAGTATGGCTTCCTGGGCCCTATTTAAGTCTTTTTCCCGTGGTGTAAATCTTTTTCCCAGTGGGCTTTCAGTTCCCTATTTAGGTTTATTTCCTGTAGTATGAGTCTATTTCCCAGTAGGGCATCCTGGTCCCTATTTAGGTCTATTTCCTGTAGTGTAAGTCTATTTCCCAGTGGGGCTTCCTTGTCCCTATTTAGGTCTCATTCCTGTAGTGTATGTCTATTTCCCAGTAGGGTTTCCTGGTCCCTATTTAGGTCTATTTCCTGCCTGTAGTGTGTCTATTTCCCAGTAGGGTGTCCTGGTCCCTATTTAGGTCTATTTCCTGTATTTCAGATCTACTACCTTCCTTCTAGGTCTTCTTATTCCCCATTTTAGGTCTGTGTCCTAACAAGGAACAGTTTTGGCTTTTGTGAGATATGATTTTTCTAGGAGTTTTTTATACTTCTATCTTACAATAAATTGCATTTAAACGTGTTAATTATTGATCTTTAATATTTGCATTTTTGAAGTTTTTAAGTGAAATATGTTATGTTGATGGTGGTAATGTTGATGATGATTGTTAATCCTAGCTCCCAGGAGTGATGTCTGATGCACGGGAAAAGTTTATCTAATGAATGACTGAATAAATGAGTGTCTGGTCTGTCTGAGTGGAAATAAACAATGAAAGAACGGCCCTCAGTTTTATACTCTTCCAACACCTCACATTTTGCAGCCTAGTTCAGATCCCTAAGCCAATAGAAATGATTCCTGAAAGCATTCATGCATTATTTTTACTTGCAGACATGGAGAACTGCTTGAAATGTCCTGAGGACCAGTGGCCCAATGCAAGGAAAGATGCCTGCATGGAGAAGGTCGTAACATACCTCTCATACAGTGACAGCCTTGGTGGGACTTTGGCATCTTTGGCTATTCTCTTCACTATAACGACGGCTGGCGTGCTGGGAATATTTGTCCGACATCGAGATACACCAATAGTGAAGGCCAATAACCGGGATCTGAGCGAAGCACTCCTCGTCTCCCTAATGTTGGCCTTTCTCTGCTCCCTCTTATTCATTGGGTGTCCGGCTAAGTGGGCATGTCTGATCCAAAAACTGCATTTGGGATTGTTTTTACTGTTGCTGTGTCTTGTGTGTTGGCAAAAACCATCACTGTTGTCATTGCCTTCAATGCCACCAGGCCTGGGAGCAGTTTGAGCCGATGGCTGGGGTCCCGGGTGTCTGGCTCTATGGTTCTCTTATGCACACTGGGAGAGGTAGTAATTTGCCTCTCTTGGCTGCTTATCTCTCCTCCTCATCCTCACACTGACATGCAGTCTGAGACTGGGAAGATGATCCTGCAATGTGACGAGGGCTCTGTCACTGCCTTCTACAGTGTGATTGGTTACATGGGACTCTTGGCCTTTGCCAGCTTCATGGTGGCTTTCCTAGCCAGGAGCCTGCCCGATAGATTCAACGAGGCCCAGCTCATCACATTCAGCATGCTGGTCTTCTGCAGTGTCTGGGTCTCCTTCATCCCAGCGTACCTCAGCACTAAGGGCAGGTACATGGTGGCTGTGGAGGTCTTTGCCATCTTAGCTTCCAGCGCTGGACTTCTGGGCTGTATATTCATCCCCAAATGTTACATCATTCTATTCAAGCCAGATCTTAACATTAGCAACCATTTAACCATGTGGAATAAATGACAGGTGAAGGCATTGCTAGCCATCTCGCGCTGGCTATCCAGACTAGCAACCATGATAAATACATGATAGTTGGGTGAAGGGCATTGCTAGCCATCTCAAGCTGGATATAATGGCTACCGATCATTATACATACATGATAGTTGGGTGAAGGACATTGCTAGCCAAATCAAGTGAGATATAAAGACTAGCCACCATGATAAATACATGATAGTCAGGTGAATTATTAACTATTTTCTCTCTTCACATATATCAATCTAACAAACTTAGGTGTGCTCCTTCTAACTCCTCTTTCGCAGTTTCCTTTTCACTGGTCTCATCACCAGTGTAGCACAATTCAGAGGTCGCACCCATTCATAATTTTACATTTATGGAGCATGTCCTTTTCACGAATCAATGAGCTCACGGAAAAGCGAGAAACAACATTAGCTTTCAACGCTGATGAAGCAAAACGCATACTGTCCTTGATAACGGACACAGAGAAATCCTTACAAAGTAGCACTAATCCGGAGGGACTAATTTTTCAATTGGAGAAATTGATTAGAAGAGAAATCTCTCAGAAGTTGCATGCTACCACCTTGGTAGAATATTATAAGTCACAAAAAATACCTCGAGGTCTCAGAGTCTACTTACGACCAACTTTATGTAGCGACAATAAAATATTTGTAGAGAAATGGGATCAAATTCTAAACAAATATTCACTAGATTTGATACTTCTGTCAATCTAAGAGCTTTCAAAGTCCCTTAGATCCATTGACACTGTAATAACCACCCTAAAGAACCAACTCAGTGAATTCAAACCTACTGAGGAACTCTCGGATCTATTAGTTGACATCAATCGGAAACTCAAAAATTACAGAGATTAAACAATGCAAACTCAGAAAATTCAAAAGGGACACATTTGCTCCCTGAATGAGATCGTCTATACATGGCAAGAGTATTATCATCACCGTAACCTAAGGAACAAATCTAACATACCCAATACAACTAACTCTGGTAGTGACACTAGCAACAGCAGAATTGGAGACCCTATACAACCAGAAGGAAGGAGATTCAACTCCAAGCAATCATGCATTACCGCAGACAGCAACTAGCCCAGGAACATCAGGTGTTTTTTTAGGAACACAGGAAAAACCAAAAGAAAAACGAGGAGAGGGAAAAGGAATTAAAAAAAGAAAAAACAAATAACTGAAAACTTGGTAGTTAACATATCAAGTAAGGTTCTCACAAGTGGCAAGCTTGACATGTTGAACCGCAGTCTCTCCTTTGTGCCGACCAGCAACACAACCCTGTTTGAAGAGAAAGTCTCATTCCATAGACTGTTAAGAAAACTGAGATTAAAACATTTTTTCAACTCTGAAATAGACATGGAACCAACTACCTCAGACGATGGGTCTTTAGAATTTCGACCTAAAAGCAATTTTGACCCACACATTCAGAACTCAATGCTTAACCTATTTGACAAAACAGTCTTTTCAGATCTGGAAAAGATTAATTTATAAAACAACATTACCAATCAATGTAAAAGAAAATCAATTAGACCAAATCGAGCTACTGGCTAAGGATGAGGAATTGACCATTAAGCCTGCAGGCAAGGGGGGAGCAATTGTAGTAATGGATACCAACTACTACACACAGAAATGTCTGGAACTCCTCAATGAGGTGAATATATACACTAAATTGGATAGTGATGTGATACACAAGATCAAGACACAGCTGGATCAATGTTAAAACAAGTGATTTTTGAGAAACCTTCACCCAATCACTCCTGTCTTCTACAGTCTCCCGAAGATTCATAAGGATCCAGTCAACCCTCCACTCAGACCTATGGTAGCTGGCTCAGACAGCATTTTCGACCCATTGGCAATATACATCGACAGATCTCTACAACTACTTGTACAAGAGACTCCTTCATATCTTCGTGACACAACTGACTTCCTGAACTACATCAATGACATCTCAGCTCTGAGTACAGATTGCATCATCTTCAGCATGAACGTATGTAGTTTATATATGTCCATACCGCAAGAAGAAGGCATCAAAACAGTTGAATAGCTCCACCTGAATTCACCCACCACAAGAGGCAACATCCGCCTGATCCTGAAACTTCTCGACCTCATACTGTACAACAGTTACTTCAGATTTCAGGGAAAATACGATCTGCAAACAACAGGAACATGGGCTCCTCCATGGCCCCTGTCTATGCTAATACATTCATGTATAGATTTGAACACCAATACGTACTGGACAATTCGGAATGGTCATGCAAGATACTCACATGGAAGTGTTACATGGACAATATTTTTAGTATTTGGTGTGGCACACGTGAAGAACTAGATTCTTTCTTTGACCATCTCAACACAGTTCACAAACACATTAAATTCACCATGGAAGTGGGAGCACCAACATTACACTTTTTGGATGTCAATGTGGAGATTAAAAACAACCAGATTACAACATCTGTATACCACAAACCCACTGATGTTAACAACTTATTGCATTTCACAAATTCTCATCCTCAATCAATGTTAAAAAGTTTACCATTTAGTCAAAGTTTGAGACTCAAACGCATCATCTCTGACCCAGCGGGATTTGATACAGAATGTTCTATGCTCATGGAGAAATTCGAGACTAGAGGTTACCCCGACATGGTCTTACAAGTAGCGAAACAAAGATCAGCCTCAATCAACAAAGACCACTTATTGACCCCAAGAAAGAAGAACAACGAGACCCCTCTACTATACATTTCAAAATAATCCAGGGAGAGTTTTCAATTGGGGAAAGCCATAAGAAAAAACTGGAACATCTTACACAATGATCCCTTACTGCAGGATCTATTCCCCAAAGCACCTATGATGGCGTTCAAACGTGGTCAGAACTTCCGAGATAAACTTGTGAGAGCAGAAAGACCCCCCAGAGATAAACAACTGACTCTAAAAACAAGAAAGACCGGCACGTTATCGTGCCTTTGTTGCTCACACTGCAACAATGTGATCAAGGGTGAAATGATCTTCCATCCACACAAAGGGAAAAAGATCAAATTGAAAGAGTATGCGACATGCCTGTGTAAAGGCGTTATATACACCATCAAGTGCCCATGCGGGAAGCTATATGTGGGCCTAAGGAAAGGAAAACAGAACACAAATCCAACATTAGGTGTAAGAATAACAAATCACCTCTTGCAAAACATTTCCTAGAACACAATCACACCATTGCTGAATTCAAATTCCAAGTTCTCAAAGTAGTAAAAAAAGCATACAGAGGGCGAGATTATCAAGCGATTTTATCTTGCAGGGAGAAATTCTGGATACCCTCCCTTGACAACCTTCTCCCTAGAGGACTGAATGATGAATTTTCTTTGAGATGCTTTTTGTAAATCGATGTAGTCTTGTCAGCCTATTTACCAGCAAGATAAAATGATTGATGTGTGATTTGCTGTCCATCACTGACCATTGAATCATCTTCATTGAATTAACACCCACTATGAATCTATGTATAACCCAATATTACTGACTTTGATATCATCTGTATCTTCCATTTGTCAGCATCCGTTCTGATGTCTTTTGCTGACTGCATCTTTTTGTCAAACCTGCAATGTTAGCAATTCTGAAAACCTAAATTGTCGTATCATTTGACTCAATGGTTGACCTTATGACTTTAATTATTCAGAATCCTTCAATTACATTTTGTAAATTATACCGCGACATATCATGATTCAACAGTACCTGACTATACATCTATATTCAGACCATATGTAAATCCGAAGTCACCTCTAACATGTCACGAGCATCTCCCATTTTTACAGTACCGGTTATTCATCTGATTTCTAATCATTTGCAGCATCCAGACCCATTTGCCACGTACTTTTTCCTTTATTTTAGCATGTGTACAATATGACTACTTTTCTTTTTTGAATATCATTTCTCTTATATTCATTCTATATACATCAACCTTGTGACTCTGATTCACCATCTTTTTGACTATTCATCCTGTATTTCATTAATTCATTGACTTCACATTCTCTCTTTACCCATTCCAATACGGCCGCCAGGATGCCATTTACTTTTCCCGACATGATACTATAGTCTTTCCTTAGTGTTCACTGTGTGTACATTCATTCCCTAGTGTATGCGAGGGGCGTGCACTCAGCAGCAGGGGTCTTTCCCCTAGCAACTGTCTCCATTGGTTAATCACGACAAAGCCCACCGCACACAGGAGATCATCTCTACACCTAGGTGCGCAGGTGATCAGTCCGACTGGCTGATTCATTTGATACTGAACCATAATGTAAGTTACTCTCCCTGCAATGCATTCTAAGCATTTACGTGACTTCTGACCTACACCTGAACATTTCCTTCTTACTCCTTTTACATCTATTTCTCTGTTTTCCAGACAGCTTTCGGGGCAAGCATTCTCGCACAGCATTTTTCGCTCATGACTGTCCATTATATGACAACACGCGTTTGACTCAAGATTTTCACATTGGTGAGTGACATGCTTTAATGTCCTATTTTTTCAATACCACATCTGCGTTTTTATTTTTATTCCACTTACACCCCGTGCATTTGGCCTTTGGTTTTAGAGCTACTGATCTTGCTGCTTTTCAATTGAATCTGTGATTGGACTACAAGGGACTACTCCATATAGAGATACCTTGGCCTTGCCATTCAATAGCTCGCTGAGCTACAGAACATAATCACCGGTTCACATCTTGGGCTTCTGTGAGTTACTAATCCAGCGTTCATTTATTATTTTCTTTAAAGCTTAACCAATAGTCAATTTTGTACATTAGTACTATTACCCTAACAAAATGGAGGTATGCCTGGATGTCAGCTAACATTTAGGCGATGTTTTACCATATCACTACAGAACTTACCAAAGAGATTCTCGAGGCAAACCATTTGTGGTGACTTCTGATAAGTTGTTTATCATGTATCAAAACTCAGTCTCAATATATATAATTATATACAGGACAATGTTGGTATGCACTATACTTGTGTTATAGTTATTTTTTCTGTTACATATCAATTCAATATAGCCTTATTGTTTCTCCCCTTTAGCTTTGATTTACAGTTCAGAAATCACATCTGGCTCTAGAAGAAGAGATCATTATTCTCGAAACACGTCAGCCATTTTATGCTAAACTGAACTTTCTCTGCTTTATGTGTGTCTTTTTTTGCATTAAATTATCATACACTTCTGTGTATCAAAACTAAAGAGGAATGCTAGCCATCTCAAGCTGGATATAAAGGTTAGCAACCATGACACATACATGATGTCAGGTGTAGGGCATTGCTGGCCATCTCAAGCTGGATTTAAAGGTTAGCAACCATGACACATACATGATGTCAGGTGTAGGGCATTGCTGGCCATCTCAAGCTGGATATAAAGGTTAGCAACCATGACACATACATGATGTCAGGTGTAGGGCATTGCTGGCCATCTCAAGCTGGATATAAAGGTTAGCAACCATGACACATACATGATGTCAGGTGTAGGGCATTGCTGGCCATCTCAAGCTGGATATAAAGGTTAGCAACCATGACACATACATGATGTCAGGTGTAGGGCATTGCTGGCCATCTCAAGCTGGATTTAAAGGTTAGCAACCATGACACATACATGATGTCAGGTGTAGGGCATTGCTGGCCATCTCAAGCTGGATTTAAAGTTAGCAACCATGACACATACATGATGTCAGGTGTAGGGCATTGCTGGCCATCTCAAGCTGGATATAAAGTTAGCAACCATGACACATACATGATGTCAGGTGTAGGGCATTGCTGGCCATCTCAAGCTGGATATAAAGGTTAGCAACCATGACACATACATGATGTCAGGTGTAGGGCATTGCTGGCCATCTCAAGCTGGATATAAAGGTTAGCAACCATGACACATACATGATGTCAGGTGTAGGGCATTGCTGGCCATCTCAAGCTGGATATAAAGGTTAGCAACCATGACACATACATGATGTCAGGTGTAGGGCATTGCTGGCATCTCAAGCTGGATATAAAGGTTAGCAACCATGACACATACATGATGTCAGGTGTAGGGCATTGCTGGCCATCTCAAGCTGGATATAAAGGTTAGCAACCATGACACATACATGATGTCAGGTGTAGGGCATTGCTGCCATCTCAAGCTGGATATAAACAATTGCAACCATGATAAATACGCACCATGATAAATACACGGTAGTCAGGTTTAGGGCATTGCTAGCCATCTCAAGCTGGATATAAAGGTTAGCAACCATGACACATACATGATGTCAGGTGTAGGGCATTGCTAGCCATCTCAAGCTGGATATAAAGGTTAGCAACCATGACACATACATGATGTCAGGTGTAGGGCATTGCTAGCCATCTCAAGCTGGATTTAAAGGTTAGCAACCATGACACATACATGATGTCAGGTGTAGGGCATTGCTAGCCATCTCAAGCTGGATATAAAGGTTAGCAACCATGACACATACATGATGTCAGGTGTAGGGCATTGCTAGCCATCTCAAGCTGGATTTAAAGGTTAGCAACCATGACACATACATGATGTCAGGTGTAGGGCATTGCTAGCCATCTCAAGCTGGATATAAAGGTTAGCAACCATGACACATACATGATTTCAGGTGTAGGGCATTGCTAGCCATCTCAAGCTGGATATAAAGGTTAGCAACCATGACACATACATGATGTCAGGTGTAGGGCATTGTTAGCCATCTCAAGCTGGATTTAAAGACTAGCATCCATGATAAATACATGATGAATACATGACGTGCAGCCCTCAGCTGGAACAGTCTGCCATTAAACCTGAAACTAGAGTCTAATCATTTATCTTTTAGAAAGAGCCGGAAACCACATCTGTTCAAATGAACTGAGTTATGTGATAGCAATTTAGGTCTATCTGTCCCTATCGTTGTTTGGCTTGCCATGTGTCCCGTTTGATAGTTAATTCCTGTCTTTTTTCCTTGTCTCTATGTTGCACCCCGATACCCGCAGGCTACCAGCACCTTACAAATAAACAAATAAAAATGATATTCGGGTGAAGGACATTAATAGCCATCTCAAGCTGGATAAAAGGACTTTCAACCTAGAAAACGACATGATAGTCAGCTGAAGGGCATTGCTAGCCATCTTAAGCTGGATATAGAGACTAGCAACCAGAATACATACATGATAGTCGGGTGAAGGACATTGCTATACATATCAAGCTGAACATAAAGACTAGCAACCATGATAAATACATGAAAGTGGTGTGAAGGGCTTTGCTAGCCATCTCAATCAAGCTGGATACTGAAGGCAAGTTCCTAAACACTCACACTAGAGAGAATACAACCTGCTAGGGTAGAAAGGTCCAAGTCGATCTTGAAAGGTTAACACGTTTTCAATCTCACACGCAGATGAGAGCAACAGCAAAGATCTCTGCTGCTAAGAACGTTCTGCCAAAGAGAGGTACAAGTAGAAACCTTTAAAGTACACAGCGTCATAATGACGTAAACAACATACAGTAAAAACCTGCTTGGCTGATTGGATGGACCCTATACATGTTCCACCTTTACCCATAAGGGATGTTGGTCTACTGGCCCCTGTTAGCATTCCTGGATATCTGTCCCACTGTAGCTCTGTACAGTGAATTCGACCAGAGGAGGGAGTCCTGGCTTGCAGTTTGGGTGAACTGGTTGGTCCCACCAGCTCAGGGGAAGAAGATTCCTGGGGGATCTTGTCTGTCGTTGGAGTTCGAGGATTAGGACCTGCAGCAGGGCATTACCGGGCAGTTCAGTCGTGGTAGGGGTCCTTCCGTCAGCTCCTCTACGGTTCTTTCGTTCCAGTGATGACTCTGCCTTTCCAGACCCGGAGACCTGTTTTTATGCAGCTTTCCCCCATTCACACAGCCTGGCTGTCAATCACACAGCAAGGTGGCTGGGCTGCCGGGACAGTCACCTCGGCCAATCAGTTCAGAGTGCGACATGGGTCTCCAAGGAGACCCTTTGCAGGGAGTCCTAAACCACTCTCTCACATCCTGTCCCCCCCAGACATTCAGGCGCCTAAGGAGGGCTTCTGCGGAGAAGCCCACGAAAAGACGGTGAACAAAGGAACCAAACATGGTTTGGCACGCAGAGTAAAAAACGAGAAAGACATTATCAAAAAGAAATGGTGAATAAACCCAGCCGGAACCGTAATAAAACATATATGGTCTAGCTGGTTTAAGTACGAGACTACCAAGATAGCCTAAAACAATACCAGGGTTATTTAAGATATCCGCGTTAGGGAAAATAGGGTAGTTACCACTGCCACCAGTCAAGTCTTGATGAAAAGGGAGCGAAACAACACTCCAAGAGAAACAGACAAAAAGGGATAAGTATTAACCCTTTACAGTACTCTATGTAAGATAGGGGGTACTGGGTCTGTGGTCTTACAGAGGCTAATAAAGTTAATGGCAACTTCATATGTTCTGGAGACAGTAGTCAGTCAAAGAAAATGGAGTCTGAGTTGGGAAGTCTAAAAGACAACCCTGTGTCACTGCACTGCAGGTGCTGTGTAACACACAGTAAAAAGATGATGCCTGTGGAGTAGGTGAGGCTCCACAGTATATGAACTCAAAAAATGTTAAACACACACAGCAAAAACACATGTAAGAGTGTGAATAAAAAAGGCTCACACTCTTACCAGGTGAAAAAAATGAATCCCAGAAATACAGCAAAGCTGCTGAGGGACTCAGTAGGTAAAGGAAATTAGGCATTCTCGAGAATTCTCCCTAACAGCCCCAGCCCAGTCCGTACGTCTTCCATCACGTGGATACTGCAGGACTCATCTTCTTCCCATGTCGAAAGTTAGAAAACAAATTAATTATACTCCTAACATACAACTATTTTATCACTCATACTGTGTACTTGATGGGCCTTTAAACGGACACGGAGGAGGATCTGGGGCCCTCTAACCTTTACACACACATATCACTCCCTCTCCTCTGTGCCATCCAGCTCCAAGGGCTCCACCCTCATTTTGAACTATAATTTATCCCTCCAAGCACCTCGCTATACAAATCACATGATTGTCATTTCAACGATGTGCCCTGTCCGTCCTCTTTGAACATCTCAGGACTTGTTACTTTGGGTTGGTGGTCAAAGGGTACCTGGTGCCATGGAATTCAGAGGTCTTACGTTTTACCTAGTTATATGGGCTATAACTCATGGTCGCCTGGGGATGGCTCGGGTCATGCTTTTATCAGTGTGAGATAACACGCACAGCAGGTGCCTGTCTGAGATCGCGGCCTTGTAAGGCACCTTCCTCTTGAACATCTTTACAACACTGTTAGAACAATGAATAGGCTTTGAGGCGATTTTGGGAATGGTCTGTCTTCATGGGAGCTCAGGCGTTGTTGGAGATTTCCTGCAATTTGGGCCTAGTGTATGCAAATCCGCATTTAATGTGCAGGCCTTTTCTTCTACCTATGGTTACTGATATATACGCAAAATAGTAATGCTTCTCGCACCTTATGCTGTACTATATGGATAGACTATATTTGATTATATTGGAGTAGGGTCCTGTTAAACTGGTTCTATCACCGTCCCCCCCTGCCCCCTGGTCCATCATAGTGCTTCTAATGCATCTCACCTCACTCTAAAGCACCAAGGAGGTAGGAGGTGGCTGCCCCCTTCCCAACATCCCCCCCTTTTGATACTTCTACAGTAACAAATTCTGGGATTCCTTTGTGCTCCCACTCCCCCATCTATGCTTCCACACATGGGTAAGTTCCCTTTATTGGCACCCAGACCCTACACACTGACCACAACCTCTCCCCCCTACACGCTTACTCTTCAGGTGAGCAAGTCATATAGATGAATCTCCCCTCCCCCGCAAGGTCCACCTAAACCTCTGTTTTATACTTAGAGCCACCCTGTTAGGCATCAGTTTGTACTTCAATTTTCTTTGTTTTGCGAGGTGCTCTAGGATCCCCAATTGATACCATCATTCTTTCACTATCAGGTCCCACATTGGCACAACATCAAAGGGCCAGCTGACAGGTACAGAAAATAACAAGGATGAACACAATGATAGGCATTAGCATCTTTTCAATCGGTCCAAGCCACGACAGAGCCCAAATGAATACTGTAGTAAGCCAATCACTGTCCTGTACTCCTTCCTCCTTCTTCATGCGAACACCCAGGCCATTGGCAGCTGCGATGATGTGAGATAATGATGCGTTCTCCTTATCCTCTGGAGGTGCGAATGTGCAGCAGGAATCAGCAAACATTTTGCAAAACCCACCTTTTATTGCTGTTAACATGTCCAGCATGTAGCGGTTTTGCATCGTCATGAGTCTCAACGCACACAACTCAACCTTGATCACGTTGAACCCATTCTCTGTGTCATTCGTAAGCTGAACCCGCTCCCATCTTACGATCTGCAGCCATTTGGCATTTGTTGCAGCCTGTACACCCAGCAAATGTAAAGATGCAAAAGAGGTTTCTGCTGAGCTGAAGAGCCTGTATCCTTTGGATAGTTCAGAAAGCAATGTGAAAGAGTCTTTGCATATGTAATTCAATATTTCTATCCTCTGTGGTTGTTGGAACTGTCTTTTTTCTGGCAGGATCTGGGGCTTTTGTGTGGGCACCTGGCCCTTGTCTTCAGCTTTGACTGTGGGAAGACTAGTTGGTCCCTCTGCAGGCAGTGCACCCCCTTCAGGTGTTCTTCTGGGATTACTAAGAGTGCTGAGTGCAATGTGGCCAGAGACCACCTGCCCCTCCATGATGGTGGGAGGTGCAAGTAAGCTTGTCGGCCACAGACCCATCAGTAACCCATCATCACTGCTCTTCCTTTCTTCATGTCTGTGATCACGAGAGTTTCATTACAATGTTCGTTTGTGCCGACAAAGACTGTACCCTTTCTGCGGAAACAGAGTCTACATTCTTCTTCCTTGTGAATTTGCATCAGCCTTTCTATTTTTGCAATCCACGTCAGTTATGTGATATGTTCTGTCCAGATTTGTACATCGAAAAGTGCCCTCCCTTCTTATCCTTTCCTTGCAATAAGTTACCAGTCCTTCTGCCACACAAGGTAATATGATGCCCTCCCAGTTATCATAAATGTAGGGTTGGGTGATGTTCTTTACTGCAAAGTAACAGACATCATTTTCTCCTTCAACTTCAAACTAAACATAGATTATAACACAACATTTCAATCCACAATTAAAGACCCACATTGCTAATGAACCACTCTAATCTATTTCATTACCAAAAAACATTTTTTTATTCAATATCAAAATATATATTTATATAGACAAAAAAACAATACATGATTTTCCAACACAATTTTTTCCACACAATTAAAACACATCTTTTGGGGTTCTTTGTCATCAGTACAACGAACTACGTCGAGTTGTAGCTGTTAGATGTTAGACTTTAGTTGTTCTCTAGTCGTATAACAGGAGTCAACATGTTTCGGCCCTTGGGTAAAATTGGGCATTATCTCTAGTGCTTGTAGAACCCTTGATTTAATGGCCTTCTTCAGGACAAGTTCATTTCTTCAGTATGGTATTACTACTTTTGTATACCCCAAATACAATTATGCACATATGTAAAAAGATAAAAGCATTTAAAAACAGCATGTTATCTTAGATAGTGGTTCCAGATCATCTATACATCCCCCTTGAGTTTCTAATAATTGTCAGGTGGATAGACGCTCATTTTGATTACTAATTCATTCGTTAGCAAAAAATGTTTAGGGAAGGTGCACATATCTTATTGCATGCACTGACACTCATGAAAAGGAGAACATTGTCCCAAATGTATTGCACAATACATATTTCACCATAGCACTTTTGTTACATGCATGTCATTGTAAAAACAAGGAGAAGAAGAAACATGGAACATCATTCAACCCTTACTTACATTCAATATTGGCATGAGTAAGTGGCCAGACAATTTCTGATCTTAATTGGATATATGTTGTTCCACCCACAGTATAATTTCTTTTAACACCTACATTTAGTAGGAGCCTAGACAGAAGAGAGAGGGCACGGTAATACTTCAGTGTTACTAGCCTCATACTCTATAATCCATCTAAACATATCTGCATCGTATCATATTTGTTTATATTCTTCCACCCCTCCATTTTATATTTGTTTTGACATAAGAACCAAAACATCCCTATGTATACTATAGAGAGCTGGAAAAAAATGCTTAAAGTCATTATTTTCTGTCTTCTCAGCTCTCAGGGAAGTGTATTAAAGGTTTAGATGGATTTATTAATGGACTAATGTATTTATTCATCTGAGACAAGCACCCTCTTACCTTTCTGCATCAAAGGCTAGGGTTAAGCTCGAACGTGCATGGATTCTCCCCATCCAGCCTCAGAGCATGGCAAAGGAATAAGCCATGAATTGCCTGTTCTAAACACTCCTCGCCTGTCAAAAAAGCACGAGGGGGATGAATCTACAATTTTATTATTTCAGGTCCGTTCATTGTGTGTCAACAAAGTGACTGCTTTAAAGACCATAAAGGATCTAGCTGCATGACTCGGGTGCCCTCCACAATGGTCATCAACACTGGTGAATTTCGGGATTAAAAAAAAGTCAACTATTTAAAAAAAGTTCACGTCCAGACATAAATGACGATCGATAAATCAACACTCATACAGGCGGGGATTCAAAAAACAGACGCCCGCGTGTGCGTACAAACACACATTATGTTCAAATAACAGTACAACCAGATCCTGTCCAAACATTCCTGACGGCGGATGGAACCAAGGCATCTCTAAAGTACCCGCTCTAACTCGGGGGGCCAAACTAGCAATGATGGGCGCCGTTTGCTCAAAAACTTACCTTTCTGTTATTCACCAGACGTGCTGCCGCAGCCTCAAGGTTACCGTGGTGGGTGGGTCACAGGATAATAGAACAGCTGTGTTTATTTATATACAGTCACGTACTAGCGACACGTGATAGTGATCTGCTGGGACCCTAGGTATGTTAAAGGGGCCGTGTCCTTATGTATTAACCAAAGGGAAGTGAAGACTTGCGCACTAAATATAAAAAAAACCAATGGCGATATATTACTATATCTCAAACGCGATATTTCCGGCATCAGTGCACATTCTATTTAAACAAGTTTTTATCATTAGCTCAACAATACAAGTTTCTGGCATCCAGCAGGGCAGCACACAGCACCCACAATGCACCATACCGAATCTGAAGCTGTGGATTCCATGTGACAAAAACCATGTAAAGGCCCATAAAATTAAAAAAAAACAGCTGGAAGGTCCTAGGCAGATATTTCATGTCAAGAGGGAATTCCATTCCACGGCTAGATTTGAACCGCGATTTTCAGTATTAAGAGAATAAATCAAGTGTTGTTTGCTCATGCTAAGCAGCAACTCTCTATTTCCTCCTCTTTCTGTTGAGGGAATTAGTTGAAGCTCAAACCAGAACATTTCGGTATATTTATGTTTTAGGGTTTCATAGTGTGCTACTAGTGGCTTAGTAGCCACTTTGTTCTTCAAGCACGATTTATGTACACATATATGTTGTTTCACGCTTCTTTTTGTTTTTCCTATGTATATTAAGTTGCAAGGACACTTAATTCCATATATGACCCATGAAGACGCACAATTCGAGAAATCTCGGAAAACCCATTTTTTTCAATTTAATTCAATGGATTTCAAATTACTAGTTAAGGAGCATACTACGCAATGTCCGCACTTAAAATGGCCTACCACTGGGGGAAGGTGCCAAAGAGTACTTTGGCTAGAGTTTGCTGCTTTTTTAGGATATGTATGAACTAACATATCTCTAAAACAATGTTGGCGCTTAAAGGCAAAGCGTGGTGTTATGGGATTGAAATCAGTTGTTTGCAGAATATGCCAGTTCTTCTTAATGCTCTTTCTCAATGTATTGCTAATTGGACTAAAAGTTGTTACACATGTGATTTTGTCCTCCTTTATTTTGGGTTCGAGTCTAGACAACGTTCTCTGTTAGAATGTTGAGCCCGTTTAAAGGCAGAGTGAATTACTTTCTTTGGGTATCCTCGCATTTTAAGTACTGATTTGAAGTCCTTGCCTTCCTTAATATAGTCAGATGCATTCGAACAATTTCTTCTAATCCTCAAAAATTGCCCAATCAGAAGGCTGTCACGTAGGGTCAGCGGATGGAACCTGTTACACTTTAGGAGGGTGTTTTTATCTGTGGGCTTGCGATACAACCAAGTAAAGAGATGCCCCGTGTCTGATCTACAAATTAAAAGGATGAGGAAAGGGATCGACGTAACATCAAAAGACATCGTAAATTTGATATGTTCATTTTGACTATTAAGCCAATCTAGGAAGGTGATGAGTGTGGTCTCATCTCCCTTCCATACCATAAATACATCATCGATGCGTTAATACCATTGGCATATTTGTTCTTTAAAGGGGTTGTTGATGTTATAAATGGATAGATTTTCATAATTATCCTTGAACAAATTTGCCAAATCCGGGGCAAAAGTGGCCCCCATGCTGGTTCCATGGATTTGGTGATAAAAAGTGCCCCCATATAGAAAGCAATTCTCCATCAAAGCAATTCTTATACATTCCAGTATAAATGCTGTTGGAATTTGTTCCAGGGTGGAGGTACGTTTGTTCAGATGTCATTCAACCACTTTAAGACATTCGACCTGCGGTATGCTAGTATACAAGGCCGTAACATCTAATATCACAAGTAGGATGTTGTTTTCATACACTTGGTTCTGGATAATATTGACCATACTCGTGGTGTCTTTTAAAAAAGATTTCATGGTTCTCACGAAAGGTCACAAAAACCAGTCGGCATACACTGATAAGGGTTCCAAAATGGAGTTTATCGCAAAACAATCGGTCTACCTGGGGCTGTAAGTGAGTTCTTATGGACTTTAGGAAGTAAATAAAAAGCAGGGATTGTGGGATTTGTTTTAACCAGATATTGGTGTTCTTCTGGTTCAATCCATGAGTCATTTAAAGTGTGGTCCATGAGACTCCTGATTTCATCTCTAAGACAAGGTGTTGGGTCTCTGTCCAGTTTCTGGTAGAAAACAGGATTTTGGAGTTGTACACTGGCCTCGCTATCATACAAATGTTTATCCCAAAGAACAATCCCTCCGCCCTTATCTGCTGGTTTAATGTGAAAGGTCTGATTGTCCTGTAGTACTGTTAAAGCATCTCTTTGAACACGAGACATATTGTCTTTGTGGCAGTTGTTATGTTGTAGGAATTTTTTACTTTTGTCAATGATCTTATTTTCGAAAGCTATTATAGCTGGAGAGACCATATTATTTAAAGGAGTAAAGCTCGACGGAGGTTTAAGGCCAGTCAAGCTTGGCGTTTTACTCGGAGGTGGTTTATCTTTGAAAAAATATTTTAACTGGATAAGGTGAAAGAAATTCTGTAGTTTGAGCTGGTTTTCTAAATCTCTTGCTTTTGTCGTGGATATGAAGCTTAATCCGTTTTTCAACACCTGTATTTCAGGGTTTGTGAGAGAATGAGTGGACAGATTGAAGACTGGAATTACCAAGTTGGAGGGGTCCTCTCCAGTTGTGAGTTTACATTCTGGGTGGCCCCTGGTGCCAATTGCATGGTCTCCTGCCTCGGCCCTGTTGAAAATGGGGCTGGTTGTTTCGATTAGTATTGGTAGCAGAATATGTACTGTCTGAGTCACTACTCAGTCACTACACCATATTTTACAAATGTATCTAATGTTTGCTTTTCTGATACCAAAATAATGTTTATGATCACATATGTTGTTTTCTGTTTGCAATACGATGTTCTTTGCTTTTCAATGGGGGATGTTGTTTCTTTCTTAAATGTATGGTGTAAATACATGACCTAATATAATTTCCTTGTCGGATTGGAAACATTAATAATATGATATTTTTTCCTACTTCATATATCATTTAATGTATTTTCTCACCAGTATGATTACACTAGCCCTGATTTGAGAAAGAGCGGTAGGGGCCGAAACACGTGTTATCATAAGGGCCAATTTATGATCATAGATGATGACAAAAAATATGAATAATAAAAATAAAAACAAAAATAAATATACAATTTTTCAAAACTTTAAAAGGGGCATTGTCCTGGATCTTTTTGGATACTTTGCATTTTTGTATTCCTATTTATGACGGGTTTCCTTCGGCTTACCGTTAATCCAGTGACCTGCGACGAAACGTGATAAATATGTGGAAATAAGGGGTTATTCCTCTCCCCCTATCTTTTCCATGTTGATTTGGCTCTAATCATTTTTCCAATTTTATGCAGAAAGAGTCGCCCAATAGACCAGCTGTAACACCAAGCCTTACATTTTCTCTTCATTGATAACAGAGTAGTCTGAATGTAGGGCAGCTATTTTAGATGGGGTTCCCACGATGAGATCTTCTGTGTTCTCATTGTTGAGACAGAGGCTATTCAATGCCATCCAGTTTTGGATGATGGCATATATTTTATTTAGCAATAATCTAGCCGCAATATACCCATGGCTGCCACCACTGGCGGGTGCAGTGAGACTAGGATCATGGGGAGGACCGTTTTAAGAATTTGTAGCTGGAAGTGGCCAGCTTGGCAGACCACTGTAAATAGTTTGTCCATAGATAGTGAAGCTGAGAGAATAACCCCCAGATTTTTTACTTTGCTGACTGGTACCGGGAGAGGACCCAGTGATACAGGCCAGAAGGTAGACACCCAAAGTGTGAGATTAGGAGGACAGCCCACCACCATCACCTCAGTTTTGTCTCCATTCAATTTGAGCCAATTGCAGTTCATCCACTCTCCCACGGCATCAGACACTCACGCAGGCACGTCGACACCTCAGTTTGAACGACATCTATTTGGATCAGAATCTGAGTGTCGTCGGCATACGAGTAGCATCTGACACCGAAGGAGCAGATCAAGCATACAAGGGCCAAAATATAGATGTTAAATAAGATTGGAAACAGGGAGGAGCCTTGTGGCACTACACAACTGAGGTGACAAGGAGCAGAAAGAAATGGTGGCATAGAGAGGGTCTGAGTACGATCCACCAGGAATGACATGAACCAGGCCAGTACTTACCCAGATGTGCCAAGTTGGACAAGGCGAGATAACAGAAAGGAGTGGTTGACAGTGTCGAACGCCGCTGAGATATCTAACAAAATCAGGGCACCCACTCCACCTGTGTCCACCAGCCTGGCCATGTCATCCTGGACTGCGACCAGTACGCTCTCAGTGCCTCTGCCTGAATGGAAACCAGTCTGAGCAGAATCCAAAAGAGAAGATTCCAGAAATGTAGAAAGCAGAGGTGATACCAGTGGCTCAACAAGCTTCGATAAGAAGGGGAGTAGTTAGATTGGACAAAAGTTAGATAGGACTGTGGTGTCCAGGGTTAGCTTTTTCAAAAGGGGGATAACCCTGGCTGCCTTCAGTTCCTTCGAGACCATCCCAGACTGACACAAGTCGTTTATGGCCACTGTGATCTCAGAGAGGAGATCCGGGGCGATGTCCTTTTGATTTTATTGATATCCATTGAAACTGACTCATCAGAGAATCTGGGAAAAGTCGACCAGTTCTTCGTTACGCAGTGAGTAGGAGTTACAGAATGAGGAGAGTTGTATGTCGTAGATGGAGCCACAGTTGTTATCATAGAGATGTTTTGTCGGATAGTGTCGATCTTTGTGATGAAATAATTTTAAAATGCATCACATAGTTCTTGGGTAGGAGGAGCATTAGGAGACAGTTTCTCTGATGAGGAGAGAGCCTTAACTGCTGAAAAGTGGACCCTGGGCTGACATAGAGAGGACTCAATTTAAGTGGTATAGTATAGGGCTTTAGCTACTTTGATGGTAGCAGAGTAGGCTATTGAGCAAGCTTTGTACTGTATTTCTTTGGCTGGGTCATATGTTCTCCGCCATTTACGTTCAGCCTGTTGTAGTTTAAGACGGGCATCCTTCAGAAGGTCCATAAACCACGGTTCTGATGGCAGTCTACGAGGCTGGACCAGGCATAAAGGGGCAGCCACATTGGCAGCCTCTAAGAATAACTGAGAAAGAAGGGACAACAAGGCCACTCTGGCAGTACCACATTTGGCATGGATCAAGGTAACCATACTTTGGGTGTCTGCGGCGTGCCAAGAACACTGCCTGATTTTACCCACTGGTATCTAAATTGGTTTGCCCCCCACTTTCAACAAACACGAGTCTAGGAAGTGGACTGACCACAGTATAGGTTCAATTGAGTGAATTGTCTGGAAAGATTCTTTAGCAAAAATCAGATCTAGCATGTTGCTTAATTTGTGTGTGGGGCTTTTTACATGCTGATAGAGTTCGAGATCTGACAGGCTATCAACAAGCAGTTCACGAAATGGGGTTCTGGGTAAGTAAAATTTCAAATTGAAATCACCCAGCACCACCAATTGAGTATATTGCACCTGATGATTGGCCAATAAATCAGGGAATCATTCGAGGAAGCTGTTTAGAGAGCCAGGGGGCGGGGGGGGTGATATATGAGTAAAAAATGTCAGGTGCTCGTAGCTGAGATTACACATCTTAAAAAAAGTGCTTCCATGGGGATTGCATGGGAGCAGTCAAGTTGGGTGACACTAAATTCTGCCCTATAAATGACTGTGATCCCACCCCCATGATGAGGTGTCTGGTGATCTGCATGCAGGATACAAAAGCCCGGGGTGACAGCTTGAACAAGAGATGGGCGGAACTCTCCTGTAACCACGTTTCCATGAGACATATAAATGCCGGGCGGCGATCTTCAAGCAGAGAGCACAGGGAGCGAGCGGTATTAAGTAGCAATAATGAGAGGTAGTCCAAACTAGGCTGCTCTTTCAGTGGCATATCGGGAGAGGCTCTCTTGGGTTTCATGGAGCTGCTGCTCCAGCCTTGCGGGAATATGATCATCGCAGTGGCAAGAGCAGATAGGAGTGCTTTGGAAAGACAAATCCGTCGATGGCTCTCCCCAGCCTCGACACGGACAGGCAAAGACGGGCAGCCTTAAGTGCACCTTTGGCGCACTGACGGCATGCCCGCTGCGCCCATCCGCTGTGCCGACAGTGAGAGTGGCAAATAAATGCTGGTAGCTGGAGGGAGTGCCGTCTAAGCCCACCCCCTCACAAAGGTAGAGAGAGGACTAGCTGCAATGCCTGAGGAAGTGAGGAAGTGAGTAAGCAACTGTTAAAACACCCAAACAATGTTCAAAACTTTAAAAACACAATTGTATAATAACAGCAGAAGCGAAAATTACTGATAGCAGTGGATCAGTAAAGCCAGTTCAGAGTGGCTTTGTAATGACATGCTTGGCGACGAGCTTCCTCACCTCTCCATCAAAACACTGACAATACGGCACTAAATGCCGGTAGCTGGAGGGAGGGAAGGCTAAGCCCACCCCCTCACAAAGGTAGAGAGAGGACTACCTGCAATGCAGTGTCGCATCTGGTAAGCTCCCCGAGGGAGTGAGTAATCAACTGTTAAAACACCAAAACACTGCTGAACACTTTAAAAACACAATTGTAAAATAGCAGCAGAAGCGAAAACTACTGATAGCAGTAGGTCAGTAAAGCTAGATCAGAGTGGCTTTATAATGACATGCCCGGCGACGAGCTGCTTCACCTCTCCCAAGATGGTGATCTTTGCTTGGTTGTATGCATAAACTGAATAGGGTCAGAGGCAGACAGTGCACCCAGTCTTTCTTCAACGTGATACACAGTGTGGATATCTTACTCTTAAGGAGCCCATTTAATCTCTCTGCAACACCATTGGCCTGTGGGTGGTAAATTGAGCACAGCTGGTGCGTGATGCCAAGTAGTGCTGCGTAGTGCTGAAATAATGCATTGAAGAAATGTGTGTCATTGTCTGACCTTAAAACCTTGCACACACCCCATTGCGGGCAGACTTCCCTCACTAAAAATCTGGCAGTACACTTGGCATCCGGGTGTACACACGGCTCTGCTTCTACCCAGCTTGAAAAAGGACATATCACTACAATGAGGTACCTAGATCCATTACAACGTTCACCCATGTCAGCGTAATCTATGTGTAATTCACAGAATGGCCCAGTCGGGTGGGGTAAGGTGCCCTGTAGCGTCCGTAGTATCATTGCTTTTCTGAAACGTTGATAGGATGGTGCAATGTATGACCATTTCTGTAATGCTTTCCTGGAGGTTTGGTAACCAGTCCTCCTGTATATCTGCTGATATGTGCTGCTTCGAACTGTAAGATGGATAGTGTAACTGTTCAAAGGCTATGGCTAATAACTCATGGGGCACTACTGTCTTCCCAGAGCTCTCCTGCCTCCATAACTGATCTGTTGGAGATTGCTTACAACCTCTTAGTGACCACAACTTGTTCTCCCTTCCAGTTGCCCTTGCAGTTCAATAATCTGGGAGATGGGCAATGCTGTGTAAGGTACAGGATGCTGGCTTGCATGTGGGGCAGTCACAATGTACTCAGCTTGTATTCCATTTGGCAGATACGCTGCCATTTTGGCTGCTGCGTCGACAGCTGGGTTGCCAATCGATATTTTGTCTGTTCCGTTAGTGTGGGTGGCGCACTTGAAGACCGCCACAACAGATGGATGGGATAATTCTTCTATCAGTATTTCTAATAGTGCTGCATGCTGCACGGGAGACCAATCTGCCATCTGAAACCCCTTCCTCTTCCAGCGGGATAGACCGGCGTATACTGTTGTTGTAACGTACGCTGAGTCCGAATATATTCTGACATGGCAACCTTGAGACACTCTCCATGTTTCGATGAGTGCTATGAGTTCTGACGCCTGTGCAGAATAATGCATGGGCAATCTTTTCACGACCACCATCTTATACTCTCCTCCCACAAGTTGTACCCCTGTCCATCTTTTCCCAACCTCCTAATCAATTGTTGCAGACCCGTCAACAAAAACTCCCTCATGGTCTGTCAATGCACAGTCTCTTGCTTTGGGTATGTCATCGTTAAGTCTGCTGTAGTAGGCATATTCATGAAAAAAGGTAGCAGGGTTTACTGTTTTACACCTAACCACATGAATATGGGGTTTTGAAATGATGATCATATATGCTGAACACCTTTGCGTAGAATAGATTTAGATTTTTCTAGAAAGACAAACAAAGAATGTTCCACATACAACGTGACTGAACACCCCATCACAATTGTAGAACTTATCTCTATCGCAAAAGCAGCAGCTGCTAAAGCATGTTTGCATGCAAGCTGACCGTGCATCACTGTATCCAACGTACCGCTGCAGTAGGCCAATGGCATATGGCCCATAGTGCTTTTGTGGGTCAATACTACTGTCATAAGCTGTGAAAACAAGCACAATTCCTGCGTGCAATTTGGGGTGGCCAGTACGGTTCTGAACTAATGACGTCTTTCAAGTCATCAGATTGTTTGATCATGTCTGCCGTCCACTGTAACTTGTGGTCCTTTGTTTTTTGTGCTTCCGTAAGGGCCTGTAAAAGTGGCCCTGTGTATGCAGTCTTATCTAGAATCCAGGCCACACAGTAGTTATCCAGGCCCAGAAACATCTGCATTTCTTTGACTGAGGCGGGTCTGGGGGTGGCGCGTACTTACTCTGCCCTGTCTGGTAGTATTCCTTTACCATTTTCTGATATGAACTGCCCCAGATAGAGCACCTCCTGTTGGCAATATTGCAATTTGGTCTTGTCAACCCTGTACCCCTTACAGTAATTATTCATGGTGGACTCTGGTGCAACTAAATCATGTATCATGGAAGGAAACTTTCCACTATCAGGAAAATATCTTGATGCGCAGGGATTCTCTGGGGCTATTTCCCAGGTTCTATACACTGAGGAGATACACTGAGGAATTGGATATAAAGGTGTGAGGTGCCCTTACTATATTTGAAAAGTTCCCAAATCAGTTTACTGGGCAGGTACCTGCTCAGCAAGTTAAACATGACTATAGCCTTTACAGATCATGGTATAGGCTGTTCCATGCCCGGGATGTGTGATGTTAGGGTGATGTTGATAATGCATACAATGACAAGGGAGGTGGTGGTCCGTGGGATTCCCATAGACCCGGACTTGTTTATTTATGGTGTTACCGTGCTCACGGAGGCAGTGCCCCAGATTGTCAAACAGTGTTAACGAGGGCCCACTGATTTTATCTTTCATCTGGCAGTGCCGCCAGCGATATATCCTGTCAAAACAAAAAAGATGTATCTGGGCAATTGAATGTGCTCTTTTGTATTATGTTGTCATTTATAGTAAACATTTTATCAAAATAAATCTGAAAAGAAATAAAAATATCCTGTCAAAAAATCGACAGGGAGCAATTGGAGAATGATTCAGAACTTGCAGCTCCTAATCGACATGGTACAGAAAGAACTTCTAGTCGTTCTGAATCCCGCGACGATTCTATGTAGCATCCCCAAAGAAGCCAAGTATTTTACTGTAATGGACTTGAAAAATGCATTTTTCTCTATTTAACTCCATCTGGAGTCCAGATACCTCATGGCATTTACATGGGGCCAGATGTGGTTGGACCACACTAGGTTACCTAAGGGGCACTACGAGAGTCTGAGCATATTGAACAGAATACTGTATACCGATCTGGGGACTATTCAGGTGCCTAGTATGATCATCCAGTACGTGGACAATCTGCTAGTGACATTGAACAGCTCTGCCAGAGGGACTCCATTGCACTCCTACAATTGCTAGCCCGTAAGGGGTTCAGGGTTGACAAGACCAAATTGCAATATTGCCAACAGGAGGTGCTCTATCTGGGGCAGTTCATATCAGAAAATGGTAAAGGAATACTACCAGACAGGGCAGAGTAAGTACGCGCCACCCCAGACCCGCCTCAGTTAAAGAAATGCAGATGTTTCTGGGCCTGTTTAACTACTGTGTGGCCTGGATTCTAGATAAGACTGCATTCACAAGACCACTTTTACAGGCCCTTACGGAAGCACCAAGAACAAAGGACCACAAGTTACAGTGGACGGCAGACATGATCAAACAATCTGACGACTTGAAAGACGTCATTATTTCAGAACCGTACTGGCCACCCCAAATTGCACGCAGGAATTGTACTTGTTTTCACAGCTTATGACAGTAGTATTGACCCACAAAAGCACTATGGGCCATATGCCACTGGCCTACTGCAGCGGTACGTTGGATACAGTGATGCACGGTCAGCTTGCATGCAAACATGCTTTAGCAGCTGCTGCTTTTGCGATAGAGATAAGTTCTACAATTGTGATGGGGTGTGCAGTCACGTTGTATGTGGAACATTCTTTGTCTTTCTAGAAAAATCTAAATCTATTCTACGCAAAGGTGTTCAGCATATATGATCATCATTTCAAAACCCCATATTCATGTGGTTAGGTGTAAAACAGTAAACCCTGCTACCTTTTTTCATGAATATGCCTACTACAGAGGACTTAACGATGCACGACTCAGCCACATATGAGGGGGCAGAGGATGACATTCCCAAAGCAAGAGACTGTGCATTGACAGACCATGAGGGAGTTTTTGTTGACGGGTCTGCAACAATTGATTAGGAGGTTGGGCAAAGATGGACAGGGGTACAACTTGTGGGAGGAGAGTATAAGATGGTGGTCATGAAAAGATTGCCCATGCATTATTCTGCACAGGCGTCAGAACTCATAGCACTCATCGAAACATGGAGAGTGTCTCAAGGGTGCCATGTCAGAATATATTCGGACTCAGCGTACGTTGCAACAACAGTACACGCCGGTCTATCCCGCTGGAAGAGGAAGGGGTTTCAGATGGCAGATGGGTCTCCCGTGCAGCATGCAGCACTGTTAGAAATACTGATAGAAGCATTATCCCATCCATCTGTTGTGGCGGTCTTCAAGTGCGCCACCCACACTAACGGAACAGACAAAATATCGATTGGCAACCCAGCTGTCGACACAGCAGCCAAAATGGCAGCGTATCTGCCAAATGGAATACAAGCTGAGTACATTGTGACTGCCCCACATGCAAGCCAGCATCCTGTACCTTACACAGCATTGCCCATCTACCAGATTATTGAACTGCAAGTAAGGGCAACTGAAAGGGAGAACAAGTTGTGGTCACTGAGAGGTTGTAAGCAATCTCCAACAGATCAGTTATGGAGGCAGGAGAGCTCTGGGAAGACAGTACTGCCCCATGAGCTATTAGCCATAGCCTTTGAATAGTTACACTATGGGCCTCATTACACGGTAGGCGGTGAGCCATGGCACAATTAGCGCCATGGCTCATGCCGGTAAAATACCGGCACCGCCTTGGCGGTAAGGGGATTTACCGCCCCATCCCAAGGTTGGAGGGGCGGTAAATCCCCCTTCCGCCATTGCCCTTCCCCATTCCCATTTCTGCCCCATAGGGCTCAATGGGAATGGGGAAGGCGCTAATTACGGCACCGCAATTTACCGGTGCCGTAATTAGCTCCGAGGTCCCTTAGCGGGTTGGTATTTAACGCCTGCAAAAAGCAGGCGTTAAAACTCCAACCCGCTAAGGGACCTCGTAGTAAGGCGGCAGGGATTTACCGGCACCGGTATTTTACCGGTACCGGTAAATCCCTACCGCCTACCGTGTAATGAGGCCCTATACATCTTACAGTTTGAAGCAGCACCTATCAGCAGATATACAGGAGGACTGGTTACCAAACCTCCAGGAAATCATTACAGAAATGGTCATACATTGCACCATCCTATCAACGTTTCAGAAAAGCAATGATACTACGGACGCTACAGGGCACCTTACCCCACCCTACTGGGCCATTCTGTGAATTACACATAGATTATGCTGACATGGGTGAACGTTGTAATGTATCTAGGTACCTCATTGTAGTGATATGTCCTTTTTCAAGCTGGGTAGAAGCAGAGCCGTGTGTACACCCGGATGCCAAGTGTGCTGCCAGATTTGTAGTGAAGGAAGTTTGCCCGCAATGGGGTGTGTGCAAGGTTTTAAGGTCAGACAACGACACACATTTCTTAAATGCATTATTTCAGCACTACACAGCACTACTTGGCATCACGCACCAGCTGTGCTCAATTTACCACCCACAGGCCAATGGTGTTGCAGAGAGATTAAATGGACTCCTTAAGAGTAAGATAGCCACACTGTGTATCACGTTGAAGAAAGACTGGGTGCACTGTCTGCCTCTGACCCTATTCAGTTTATTCATACAACCAAGCAAAGATCACCATCTTGGGAGAGGTGAAGCAGCTCGTCGCCGGGCATGTCATTATAAAGCCACTCTGATCTAGCTTTACTGACCTACTGCTATCAGTAGTTTTCGCTTCTGCTGCTATTTTACAATTGTGTTTTTAAAGTGTTCAGCAGTGTTTTGGTGTTTTAACAGTTGATTACTCACTCCCTCGGGGAGCTTACCAGATGCGACACTGCATTGCAGGTAGTCCTCTCTCTACCTTTGTGAGGGGCTGGGCTTAGCCTTCCCTCCCTCCAGCTACTGGCATTTAGTGCCGTATTGTCATTGTTTTGATGGAGAGGTGAGGAAGCTCGTCGCCAAGCATGTCATTACAAAGCCACTCTGAACTGGCTTTACTGACCCACTGCTATCAGTAATTTTCGCTTCTGCTGTTATTATACAATTGTGTTTTTAATGTTTTCAAAATTGTTTAGGTGTTTTAACAGTTGCTTCCTCACTTCCTCAGGCATTGCAGCTAGTCCTCTCTCTACCTTTGTGAGGGGGTGGGCTTAGACGGCACTCCCTCCAGCTACCAGCATTTATGTGCCACTCTCACTGCCGGCACAGCGGATGGGCGCAGCGGGCATGCCGTCAGTGCACCAAAGGTGCACTTAAGGCTGCCCGTCTTTGCCCGTACATGTCGAGGCTGGGGAGAGCCATCGACGGATTTGTCTTTCCAAAGCACTCCTATCTGCGCTTGCCCCTGCGATGATCATATCCCCGCCAGGCTGGAGCAGCAGCTCCATGGAACCTAAGACAGCCTCTCCTGATATGCCACTGAAAGAGCAGCCTTTTTATGACTGCCTCATTATTGCTACTTAATACCGCTCGCTCCCTGTGCTCTCTGCTTGAAGATCGCCGCCCGGCATTTATATGTCTCATGGAAACGTGGTTACAGGAGAGTTCCGCCCATCTCTTGTTCAAGCTGTCACCCCAGGCTTTTGTATCCTGCATGCAGATCACCAGACACCTCATCATGGGGGTGGGATCACAGTCATTTATAGGGCAGAATTTAGTGTCACCCAACTTGACTGCTCCCATGCAATCCCCATGGAAGCACTTTTTTTAAGATGTGTAATCTCAGCTACGAGCACCTGACACTTTTTACTCATATATCGCCCACCCCCCCAGCTCTCTAAGCAGCTTCCTCGAATGATTCCCTGATTTATTGGCCAATCTTCAGGTGCAATACACTCAATTGGTAGTGCTGGGTGATTTCAATTTTACTTACCCAGAACCCCATTTTGTGAACTGTTTGTTGATAGCCTGTCAGATCTCGAACTCTATCAGCATGTAAATAGCCCCACACACAAATTAAGCAACATGCTAGATCTGATTTTTTCTAAAGAATCTTTCCTGACAATTCACTCAATTGAACCTATACTATGGTCAGTCCACTTCCTAGACTCGTTTTTGTTGAAAGTGGGGGGCAAACCAATTAAGATACCAGTGGGTAAAATCTGGCAGTGTTCTTGGCACGCCGCAGACACCCAAAGTATGGTTACCTTGATCCGTGCCAAATGTGGTACTGCCACAGTGGCCTTGTTGTCCCTTCTTTCTCAGTCATTCTTAGAGGCTGCCAATGTGGCTGCCCCTTTATGCCTGGTCCAGCCTCGTAGACTGCCATCAGAACCGTGGTTTATGGACCTTCTGAAGGATGCCCGTCTTAAACTACGACAGGCTGAATGTAAATGGCGGAGAACATATGACCCAGCCAAAGAAATACAGTACAAAGCTTGCTCAATAGCCTACTCTGCTACCATCAAAGTAGCTAAAGCCCTATACTATACCACTTAAATTGAGTCCTCTCTATGTCAGCCCAGGGCCCACTTTTCAGCGGTTAAGGCTCTCTCCTCATCAGAGAAACTGTCTCCTAATGCTACTCCTACCCAAGAACTATGCGATGCATTGTAAAATGATTTTATCACAAAGATCGACACTATCCGACAAAACATCTCTTTGATAACAACTGCAGCTCCATCTACGACATACAACTCCCCTCATTCTGTAACTCCTACTCACTGTGTAACGAAGAACTGGTCGACTTTTCCCAGATTCTCTGATGAGTCAGTTTCAATGGCTATCAAAAAAATCAAAAGGACATTGCCCCGGATCTCCTCTCTGAGATCACAGTGGCCATAAACGACTCGTGTCAGTCAGGGTTATCCCCCTTTTGAAAAAGCTAACCCTGGACACCACAGTCCTATCTAACTTTTGTCCAATCTAACTACTCCCCTTCTTATCGAAGCTTGTTGAGCCACTGGTATCACCTCTGCTTTCTACATTTCTGGAATCTTCTCTTTTGGATTCTGCTCAGACTGGTTTCCATTCAGGCAGAGGCACTGAGAGCGTACTGGTCGCAGTCCAGGATGACATGGCCAGGCTGGTGGACAAAGGTGGAGTGGGTGCCCTGATTTTGTTAGATATCTCAGCGGCGTTCAACACTGTCAACCACTCCTTTCTGTTATCCCGCTTTGTCCAACTTGGCATATCTGGGCAAGTACTGGCCTGGTTCACGTCATTCCTGGTGGATCGTACTCAGACCCTCTCTATGCCACCATTTCTCTCTGGTCCTTGTCACCTCAGTTGTGTAGTGCCACAAGGCTCCTCCCTGTCTCCATTCTTATTTAACATCTATATTTTGGCCCTTGTATGCTTGATCTGCTCCTTCGGTGTCAGATGCTACTCGTACGCCGACGACACTCAGATTCTGATCCAAATAGATGTTGTTCAAACTGAGGTGTCGACGTGCGGGAGTGCTGATGCCGTGGGAGAGTGGATGAACTGCAATTGGCTCAAATTGAATGGAGACAAAACTGAGGTGATGGTGGTGGGCTGTCCTCCTAATCTCACACTTTGGGTGTCTACCTTCTGGCCTGTATCACTGGGTCCTCTCCCGGTACCAGTCAGCAAAGTAAAACATCTGGGGGTTATTCTCTCAGCTTCACTATCTATGGACAAACTATTTACAGTGGTCTGCCAAGCTGGCCACTTCCAGCTACAAATTCTTAAGACGGTCCTCCCCATGATCCTAGTCTCACTGCACCCGCCAGTGGTGGCAGCCATGGTTATATTGCGGCTAGATTATTGCTAAATAAAATATATGCCATCATCCAAAATTGGATGGCATTGAATAACCTCTGTCTCAACAATGAGAACACAGAAGATCTCATCGTGGGAACCCCATCTAAAATAGCTGCCCTACATTCAGACTACTCTGTTATCAATGAAGAGAAAATGTAAGGCTTGGTGTTACAGCTGGTCTATTGGGCGACTCTTTCTGCATAAAATTGGAAAAATGATTAGAGCCAAATCAACATGGAAAAGATAGGGGGAGAGGAATAACCCCTTATTTCCACATATTTATCACGTTTCGTCGCAGGTCACTGGATTAATGGTAAGCCGAAGGAAACCCGTCATAAATAGGAATACAAAAATGCAAAAGCATCCAAAAAGATCCAGGACAATGCCCCTTTTAAAGTTTTGAAAAATTGTATATTTATTTTTGTTTTTTATGTTTTATTATTCATTATTTTTTGTCATCATCTATGATCATAAATTGGCCCTTATGATAACACGTGTTTCGGCCCCTACCGGCCTTTCTCAAATCAGGGCTAGTGTAATCATACTGGTGAGAAAATACATTAAATGATATATGAAGTAGGAAAAAATATCATATTATTAATGTTTCCAATCCGACAAGGAAATTATATTAGGTCATTTATTTACACCATACATTTAAGAAAGAAAGAACATCCCCCATTGAAAAGCAAAAAACATTTTATTGCAAACAGAAAACATCATATGTGATCATAAACATTATTTTTGTATCAGAAAAGCAAACATTAGATACATTTGTAAAATATGGTGAGGGGTGGGGTTAGGGGAGAGAAAGAGGAAGAGAGGGAATACATACAAACAGGAGACAAAAAAATGGATAATATGTTAGTCACGGTTTTCCTCATACTTAATTGTAATAATTTAAGGCCACTGCTACAGCATGTCAAAAACGTACCCACACCGGGGGTCATTAGGTCTTCATTAAATCATTAAATGTATTGGGCCAAACCCCATTATGAAGTGAACTGTTACCAAGAAACAGATAAAAAATTATGTTTTTTTATATATGAAAATTCCATGTCATTATTTGATAAAGTTCTCCATTTATGATTTCTCTTCATTCGGGTTTCATGTATGTTTACAAGAGTAAACTCTAAATTCTTGAATGTACCATCTATTTTGGGTAAAATCATACATTAATTACTATCCTGGCATTGACTTATTTAAAAGTCCAACCCCGTAATTGTATAGTGCACCAATGTGCTAATGGCATGTGCTTCTCTTCTTCGTATCGCGTCTCTAATTACTCATGGTGGAATATGAACGGTTTTTTTCCTATTTGCGCCCCCGCCAAAGGTTTCTTTTCAGGGTGAAGGATTGTCAACAAGACAGCACATGGGAGTGAACGGAAACGAGAAGGGGCTGCCTCCTACCACCGCTGCTCCTATGAAGAGAGCGGCAGCCCCACTTGATGCCCTGTTCACTGGGGCAGCACCACCCTGCTGCTGCTGTGACAGATGCCACACTTGCATGTCTGATGCTTGAGGCTGCCGATTATTTGTTTGGTGTTGCCCTGAGGATACCCGTGGTTCTTATATCCTTGACCCTGTTATGGATACCCTAGTCCTTTGGGCCCTTGGAGCCCTTGGCCCTATTGTTGCAGCCTATAAGTATACCCCACTGCAGACCTACTCCTGCATTCCCTCACAAAATGCCCCCACCTGAACTAGTTCCAGCATTGAGACTGACCGAATTCACCCCCCTGGGTCCAAACCCTCCTCCTCTTGTTCCCTCGAAATCATTCCCCTCTTCTTTGCTATGGTCACTGTGGGCTGGGATATCGTTGCCTCTTGCCCCACTGTCCTTGTTCGCCTTCAGCCCAAAGTTCCTCAAAAGTGGCGCTCAGAACTTGTTGGGTGCTCTCTGACCCTTCTATCTGTACAGGCATAGACACAGGCACTTGAACGGCAACCTTTTCCAATTTCTTTTCTATTAATTTTGCTTCCTCCGCCTAACGCCTCTGAGCTATTTCCCTCTCCCGTTCCATAATCCTTTTTCAATTATGCACTATCATGCCCTGTATTTCTGGCCACCCCTTCGCCTCAATACCCACAATTTAATCTAAGGCCTTCTGCACTTCCTTTGGCAATGCTCTCTGAACAATAAAATATACAACAATATTGAGCGATCCCACGGTCCTCCCGTCTCAGCCCTCCACATCTCTTGTAATTTAAGAATTAATTTAGCTGGATCCTCGTCATCCCCAATTTTGCACTGCATCAAGGAATTTAAATCAGGGGTATCTGGGAAGTCCCTCCATAGACCGTCCCATACCAGTGTTATGACTCTATTAAATGATGCTCCATCACGTGCGTCATCCCCCAGTGTTGCTCCGGGTAATCCAGCTTTAACCCACACATCCCCAGCCTGTCCCCAATGACAGCAACCATCAAGCTCTTAGGGTCCCCTATCACCAGGGACACCCCTGCTGTTTGCTTTTCAAATTCATAGATCCACTTGCTCGCCCCAGCTGTAAGCAGTGAGAGTACCTTAATTTAATTATTCGTATCCATTTGTGGACAGAGCACATACTCTGTCCTTCCTGCCCCCTTATGTAGGAGATGCATTTGCATCTCAGCCCTACTTCCCACACCATCTTCAAGACTCCTCTTCGCCTTACCAATGCCATCCGGCCGGCCCTGTTCCTCAACCTGCCCCTGCCCAAAGACCTTCTACTTGGGGGTACTCTCAGCCACCTCTTCACCCTTTCCTTCTCTTTTGTCCTGACCCTCAGCACATGTATCATTGTCCTCTTCCTCCACATTCCCCCATATAGGTCACCTGGCCTAAACCCTGCTCACCTGGCGCCTTCCAGGTTGCCGCTCTTTTTCCCCACTTAGCAAGCCCCGCCTACCTTGCCTTCCTGGTTGCCACTCTTTTTCCCTACTTAAGGAGCCCGCCAGCCTTTTTTCCTTTGCTTATGGGGAACAGGTGCAAGTGGCTCTAGGTCACCTTACCAAAGCACCATCCACCTTCTTAGCCCTGCCTCTTTCTTCCTGCTCTTAACTCTTAGATCAAGGGCGTCTCTCGCCTGGGCATCCAAAGTGAAGGGCTGATGATGAAAAGGGCAATTCCTGTTTGGACCAGGAGGACCCAGGGCCCGACCCCCTGCTCAGACAGCAGGTAAGCATGCACCAGCATGTGTTTACTCCCTCTGTCCCCAAAGGCCATCCCCAAACCCTATGGTCCCCCTGTGATGTTCCCCTGTGCCCCCACCCTTCTCACACACAGGTGTTGCCTGTTTTGCTTGATTCTTCTACCCTGCACTCCCCACCCCCTCCAGCCAGGAGTCTGTCCTGATAAATTCAGGTTTCACCATCACCATCGTGTCGCCAATGCTGGATTTGACTATTATGGACTTCATTGATTCGCAGTGCGTCACCCTTTCTCAAATTTCATACTGGACTTCCTTTGCATCTTGTTCTCATGGTGGCCCTGAATCATGCTGTTCCCATCTTCATCTTGTATCCTGGCTTGCAACATTGTGTTACTACGGACGTCTGCAATAGTATTTGCTCTCCCCTTTTGCTTCTTGACTATTTTGACTGCTTATTATCTGTTCTCTCCTCCTCTCCCTTTCTCCCTTTTCCTATCTCCTCCCCTCCTTCCCTTACTTTCTTCTATGCACTTGCTCTATCAGAATTATCTCTGGACCTGGTATGATAGCAACCTCGTCTGTCTCTGCCCCCTCCACTAAACTTGTTTCCCCCCCCCACTCCAGCACTATCTGAAATGTTGTCAAGCCTAGTATGATAGTCACTTGTTTTGTTCATCCCCTCACTTTCTGCACCCCTCTCCCTTACCTTTTGTGTTCTTTGGCTGTACCAGAAATTTTGTCAGGCCTAGTACGGTAGTTGCCTGTTTGTTTCCATTTCCTTCCCACTCTACCCTCCCTTTCTTAACTATGTCTTAGTTCTTGCACTATCTGAAATGTCAGGCCAAGTATGATAGTTAATTTCACATCCTTACTATTCATGGCCTGTAAGAATGTCACTGGGGGTCATTACGAGGTAGGCGGTAAGGGTTTAACAGCACCATTAAAGATCTGCTCGCGGGACCCACTAAGGCCGCCTGGTAAAACCAGGCATCCTTAACGGGTCCCGCGAGCAGACCAGGGTGCTTACAACGGGACTGTTATTAACGGGCCCCTTGTTAGCATCCTCCCCATTCCCATTGAGCCCTATAGGGACTCGAATGGGAATGGGGATGTACCAGGTCCGGGTTCCCTGAATGAGGAATTACCGGGCCCTCCAAGGTTGGAATGGCTCGGTAATTCCTCATATGAGGAACCCAGACCGGGTACCCAGTAAGAGGGTAGCCATGCCACTAATAGCGGCATGGCTACCTCCAAACTTGTAATGACCCCCATTGTATTTTCCCCTGTTCCCTCCATTGCCTTGAAACACATTGTGTATAGGCGCTATATGAATAGACATATCATATCATATCATTCTCTCCCAACACTGTATTCTCCTTTCCCAGGATTATCCACCCACCGAGGCTTCTTTCTTTCTCAACACCTACACGTCTTATTCCTTCAGTATCCATCCCAAGCAGCACTTTCCCAGATTTGCATTCTCCCGATGGTCCTCTCAATGCCCCTATTTCCCTTACCGTTCTTGGGGATATCTGCATCCTTCTTAATTCTGTTAGAAATCCTGTCACCCTATCCTCGAACTCCCGTGACCTGTAACCCACCGATGCCGGTACTTCAGGTAGGTGAGTATGCAGAGGTGGAGGAGCGGTAGCCTGTGATGTTACTGGTGCTGCATTGGACCCCACAGCAGCAGAAGGGGTCCCTATCACAATGGGTCCATAACTTGGATTGGTGTACCCTTCTGCAAGATATGTGGTCAAGGGATATAATTCCCCACACTCCACTGGCACCCTACCCTCTCCTTTTCCTGTTCTGCACTTCCCTTTTTTCTGTCTCTGCTCCTCTACTCCGTTCCCTTGATCTTCTGCATCTTCAAACATACGCCAAAGATCTAGAATTTATGTTCTCTTCTGTAGCTGCTTCCCCTTATGTGTTGCTACCAAAAATGTGGACATGTGTTGCAAGATGCTCTTGTTGTGTCAGCCCTGCCCTGGCCATGGGAAGGGCATCCCCCTCTCCTGTTCCTTCCCCCCATAAGCAATCCACTGCTTATGATATTGGTCCACCCTGTCACGATACAGTGGCAGGGACTTAGACATGTGCTCTATTGGTGTTTCTCCCCCATGCTAGTGATATATATCTCTTAGTAACCCCGCACAGTCCCTCTAACGCTCTGCACACGCTGCCGCTTGCTTGAAACAACAAAAACAAAGCAAATAAGCCTCCACCCTTTTCTATGCCCATTCCCTGCTCACATGCACCTCACCACAAAACCATCCAAAACCGCACCACACCGCAATGCACACACTTACCGCCCCTTTTAGGGCCTGCTCCTTATTCAATAAAACAAAAATATAATTCAATAAAATAGCAAACTAACATAACAACCACTACTTATTCCAGTCCTGTTATAAGCCGTCTAATTGTATTGTTATATTCCTCCTTTAAATAATATACTGCTTTGTGGTATGACCTTTCTTCCCCTTCCGAGGAGGGGCTAGCTGCCTTACCTTTGCCTTACCTTGTAATGCCCTACCCGAACACTCTCTTCATAGTACAAATTTTAACAACAAATACCACAACCCACTCCCACGTCACATCAATGACCTTGCTCTCCACATGCTGACACCTCTCGCACTCCCCCAGGCATCTGTCCCCTACTTGTTATCTCTTACAAGAGTTTACTCAGATGTTTGTGCTCACCCGAACTCCTTTGTCACGGGGTTGCAACACCACCCAGCTCTCTCCTTGGAGCCACGCCACACTTCAAAGAGCAGAGAGGACGTCTCTTAACATGTCCCCTACTAAAACACTCAGAACAAGTCTTTTTTCAGGAACAGTAACTATAGAAGGCCATGGCTCCGTTTAGAGAAGCGGCCTGCAAGCCTCTGCATGGTACGGGGGTGCTGGGATCACATTGGAGTCACCAATTGAAGGAAAGTCCCTGAATTCTCACACCAGAAAGAATACAACCCACTAGGGAAGAAAGACCAGAGTCAATCTTGTAAGGATAGCTCATTTTTAATCGCACATGCAGATGAGAGCAACAGCAAAGAACTTTGCTGCTAAGAACCTTCTCCCAAAGTGAGGTTCAATCACAAACTTTTATAGGTACTCAGCGTCATAATGACACAACAACATACAGTAAAAACCAGGGTGGCTGATTGGATGGACCCTATACATGTTCCTCCTTTACCCATAAGGGATGTCAGACTTTTCGGCCCGGCCCAGTCTGTCTGTCTACCATCACGTGGGTGCTGCAGGGCTCATCTTCTTCTCACATGGAAGGTCAGAAAACAAATCCATTATACTCCTACCATACAACTATTTTATCACTCAAACTGTGCAGGCCTTAAAATGGGCACAGGGAGGTTCTGGGGCACTCTATTCTTCACACACACATATTTCACTCATTCACCTCTGAGCCATCCAGTTCCAAGGTTTCCACCCTCATTTTGAACTATAATTTATACCTCCCAGCAGCTTTTAATACAAATCACAGGATAGTCGCCTCAATGACGCGCCCTGTCCGTACTCTTTGAACATCTCAGGACTTGTTACTTTGGGGTTGGCGGTCAAAGGAGACCTGGTGCCATTGAATTCAGGGATCTTAAAGTGTAGGCAGTTATATGGCCTATAACTCGTGGTCGCCTGGGAATCGGCCGGGTCATGCTTTGGCCAGTGTGAGATAACATGCACACCAAGCGGCAGTCTGAGATTGTGGCCTTGTAAGGCACATTCCTCTCGAACATCTTTACAACACTGGGGCAAGCCGGCCGCCAGGCAGCTTGGAACAAAGGCTTTCATCTGCAGTTCAAGCACATGTTTCAAGCCACCTGATTGGCTGGCTCCCCCACGACGGGTGTTATTGTATGCAAAACACATAGATAAGGTTAACAAAAAGATTTCCCCCATTGTGACACTGGGCCTCATTCCGAGGCTGGAGCTATCCATGGAGTAAAGAGCACCATGGTAAGCAACCATGGAGCTATTTACTCCATGGAAATCCGGCATGGTGAATGGAGTAATTACCGGTCCATTCCAAGGTTGGAGGGACCGGTAAGTCCCCATTCACCATACCGGTTCCCCATCCCCATTCCTGCCCCCATAGGGCTCAATGGGAATGGGGAAGGAGTAAATTACGGCACCGTAAATTACGGTGCCGTAATTTACTCCAAGGTCCCTTTGCGGGTTGGATTTTTAACGCCTGCTAAAAGCAGGCGTTAAATGCCAACCCGCAAAAGGGAACTCGGAATATGGTGGTAAGTGTTAACGGTCACCGTTGCCATTAACGGTGACCGTTAACCCTTACCTCCAGCCTCGGAATGAGGCCCACTGTCTGCTAGCATGCTGAGTCTAGGGTTCCTACCATAAATGTCAGTCTATTTACATTTATTTGGGGGTCAGTATTCACAACTCCTTAGTTGTGATAAATACTATCTTCTATAGGAATATCATGTTTTAGGAGGTAATAACTGTGCCCCTCCTTAGTCAAACTACACTAAATATTGCAAACAAATAGATTTGGTGACACAATGGGCCTCATTACACGGAAGGCGGTAATCCAGGGTGCTATTAGCACCCTGGACCATGCCGGTAAATTACCGGCACCGCCTTGGCGGAAAGGGGATTTACCGCCCCATTCCAAGGTTGGAGGGGCGGTAAATCCCCTTTCCGCCATTGCCCTTCCCCATTCCCATTTCTGCCCCATAGGGCTCTATGGGAATGGGGAAGGCGCTAATTACGGCACCGCAATTTTGCGGTGCCGTAATTAGCTCCGAGGTCCCTTAGCGGGTTGGTACTTAACGCCTGCAAGAAGCAGGCGTTAATTCCTCCAACCCGCAAAGGGACCTCGTAGTACGGCGGTAAGGGTTAACGGTCACCGTTGCCATTAACGGTGACCGTTAACCCTTACCGCCGTCCGTGTAATGAGGCCCAATGGCTTTTTTGGCTCATTTGGTAGTAATTGACAGAGGGGCATTAAAAGAGATAAACTAAAGTGCACCGTTACCTGAAACAGGGCATATTTCAGCATTTGGCCTGACATCATTTCACTACATTTGCATGGTTGTTTGTGATCTTCTCCATTAAATGGCTTTTCAAGGCCATTGGTTTTTGGTTTGCCCTAAATAAATAAATTGTTGCTTTCATGCGTGTATGCATAGTTTTTGTGTAGACTAAACATTTCAGCATTCTATGTTCATATATGCAAACATCAACTAAATATTCTCTGCTATGAGTGTTTTCAGAACAACTGCTGGTTTGTGTTTCTGAGAGACCAATCAGTGAACCTGCAAGGTTTCCAGTAAGTAAGGCCAAGCTTACTCACTGGTAGCGCGACTGAGCACCAAGGCTCTGACTTAGGCAAGGTGGGATCTGATGTTAAGTGTAGATAAACAGTGGCTCTGAAGCATTGATCGACCATGCAGGAATCAAATACACACTTACATTTTGTAGCAGAAAATGTGCATTATTATTATTACTATTATTAATATTATTTAATTCTAATAACACGCTGTGTGCCCATGAGTGTCCGGTCGCACACATAATAAATGAAACAAACAATAGGCATTTCACAGCAGGAAAAATGAAAGCAATGAAGTCAACTCTACTCATCCCAGCTTCAAATTGAGCAGGTGCACTTTAATCAACTTATTAAACACAGACAAAAGAGGACATCCTCAAGGAGAGAGGAAGAGTGTTCCATTCTTAAGGGGCTTGCACATCGAAGCTCGCTCCACCAAATTTTACAAGCTCAATGGGCAGTTGTAGGGGCTTGTGAGTGATTATTACTGGAACGCAGGAGCTTGTGAGTGATTATTACTGGAACGCAGATTCTGCTTGGGCTGATCAGATACTAGGTGACTCGTTAAATATTAAGGTGTCTGGTGTGAGGGATCAGAGATGAAAGGCGGACACAATGTGGTAGTGTTTTCAACATCAAACATCTTCATTAAAATAAAAGAGTTAGATAAAGACCTTTCTTTCCCTTTCCCTAAAAAGAGTTTCCCTACCTAGGAAACTAAAACTAAAGGTCAGTCTGTGTCTCGTCGTCAACAGTATATAAACTGTCCCTGTGTCCAAAACATATCTACCCTCACACTAGAAATGACTAAGACGTGTAAGGAGAAATTGTCTCTCATCTAGGTTTAGCCAAAAAGTAAAAGTAAAAGTGCTCAAATGTAAAGCAAATAGATAAAGCCAGCAAAAATGGTTTCTTGCAAGAAGACGTCCTTGGATCCAGAGAGAAGTTCCCTTCACCTGGATTATTTCAGTCAGGATGGCGAAAGGGACTTTTTTCAAACAATGTTTCCTTAAGAGAGGCAAGAATGTCTCTTCCATCAAACGAAGTTTCAAGGCTGGCAAACGTGTCTCTTTTACACAACTGTTGTTTCAAGGATTGCAAAAGTGTCTCTTTTACACAACTGCTTCAAGGAGGACTTCCTGGTACACTCTGTTGCCAGGAATCCTGCAGCAGATTCTTTAGATTCCCTGGTATACGTTCCTGCCAAGTAACTTTTGACAATGTCTTTTTCTTTCATAAACTTTAAGTGGATTCCCTGGTGTACGTCCCTGCCAGGAATCCCCTTTTGGTTTTATAGATCGCCTGGTGGACTCCCCTGCCAGAAATCCCCTTGTGGGTTTTATAGATCCACTGGTATACTCTCCTGCCAGGTATCTGCTCCCAAAAGGTTCTCAGCCTGATATCGCTTGGGAATTTCTGCTTCAGTACATTTTCTGAATTCAAACTCAGGGAGAATGGGCTTAATGGTAGGACTATCTATAGTCTGTGCAAGTCATGCATCAGAGGAAGAGTCTTTCAGGCAGTGCTAATGGCACTCATTTCAAGAAACTACAAGGTATGTAAACAAACATCTCCACATACTCAGCATAACACAAGTTGGGACACCTATCACACTTAAGATTGAAAAGTTATTCAAGTAATACACTGTTTCATAGCCTAAAGCCAGGGAAAGGATGTCAGGCTACATTACAAGTCTTATAATGTTATCGATCAACACACTGCAATGATACCTACGGATGTCTCACCCTAACCTAGGAATAGTTGATCATGAGTGGTCTAATTTCCTCACTGATTTTCTCCTGACTCTTTTACTGTTCTACTACTCTTTTTTGGTCTTCCAAGCTCTTGTCTTGCTCTGCTAAAGTCCGTCTTTAACTCTTCCATTTGTTTACTTTGTCTTCTTCCCTATCGAAATTCTGCCTCCTCCTCCTTCACTACACTTTGTTGGCTTCCCATCTTTTTTCAAATCAAATTTTACATTCTTTGCCTTATCTTCAAATCACTCTATGGACTAGCTCCTAACTACCTTGCTGTGCTTTTATCTTTCTATACTCCGTCCCATTCCCTCTGGTCTTCCTCTCTCTTTAGACTGGTGGTTCCTCGTCCTCCGTGTGCTCAGTTTCATTTCCGATCCTTTCAGCTTCTTGCTCTTCTCAACTGGAATATTATTCTACTTTCACTTCGATCTATCACTGTTTAATCTCTCTTTCGTGCTTCCTTAAAACACACCTTCTTCAACACCCCTGAATGATAGCCACCTGGATTTGATTGTTCAATTGTCTCACAATTTTTATTGTACCGTACCCTGTTTTAAAATGTTCAGCACATTGGATTAAAGTGCTTTATAAAACACGAATAAAATACAAATACAAAATAAAGGTAAGTAACTAGGTTTGGGTGATGAGAGGCAGTTAACAAGAATTCTCAAACAGGGTTTAATGCACTCAGCACAATCGCCAACAAAGTTATACTGACATTGTTCCTAAGATTGAACTAACAGGTTTTCCTTGCAGGAAGAGGGAAGCTACCAATCCCAAGACACTAGTGATGCTTCAGATGAGAGTCCTATACCCAGTTTGCAGCACTAAAGGAAAGGAACTGGTCGCTGCAAGGAAGGACAGTACACTCTGTTGATTTTAATGGGGCCTGTGGGGAAAGAAAAAGAGGTATGAAGCCACCCCTCTCAAACCCAGACCAAGAAGACCAATGACGCCAATAACGTTATGTGACAGCACGGTCTGGAATTTCACTTGCTCTGGCCTCCATTCACAACCTCATTCTTTTGGATCTCATCTAGTGCTGGACTTCTCATATCAAGCTAGGCTTCCGCGTATATGGCTGGATGATTGGCAGTAAACATATTAGTTATTGACCTTAGAATGCAGGCCCCTGCTACCTTAAGGGTTACTGCCATCTTTATTGAATTGGGTTCCATGTTTTGTTACTTTGTTCTGAATTAGGCATGGTCCCTGCTGCATTCACAAGAGCCTTTCACGCTCCAAGGTTCGTGTCTGAATGTTGAGCAGCGCAAACATTCATCAGATCCTTTACTGTGACAACAAATAGACTTGGCCATTCTTTCTCATGAAACCATTCCCAAGAGATGTGAGCACGTTGAAAAATAACCAATTATGTCCTGAACACTAGGAAGCAGGAAACACAATAACTGCAACAAACATATTTTAGTGTGAACCAGGCCTCGGCTTGAGGCACTGCCAAAATATTGAATCAGGCGTTGGGTTTTACTGCCCTCGAGCAAGTTACTGGACCCCCAATGGCCTCATCCCAAACACCACCATAGGAATGAGTGCACGTTTGTACGTAAAGCAAGATTTATTGTACAAATTATCCAGGTAGCAGTTGGATAGTACCGTGGGACCAAACCAACTCAAGTCTCAATGAACTGCATCAGTTGTTACATCTTTATACATGTTAGCAACAGTTAAAGCATTCCCAGATATTCTATAATGAGCCAACCCGCAAGTAGGATTGGACAAAACATTTACAAAAGAAGTTCCATCTTTTTCCTCTTTATCTCTCATTGGTCATCGACAATCTTTACTGTAATCTTCTGATTGTGTTCGAAGTCCGCCTTTTCTGGGGATTAGTCTAATGTGTCATTGGGAGGAACGAATGTGCAGAAAGTACTCCCGATTTTCCGACAAACTCCATTGTCCATTGCTGTCAGGAAGTTGACCATGTACCGGTTTTGCAAAGTCATAAGCCTGAGTGCCGCAACTCTTCCCTAATTGCACTGAACGCTGACTTGAAAATGTTCACAAAGAGTAAAGGTTTATTCCTGGACATCTGGAGCCATTTGGCATTGGAGCCACTTGGGTCCCAGGTGCCAGGAGGGTAGTAAAATAGGTCTTGATGTGGCTAAACAGCCAGTACCGATCGGGAATGTCCACTGAAGATGATGCGGCTGAAAGGTAGTTAGATCGTCTACGTTGCAATGGTTCCTGATCTTCACCATCAAACATAGTCTTTGGTTTGTCCATATAAAGTTCTGAAAGGAACGCCAGGGGTACTTCGGACAAAAGGGGGCACAGATGTAACGTTGGGCATCGGTCGTGCCCAAATTAGGTGGTCTTCGCAGAGCACGAGAATGGGCACTTGAAGGGTATAGAAACTGCACACACCTTGCCAGGCTGGAATCAACTGCCTATACACATTCTGTCCACAGGTGCAACAGTTATCTAGAAGAGCAGCCGTACCGGCAGCCAAATCTGCAATGTGAAACATGCAGGCACTGTGGCATTCACTTAAAACGCACAGAAAAATGGGTGAGTGTCTGTATCTTAACAAGGTTTCCAAGCTCCTTGAGCCATGTCAGGTACTGCAATTCATTTCTCGACAGTGTCCCACACTCTTGATATATTCATGCCACCCCTTCTTCTGAGAATCCCCTCATTCCTCCAGTTCTGCAACTCTTCATTCACCCCTTGCTCCAATCCATTTTTAGAAAAAATATCCCCTTCCAACATCAATTGGTCTCTTTCAACACACCTTATGTTTTTTGGCGCAGTACGCTTGGCAACTGAACAGGTTTTTGCCAATTGGTAAGATTAATGCTGTAATTGACTGCCCTTTATACTGCCCTCATACTCTGCAAAGGGCACTAGATATGGGGCATCTGCTACCTCTACCTCACTCTGGATAAACACCCTAGGGATGGCAGAAGCGTGGGGGTGATAGAGCAGATGTAGCAATATCCTACTGATCTCTCTCTCCCCACCTTCCTCATAGGGCCACACCATATGTTATCCGCTGCAGAGCCATGTGCATTCATTCATTGTGGGATATAAACACCCTAGGGATCCCAGAAGCATGGGGGATGAGAGAACAGATGTAGCAATATCCTACAGATCTCTGTCTGCCCACCTTCCTCATATGGCCGTACCATATGTTATCCGCTGCAGAACCATGTGCATTCATTGTGCGATATGAACACCCTGTGGATGCTAGAAGCATGGGTGATCAGAGAGCAGTTGTAGCAATATCCTACAGATGTCTCTCACCCCACCTTCCTCATATGACCATATCATATGTTATCCGCTGCAAAGCCATGTGCATTCATTGTGCGATATGAACACCCTGTAGATGCTAGAAGCATGGGTGATCAGAGAGCAGTTGTAGCAATATCCTACAGATGTCTCTCTCCCCACCTTCCTCATATGACCATATCATATGTTATCCGCTGCAAAGCCATGTGCATTCATTGTGGGATATAAGCACCCTAGGGATGCCAGAAGCATGGGGGATGAGAGCACAGATGTAGCAATATCCTACAGATCTCTGTCTGTCCGCCTTCCTCATACGGCCACACCATATCTTATCCGCTGCAAAGCCATGTGCATTCATTGTGGGATATAAACACCCTAAGGATGCCAGAAGCATGGGGGATGAGAGCACAGATGTAGCAATATCCTACAGATCTCTCTCTCCCCACCTTCCTCATAGGGCCACACCATATGTTATCCACTGCTAAGCCATGTGCATTCATTGTGGGATGTAAAGGCCCTAGGGATGTCAGAGGCATGGGGGATGAGAGAGCAGATTGCTAGGGAGAATTCTCCAGAATGGCTCATTTCCCTTACCTACTGAGTCCCTCAGCAGTTTTGCTGGATTTCTAGGATTTATTTTTTTTCTCCTGGTAAGAGTGTGAGCCTTTTTTCCCACTCGTACATATGTTTTGCTGTGTGTGTTTAACATTTTTGTGTTCATAGACTGTGGCGCCTCACCTACTCCACAGGCATCATCTTTTTTACTGTGTGTGACACAGCACCTTCAGTGCAGTGACACAGGGTTGTCTTTCAGACTCCCCACTGACTCCATTTTTCTGGGACTGACTACTTTTTTCCAGAAACATGCAAAGTTGCCATTAACTTTATGTAGTCTTTAAACCACAGACCCAGCACACCCCATCTTACATGGAGTATTGGAAAGGGTTAACACTTATTCCTTTTTGTCTGTTTCTCTTGGAGCATTGTTTCGCTCCCTTTTCATCAAGACTTGGCTGGTGGTGAGGTAACTACCCTATTTTTCCTACCGCGGTAATCTTAAATAGCCATGGTATTGTTTTAGGCTATCTTGGTAGCCTCAAACTTATACCCGCTTGACCATATACATTTTTATTCGGTCCCAGCTGGGTTTAGTCGCCATTTGTTTTTGAAAAAGTATTTCTCGTGTTTTACTCAGGTTTGGTCCTTTTGTTCACCGTCTTTTCGCGGGCTTCTGCACAGAAGCCCTCCTTAAGGCGCCTGAAAGTCTGGATAGGCAGGATGTGAGGGAGGGGTAACGCAAGTCGCACTCCTGTTTCATTGGGTGGGTGACTGTCCCCGCCAGGACAGCCACCCTGCTGTGTGATTGACAGCCAGGCTATGTTAATGGGGGAAAACTGCATAAAAAGAAGGTTTCTGTGTCTGGAAAGGCGCCACTGGACTGAAAGAACCGACAAAGAGCTGACAGAAGAGGACCCCTACCATGACTGAACCGCCCAGTGAAGCCCTGCTGCAGGTCCGAATTCTCGAACTCCAACGACAGAGAAGATCCTCCAGGAATCTTCTTCCTCTGAGCTGGTAGGACAAACCTGTTTGCCCAAACTGCAAGCCAGGACTTTCTCCTCTGGTCGAATTCGCTGTTCAGAGCTACAGTGGGCCGGATAGCCAGGAAGGTCTGATCCAGCTTGAATTTTAAGAAGCGCACCTTTTATTTGTTGCTTTGCTCTGCTGCTGGTTTCTTCCCTGAGTAGTGCAGGACCCTCCAGTCTTCCTTTTCGTGTCAGTCCGACAGTTGCTTCAGGATCTGTGAGCCTGCAGGAACTACCAGGAACGTCTGCTTCCTCTTCAGCTAAAAGCTTCTTCTCCATATAAAGGTATTGTGCAAATCCGGTTGCTCGTTTCGTTCAGCCGCGATGAATGTGCTTGAAAACTTTCGCCAATCCGAGGGCTTGTCCTTCTCTTCTCTTTAAACTAACTTTCTGCCAACCAACTTGTTCTGGTACTCTTGGCAAAGACTTAACCGCGAACTCCCCTGTACTGTGTGATCTTGAGCAAAAGACTTTTATCCTATTTACTTTGGCCCTAAGCCTTTTTGATTTGATTCCATCACTGTAATTCCTCTTCCTAGATTGCCCTGCTTACTTACCTGTGGGTGATTCCCAATTTTAGTCTAACTTTGTTTTTCCTTCCCTTTTTAAATTACTGAAGTGCCATTTTTCCTCAACTTCATTTTGAGTTTAATTTGTCCAGAATCTATTGGGAGTGGTGTGGTGTATTGGTAACGTGATTTTTCAACTGCTTTACTTTAGTGAAATGTTTTATAACTGATGCGCAAATAAATGTATATTCTTTTACTCAGAAACCTTGAGTCAGTGTTTGTTTGAATCATAGTAATTGCTGTCCTTTGTGTAACTTCTGATACTGCTCACTTACTCTTGAGATAAGTCCGGCTGCTCAGCCATCGCTACCACTTTACTGTGTAGTACAGGCTTGTACCAAAGGTGAATTTGTACTGTCAGTTGTAGTCTTAATTGTGTGTGGTGTTCCCAAAGGGTACTGCATATAATTCTGCCTAACACTGGTGTACAGCGGTGTGGATCACATATAGTAATTACACTTAGAGTGCTGCTATTACCTTGGAGCAACTAACCATAAGGCTAACATCACTAAAAAGCAATATTAATCATGTCTGATATGGAAAGCTACAATCAGGAGACCCTCCTTAGTTACACTGTGGATTATCTGAAAATTCTGTGTAGCTAAAGGAATCTCTCTGCTAAAGGCAAAAAGTTTAAATTGATTGATAGATTGTTAGAGAAACAAAGGGCCTCATCACGACTTCAGCAGTAATCCTTAAATCCGGCGGTGGCGCTATTACCGCCAGATTTAAGGGTCTGCCGAATCAGGGCTTTGGCGGATTTCGCCCCAGCTCTGAGCTGGGGGGAAATCCGCCGAAAATTTGCGCTATTACCGCCGGCGGGAAATCCGCTGGCGGTATTAGCGTGAAAATTCCCCATTGAGCCCAATGGGGAATGGGGCATTCCCGAATGGGCTCAGTGGGGAATGGGGACTTACATTACCGCTGAACTCGTGATCCGGCGGTGTTAGCGCCGGGGAGTTCGGTGGTAGGGCTAATACTGCCCACGCTAATAGCGTTACCGTTACCGCCCAAGTTGTGATGAGGCCCAAAGTCTGGAGGGTAGGTCTGAAATACCTGGCCCCTCAGCAAATGTGTGCTAAATTTAGGAAGATCCCTTCCCAGTACCTTAAGAGGTTTATGGCCCTCAAAAAGCATGATGGTATGCCTTGGGCTACCTGGGTATGTGAATGTTTGAAAAACCTAGATGGCTGGGTTAAGGGTTACAGAGTAAACACTTATGAAGGTATGAGGAATCTTGTTATGTTTGAGTAAATGTATGATGCCTGCTCTCCTGAGCTCAGACAGCACTTGGCTGATTCTAAGGAGATAGATCCAAAGGAGTTAGCTAAGGCTGCTGACTTGTGGGTTGCCAACAGGGCTACTCACAAGGATTCTGGGGCACCTCATAAGAAGGATGAGGGAAAGCAGCCAAAGAAAGATAACAAGGAGAATTCTAATACCTCCAATCCAGAAGAGGGCCACAAACAACAACATAAGGGTAAACCCCAGGAAAAACCGAATCAGGCTAGTGCACCATCTGGACCCAAAACAGATGGAGGTCAGAACAAACCCCCATTCATCAAGACATTTGGGAAATGTTATGTTTGTGGGTCAACTAACCATGTGAAGGGGGATCCCAGATGTAAGGGTAAACCTTCAGCGGTCCACACTGTCTCCTTAGCCTTCTCTCCAGAGGAATAAGTACCTATTGCAAATGGAAACTTTCACCTACTGGCTGATAAACCCATGCGAGTCTCAGCTAGTGTTTCTTTAGTGTCCCTGGCCTTGTGGGAACAACAAATAATTCCATTCCAGATAATACTAAAGAGTATTATAAAGATAGTGTTCTTGTGAATGGCCAGGAGACTCCTGCCATCAAAGACACTGATGCCAGCATAAATGTGGTGGATGAATCATTTTTCAAGGTGGAGGGTGTTGCTAAGGCACCCATACGCCTCACCAAGGAATCTGGAGGCCCTGTGCCAATGCTTCCCCAGTTACCAGCTCTCATCCAGTTTAATGATATGACTGTCAAAATACCTGTTAGTGTGCAGAGTGAAGTGCCTGGGAGAGTTCTGTTGGGTAATGAACTTAAAACTCTTGGAGTTGTGTCAAGCACCCCCAGACCTCCCAGTAAGAGGAGACATGAAGAATCAGATCTGGAAGAAGAGACTGTTTTAGTTGGAGATCCTGACCCTGTTGACCATACTGAGCTGCAGTTTTTACTGGCAGAAGGTGGACCCAACAGGGCAGACTTCAGCAGAGGACAAAGAGAGTGTTATGTTATGTTATGTTATGTTAATTAAACTTATAGAGCGCACAGTCGCCGAGGCATCATGGCGCTGAGGAGGGAGAACTAATCCCACAGATGGTGGCCAGGAGGAGAAAAATTAGAACAGGATTGTCTTAAGAGCTCTTCTGAACCCCAGATGATTAGGGGCGCTTCTAAGTGTCGGGGGGAGGTTTTTCCAAAGTCTAGCTGCAGCGATGGAAAAGGCTTTACCCCCGATCCTTTCATGGTTGAACTTAGAGACAGCTAGAAGGTTGGTGGTCGAGGAACGCAGAGCCCGTGTAGGAACACAGCGAATGAATTTCGCTTGCAAAAACTCAGCTTCTTGGCCAAGAACCGCCTTGTGCACAATACACGGACTTAAAGAGTGTCCTACTCTCAAGGGTCTTCAACAACCTGCTGTTAACCTACTTGATGGGCAAGAAGTTGGAAAGCCAGGTTAAGCTGGGAAGATGGCCTCTTCTACAGTGAACCGACTGCGTCTATCCCTGGGGACTGCAAAGGAATTGTAGTGCCCCTTGCCAACAGACTCCAGTTCCTACAGTTGGCCCATGAGATACCTTCAGCTGGCCATTTGAGTTTAAAAAAAAACAAAGGAGAGGTTCTCCTTATACTTCTACTGGCCTAATATGGGTTCAGAAGTTGACAAATTCTGTAGGAGCTGTCACACTTGCCAAATCTGTGGCAAGAGTGGAACCAAGAATGTGGTAACCCTGGTGCTTCTGCCAGTGGTGGGAATTCCTTTTGAGAGGGTGGGCAGTGACATTGTCGGTCTCCTTGACCCTCCCACATCTTCAGGGAACAGATTTATCCTGGTTGTAGTAGACCATGCTACAAGATACCCTGAAGCCATACCTATGAGAACTGTTACGGCTCAGGCTATGGCTAAGGTTCTACTTGGTATTTTTTACCAGAGTAGGGTTTCCTAAGGAAGTGATATCCGACAGGGGATCCAATTTTATGTCCCACTACATGCAGGCCATGTGGAAAAACAGTGGTGTCACTTACAAGTTCTCTACAGCCTACCATCCACAGACAAATAGTCTGGTAGAGAGGTTTAATCGTACTATGAGGAGCATGATAGGTGCTTTAGAAGAACCCCTTAAGAAAAAGTGGGACCTTCTACTGCCATGCCTTCTCTTTGCATAAAGAGAAGTCCCTCAGGAGGGAGTTGGTTACAGTCTCTTTGAACTTCTCTATGGCCATCCAGTCAGAGGTCCATTGGCCCTGATGAAGGAGGGGTTGGAGAGTGCTCCTTCCCCAAGCCAGTCAGAGTGACTGACTATGTCATAGGTCTCTGGAGGAGAATGTCACACATGATGACAGAAGCAAGTAATAACTTGAAAGCAGGTCAGGCTCTGGTCAAACATTGGCATGACCAGAAGGCCAGCATGGTTGAGTTTACTCAAGACCAGCTTGTACTAGTTATGGTGCCAGCAAGGCAGAGGGTCTTACACAACAAGTGGATAGGACCCTTCAAGTTTGTGCGCATACTTGGAAAGGTGAACTATTTGGTGGACTTAGTCACACCTAAGGAGGCTCCCAGAGTCTTTCACACCAACCGTTTAAACGCTTATGTCTCGAGACCAGAAGTGAGAGCTTTGCTTCTAGCTTCGGCTCAAGAGGAAGAGGAGAGTGAACCTCTACCTGACCTCCTCAGAGGCCAACCTTTAGATGAAAACATAGAAGGAGTTAATCTCTTTTCTCAGCTGACTTCTGAACAACAGGAGGAGTGCAAAGTTCTGTTGAATCAGTTTGCCTCCCTGGGCCAGCATGATATTCTCACTGGTGACTGTTTACTGTGAAAATCAGAGGTTACAGAATGTCAGAACATGTAAGATCCCACATCAAAGGAGAGGTCAACAAGATGCTTGATCTCGGGGTTATAGAGCCATCTACAAGTCCATGGTCTAGTCCAGTTGTTCTAGTACCAAAGGCAGGAACCAAGGAGTAGAGATTCTGTGTGGACTACAGAGCTCTAAATGCAGTCACTAAGACTTATGCCCATCCTTTGCCAAGGACAGATGAACTGGTGGAAAGACTTGGTTCAGCCAAGTACCTCAGTACATTTGACTTAACCTCAGGCTATTGGCAAATAGCACTGACAGACCATGCCAAGGAGAAAACTGCATTTTCCACCCTAGCAGGCCTCTACCAGTTTAAGGTTATGCCTTTTAGACTAAATAATGCACCTGCTACATTTCAAAGTATGGTTAATCAAGTTCTGAATGGGATGGAGGACGTCTGCATGGCATACTTGGATGACATTGCAGTGTTCAGCCCTACATGGAAAGAACATATTGATAACCTTGGATATGTTTTGCAGGTTCTTGTGCAGGCTCATCTGACCATAAAGGCAAGCAAATGTCAAGTGGGTCAGAGTAAAGTGGTCTACCTTGGCCATGAGGTAGGAGGAGGTGAAATATGGTCATTGCCGAGCAAAGTAAACGCTGTGCAAAACTGGGCCACCCCTACTACTCAAACCCAAGTGAAAGCTCTCCTAGGTTTCACTGGGTACTACAGGAATTTCATAGAGAACTATGGGTCCATAGCTTCTCCTTTGAATGTGATCTCCTCTCCAAAATTCCCTAAAAAGGCTAGATGGAATGAGGAGTGCACTCAAGTCTTTTAAAACCTGAAGAAAGCCCTTTGTCAAGCTCCAGTCCTAAGAGCTCCTGATTGCAACCAACCCTTCATTGTGCAGACAGATGCCTCCAATATAGGTATAGGTGCAGTCCTTGGTCAACTGGATGAGAAAGGTTGAGAGCACCCCATTTGCTTCATCAGTAGGAAACTAAAGGAACCAGAAACAAGGTGGGCAACCATAGAGCGTACATGTTTTGCCATTGTGTGGGCTCTGAAGAGGTTTAGACCAGACTTGTATGGATCTACCTTTGTGATTCAGACAGACCACCAACCCTTGTGATGGTTTATGCAAATGAAAGGGGAGAACCCACAACTTGTAAGATGGTCAATCTGCCTGCAAGGGTTTGATTTTACCATTTAACACATAGCAGGATGTCACCACCAGAATGCTGATGGTCTCTCTACAATGTTTTTAACCAACTAGAGGTAGAGATTCATCCAGGAGTGGATTAAATCTCCCTGTCCCTTAGTCTGGGGGGGGCGAGTGTTAGAGATAATTCTCATATATGGCTAATTTCCCTTACCTACTGAGTCCCTCAGCAGCTGTGCTGGATTTCTAGGGTTTATTTTTTTCACCTGGTAAGAGTGTGAGCCTTTTTCCCACTCTTACATGTGGTTTGCTATGTGTATTTCTACTTTTTGTGTGATCTTGGGCAATGGAGCCTCACCTACTCCATAGCCTCATTTTTTCATGTGTGTTACACAGCACCTTCAGTGCAGTGACACAGGGTTGTCTTTGAGACTTACCACCACCTCCATTTTCTGCTGCTGACTACTGTCCCCCAGAAAATGTAAAGTTGCCATTAACTTTATCATAGTCACTTTAAACCACAGACCCAGTACAAACCATCTTACATGGAGTAGTGAAAAGGGTTCATTCTTATCCCTTTTTTGTCTGTGTCTCTTGGAGCATTGTTTCACCCCCTTTACATCAAGACTTGGCTGGTGGCAGTGGTATCTACCCTATTATTTGTACTACGGTTATCTTATATAACCATGGATTTGTTTTAGGCTATTATATTAGCCTCAAACATAAACCCGCTTGGCAATATATGTTTTATTACGATTCTGGCTAGGTTTATTCGCGATTTCCTTTTGTAAATGTCTTTCTCGTGTTTTACTCTGCACGCCAAAACAGATTTGGTCCCTTTGTTCTCCGTCTTTTCGCAGGCTTCTGCACAGAAGCCCATTTTAAGGCACCTGAAAGTCTGAGTAGGCTGGATGTGAGGGAGGGGTCTTAGGAACCCTGCCATGGTTTCCCTTGGAAACCCAAGTTGCACTCCTGTTTGATTGGCTGGGTGACTGTACTTGCCATGACAGCCACCCTGCTGTGTGATTGACAGCCAGGATGTATGAATGGGCGAAAACTGCATAAAGAACAGGTCTCTGGGACTGGAAGAGCAGAGTCACCACTGGAACAAAAGAACCTATGAGGAGCTGATGGAATATGGACCCCTACAACGACTGAACCACCCAGTGAAGCCCTGCTGCAGGTCTGAATCTTCAGAATCCAACGACAAAGAAGATCCTCCAGGAAACTTCTTCCCTTGAGCTGGTGGGACCAACCAGTTCGCCCAAACTGCAAGCCAGGACCCCTCCTCTTGTCGAATTTGCTGTATAGAGCTACAGTGGGCCGGATAGCCAGGAAGGTCGGACCCTGATTGGGTTTTAAGGTCACACCTTTTATTCGCTGCTTTGCTTTGCTGCTGGTTTTTTCCCGGGGTAGCGCAGGACCCTTCAGTCTTCCTACTTATGATCAGTCTGACAGTCGCTTCAGGAACCGTGAGCCTGCAGGAACTACCAGCAACGGCTGCCTCAGCTACAGCTCCCTCTCCATTTTAAGGTACTGTACAAATCAGGTTGTTTGTTGCTTTCAGCCGCGGTGAAAGCGTTTGAAATCTTTCGCCAATACGAGGGCTTGTCCTTCTCTTCTCTTTGAACTAACTTTTCTACCAGCCAACCTTGTCGGGAATCTGTGGCACGAACTTTACCGCAAACTAAACTGTACTGTACTATCTTGAGCAAAAGACTTTTGAACCATTGACTTTGCCCCTAAGCCTTTTCTATCTGATTTTATCATTGTAGTCTCTCTTGTTCAATTGTCCTGAGTACTTACCTGTTGGTGTGATTCAATTTCTGTTAACTTCTGTCTTTCCCTCCCTTTTAAATTGCTGGAGTGCCATTTTGCTCCCACTTCATTTTGTGAGCTTAACTTGTCTGGAATTTAAGGAAAGTGTGGTGTATTAAGAGTGTGATTTTTAGACTGCTTATAATAGTGTAATGTTATACAACTGAAGAGTAAAATAAATGTATATTCTTTTACTTGAAAACTTGGGTCAGTGTTTGTTTGAACCATAGTAATTGCTGTCCTTTGTGTAACTTCTGATACTACTCACTTTACTCTTGAGATAAGTCTGGCTGGTCAGCCACTGCTACCACTTCAACTGTGTAGTACAGGATTGTACCAAAGGTGAATTTGTACTTGCACTTGTAGTCTTAATTGTGTGTGGTGTTCCCAAAGGGTACTGCATATAATCCTGCCTAACACATGTTACACATAAAGGCAGAAGCTAGTGATAACTTGAAAGCAGGTCAGGCTCTGGTCAAACATTGTCATGACTAGAAGGCCAGCATGGTTGAGTTTACTCAAGACCACCTTGTATTAGTTGCGGTGCCAAAAAGGCAGAGGGCTTTGCAGGACAAATGGATAGGACCCCTCAAGGTTGTGGGTAAACTCGGAGAGGTGAACTATTTGGTGGACTTAAGCAGACCTAAGAAGGCTCCCAGAGTCTTTCACAACAACCGTCCGAAGGCATATGTCTCGAGACGAGAAGTGGGAGGTTTGCTTCTAGCTTCAGCTCAAGAGGAAGAGGAGAGTGAACCTCAACCTGACCTCCTCAGAGGCCAACCTTTGGATGAGAAAATAGAAAGAGTCAATCTATCTTCTCAACTGACATCTGAACAACAGGAGGAGTGCAAAGTTCTGTTAAATCAGTTTGCCCCCCTGTTTTCACTTTCACCAGGCTTGACCCCTTGGGGCCAGCATGATATTCTCACTGGTGACTGTCTACCTGTAAAAAGCAGAGGTTACAGAATGTCAGAACATGTGATATCCCCCATCAAAGGAGAGGTCAACAAGATGCTTGATCTAGGGGTTATAGAGCCATCTACAAGTCCATGGTCTAGCCCAGTTGTGTTAGTACCAAAGGCAGGATCCAAGGAGTTGAGATTCTGTGTGGACTATAGAGCTCTAAATGCAGTCACTAAGACTGATGCCCACCCTTTGCCCAGGACAGATGAGCTGGTGGATAGGCTTGGGTTAGCCAAGTTCCTCAGCACATTTGATCTGACATCAGGCTATTGGCAAATAGCCCTGACAGACCATGCCAAGGAGAAAACTACATTTTCCACCCCAGCAGGCCTCTACCAGTTTAAGGTTATGCCTTTTGGACAAGAAATTGCACCTGCTATATTCCAAAGGATGGTCAATCAAGTTCTGAATGGGATGGAGGACTTCTGCATGGCATACTTGGATGACATTGCAGTGTTCAGCCCTACATGGAAAGAACATATTGATCACTTAGGATATGTTTTGCAGGCTTTTGAGCAGGCCCATTCGACCATAAAGGCAAGCAAATGTCAAATTGGACAGAGCAAAGTGGTCTACCTTGGTCATGAGGTAGGAGGAGGTGAAATAAGGCCCTATCCTAGCAAAGTACAAGCTGTACAAAACTGGGCCACCCCTACTACTCAAACCCAAATCAGAGCCTTCCTAGGTCTCACTGGGTACTACAGGAAGTTCATAGAGAACTATGGGACCATAGCTTCTCCCTTGAATGTGATCACCTCTCCAAAATCCCCTAAAAAGGTTAGATGGATTGAGGAGTGCAATCAAGTCTTTGAAAACCTGAAGAAAGCCCTTTGTCAAGCTCCAGTCCTAAGAGCTCCTGATTATCACCAACCCTTCATTGTGCAGACAGATGCCTCCAATACAGGTATAGGTGCAGTCCTTAGTCAACAGGATGAGAAAGGTAGGTAGCAACCCATTTGCTTCATCAGTAGGAAACTGAAGGAACCAGAAACAAGGTGGGCAACCATAGAGCGTGAATGTTTTGCCAATGTGTGGTCTTAGAAGATGTTTAGACCATACTTGTATGGATCTACTTTTGTGATTGAAACTGACCACCAACCCTTGAGATGGTTAAAGCAAATGAAAGGGGAGAACCCACAACTTCTAAGATGGTCAATCTGCCTGCAAGGGTTTGATTTTACCATTGAGCACAAAGCAGGATGTCACCACCAAAATGCCGATGGTCTCTCTAGGATGTTTTTAACCGACTAGAGGTAGAGATTCATCCAGGAGTGGATTAAATCCTCCTGTCCCTTATTCTGGGGGGGCGAGTGTTAGGGAGAATTCTCCAGAATGGCTAATTTCCCTTACCTACTGAGTCCCTCAGCAGCTTTGCTGGATTTCTAGGATTTATTTTTTTCAACTGGTAAGTGTGAGCCTTTTTTCCCACTCTTACATGTGTTTTGCTGTGTGTGTTTTTCATTTGTATGTGTTTTTGGACTGTGGAGCTTCACCTACTCCATAGGCATCATCTTTTTACTGTGTTTTACACAGCACCTTCAGTGCAGTGACACAGGGTTGTCTTTTTTTTGACTTGCCAACTCCGACTTCATTTTTCTGGGACTGACTACTGTCTCCCAGAAACACGTATAGTTGCCATTGACTTTATTAGTCTTTTTAAACGCACAGACCCAGTACAAACTATCTTACATAGAGTTCTGGAAAGGGTTAATAGTCATCCCTTTTTGTCTGTTTCTCATGGAACACTGTTTCATTCCCTTTTCATTAACACTTGGCTGGTGGCAGTGGTAACTACCCTATTTTCCTACCGCGGTTATCTTAAATAACCCTGGTAGTGTTTTAGGCTATCTTAGTAGCCTCGAACTTAAACCCGCTGTCCCATATAGATTTTTTTACCGTTCCAGCTGGGTTTATTTGCCATTTCTTTTTGTAACAGTCTGTCTCGTGTTCTTCTCTGCGTGTCAAACCAGGGTTGATTCCTTTCTTCGCCGTCCTTTTGCAGGCTTCTGCACAGAAGCCCTCCTTAGGCGCCTGAATGTCTGAGGGGAACAGGATGTGAGGGAGGGGTTTGAGACTCCCTGCACAGGGTCTCCTTGGAGATCCATGTCGCACTCTAGTATGATTGACTGAGGTGACCGTCCCGGCGGGACAGCCACCCTCCTGTGTGATGGACAGTGAGGCTGTGTGAATGGGGAAAAACTGCATAAAAGGCAGGTCTCTTGGAACTGGAAGTCAGAGTCACCACTCGAACGAGAGAACCGAAGAGGAGCTGACAGAAGAGGACCCCTACCACGACTGAACCGTCCGGTGAAGACCTGCTGCAGGTCCGAATCTTCATACCCCAACGACAGGGAAGATTTGCAAGGAATCTTCTCCCCTTGAGCTGGTGGGAACAACCAGTTCGCCAAACTGCTCGCCAGGCCTCCCTGCTCTAGTCAAATTTCCTGTACAGAGCTACAGTGAACCGGATAGCCAGGAGGAACAGATCCTGCTTGCGTTTTAAGGAGTTCACCTTTTATTTGTTGCTTTGCTCTGCTGCTGGTTTCTTCCCTGAGCAGTGCAGGACCGTTGAATCTTCCTACTTTGTGTCAGTCCAACAGTCGCTTCAGGAACAGTGAGCCTTCAGGATCTGCCAGGAACCTCTGCCTCAGCTACAGCTTTCTTCTCCATTTAAGGTACTGTTCAAATCCGGTTGTTCGTTTCGTCCAGCCACAGTGAAAAGGTGTGAAACCTTTCTCCGATTCGAGGGCTTGTCCTTCTTCACTCTTTAAAGGAATTTTTCATCTGGCCAACTTCGTTCTGAACTCTTGGCAAAGACTTAACCGCAAACTACCCTGAACTGTGTGATCTTGAGCAAAGACTCTGTTCCATTGGCTTTGGGCCAGGTCCCTTGAATTTGATTTCCTCACTGTAGTTCCTTTTTCTAGATTGCCCTGCTTAAATAATTATTGGTGCTGCTCAATTTCTACCTAATATTTGTCTTTCCCTCCCTTTTAAATTGCTGGAGTGCCATTTTGCACACACTTCATTTTGAGCCTAACTTGTCCAGAATCTATTGTGTGCGGTGTAGTGTATTAGTTAATTGATTTTTCAACTGCTTAATAATAGTGAAATTTTTAATAACGGATGTGTAAATAAATGTGTATTCTCTTACTATGAAACCTTGAGTCAGTGTTGGTTTGAATCATAGTAATTGCTGTCCTTTGTGTAGCTTGTTCTACTGCTCACTTTACTTTTGAGATAAGTCTGGCTGCTCAGCCATCACTACAACTTTACTGTGTAGTACATGCTTGTACCAAAGCCATGTGCATTCATTGTGGGATATAAACAACCTTGGGATGCCAGAAGCATGGGGGATCAAAGTTCAGATGTAGCATAATCCTACAGATCTTTGTCTGCCCACCTTCCTCATATGGCCGTACCATATGTTATCCGCTTCAGAACCATGTGCATTCATTGTGGGCTATAAACACCCTAGGGATGCCAGAAACATGGAGGGTGAGAGAGCAGATGTAGCAATATCCTACAGATCTCTGTCTGCCCACCTTCCTCATATGTTCATAACATATGTTATCCGCTGCAAAGCCATGTGCATTCATTGTGGGATATAAACACCCCAGGGATGCCAGAAGCAATGGGTATGAGAAAGCATATGTAGCAATATCCTACAGATCTCTCTCTGTCCCCCTTCATCATATGACCAACCATTGACAGCCAGGCTGTGTAAATCGGGGAAAACTGCATAAAAAGCAGGTCTCTGGGTCTGGAAAGGCAGTGTCACCACTGGAACAAAAGAACCGATGAGGAGCTGACAGAGAGGACCCCTACAATGACTGAACCGCCCGGTGAAGCCCTGCTGCAGGTCCGAATCTTCAAGCTCCAACAACAGAGAAGATCTACCAGGAATCTTCTTCCCTTGAACTGGTGGGACCAACCAGTTCGCCCAAACTGCAAGCCAGATCGCCCTCCTCTGGTCGAATTTGCTGTACAGAGCTACAGTGAACCGGATAGCAAGGAGGGTCAGACCCTGCTTGGATTTTAAGGAGCGCACCTTTTATTCGTTGCTTTGCTCTGCTGTTGGTTTCTTCCCTGGGCAGTGCAGGACCCACCAGTCTTCCTACTTCATGTCATTCCGACAGTCGCTTCAGGAACCGTGAACCTGCAGGAACTGCCAGGAACGTCCGCCTCAGCTACAGCTTCTTCTCCATTTAAAGGTACTGTGCAAATCGGGTTTTTCGTTTCGTCCAGCCGCGGTGAAGTTGTGTGAAACATTTTGCCAATTCAAGGGCTTGTCTTTCTCTACTCTTTAAACTAACTTTTCTGCCTACCAACTTCATCCGGAACTCTTGGCAAAGACTTAACCGCGAACTACCCTGAACTGTGTGATCTTGAGCAAAACACTTTTGTACCATTGACTTTGGCCCTAAGCCTTTTTGATTTGATTCCATCACTGTAGTTCCTCTTTCTAGGTTTCCCTGCTTAATTACCTGTTGGTGCTACTCAATTTTAGTCTAACATAGTCATTCCCTCCCTTTTAAATGTTTTGAGTGCCATTTTGCACACATTTAATTTAGATCTTCACTTGTCCAGAATCTATTGGGAGTGGTGTGGTGTAATAAGAGTGTGATTTTTCAACTGCTTTACTTTAGTGAGTTGTTATACAACTTATGTGTAAATAAATGTATATTCTTTTGCTCAGAAACCTTCAGTCAGTGTTTGTTTGAATCATAGTAATTGCTGTCCTTTGTGTAATGATTGATACTGCTCACTTGCTCTTGAGATACGTCTGGCTGCTCAGACATCGCTACCACTTTTACTGTGTAGTACAGGCTTGTACCAAAGGTGAATTTTTTACTGTTACTTGTAGTCTTAATTGTGTGGTGGTGTTCCCAAAGGGTACTGCATATAATTCTGCCTAACACTGGTGTACAGCAGTGAGGATCAAGTGTAGTAATTACACTTAGGGAGTAATTCATAGAAATCAGCTCACAAGTGGTGCACGCGGCTGGTGCACAGTGTGCGTGTGCAGCAGTCTGCACCAGCCGCGTGCACCAAAACCCATTTCAGCACACAGCGTATTCATGGATTACAACATCCATAACCAGCCGTGGCACAGAGTGGGCCAGAGACCCTGCAGCAGCGCCAGTTATGCCCCCAACCCCGCCCCATGTGCCATGAACAGCGCACAAATCCAGTACGTGGCGCAAAGGCCAGTATAGCAGCATACAGCCCCCAAACCACGAAAATGGGTGTAAAACTCCCCACACATGCCCCAGAATATACGTACCCCACTTGCGTCAGCGAAAACGCATGCCAAACAACCCGCACACCCCTCAGAATACACGTACCCGCTCGCGCCAGCGAAAATGCGTGTAAAACTCCCTGCGCACGCCCCAGAATACACGTACCCACTCGTGCCAGTAAATCGCATACAAAAAGCAACCCCTGTGGTTTACCCTGCCTGTGAGGTATGCCCAGGGTGGATGGGGTGCCTTCGTGTATTTGGGGGGTGCGCAGGAATTCTCACATGTGATAGGCCCTGTGCGATCGTCCTACGTGTATTTGGGGGGTGCGCAGGAAGTTACACACGCGATAGGTCTTGTGCGAGCGGGGAACGTGTATTCGGGAGGTGCGCGGGAAGTACCACACGCAATAGGCCCTGTGCGAGCATGCTACATGTATTTGGGGGGTGCACGGGATGTTACACACGCGATAGGCCTTGGGCGAGCAGGGTACGTGTATTCGGGGGGGTGTGTGGGAATTCTCACATGCGATAGTCCTTGTGGGAGCTGGGTACGTGTATTTGGGTGGTGCACGGGAAGTTACACACGCGATAGGTCCTGTACGAGCGGGGTAAGTGTATTTGCGGGGTGCGTGGGAATTTTCACACATGATAGGCCCTGTGTGAGCGTGCTACTTGTAGTTGGGGGATGCGCGGGAAGTTACACATGCGATAGGCCCTGTACGAGCGGGGTATGTGTATTTGTGGGGTGCGCTGGAATTCTCACACGCGATAGGCCTTGTGGGAGTGGGGTACGTGTATTGGGGGTACACGGGAAGTACCACACGCGAGAGGTCCTGTACGAGCGGGGTACATGTATTAAGAGTGTGCTTTTTCAACTGCTTTACTTTAGGGACAGGTTTCATAATTGATGTGTAAATAAATGTATATTCTTTTACTCAGAAAGCTTGAGTCAGTGTTTGTTTGAATCATAGTAATTGCTGTCCTTTGTGTAATAATTGATACTGCTCACTTACTCTTGAGATAAGTCTGGCTGCTCAGCCATCGCTACCACTTTTACTGTGTAGTACAGGCTTGTACCAAAGGTGAATTTGTACTGTTACTTGTAGTCTTAATTGTGTGTGGTGTTCCCAAATGGTACTGCATATAATTCTGCCTAACACTGGTGTACAGCGGTGAGGATCAAGTATAGTAATTACACTTAGGGGGTAATTCAGAGAAATCAGCGCACAAGTGGCGCACGCGGCTGGTGCACAGTGTGCGCGTGCGGCAGTCTGCACCAGCTGCGTGCGTCAAAACCCATTTCAGCACACAGCGTATTCATGGATTACAACATCCATAACCAGCCGTGGCGCAGAGTGGCGCAGCGACCCTGCAGCAGCACCAGTTATGCCCCCAAGCCCGCCCCGTGCACCATGAACAGCGCACAAATCCAGTACATGGTACAAAGGACAGTGGAGCAGCATAAAGCCCTGCAACCACGAAAACACGTGTAAAACTCCCCACACACACCATAGAATACACGTACGTCGCTCGCACCAGCGCAAACGCATGTCAAACACCCTGCGCACCCCTCAGAATACACGTACCCAGCTTGCGCCAGTGAAAACACATGTAAAACTCCCTGCGCACGCCCCAGAATACACGTACTCGCTCGTGCCAGGTGAATCGCATACAAAAAGCATGCCCCAGTGGTGTGGCCTGCCTGTGGGGCATGCCCAGGGTAGTTGGGGTGCCTGTGTGTATTTGGGGGGTGCGTAGGAATTCTCACACCCGATAGGCCCTGTGCGATCGTGCTACATGTATTTGGGGCTGCGCGGGAAGTTACACATGTGATGGGCCTTGTGCGAGCGGGGTACGTGTATTCGGGGGGTGAGTGGGAATTCTCACATGTGATAGTCCTTGTGGGAGCGGGGTACATGTATTTGGGGGGTGCACAGGAAGTTACACACGTGATAGACCCTGTACGAGTGGGTACATGTATTTGGGGGGTGCGTGGGAATTTTCACATGCGATAGGCCCTGTGTGAGCATGCTACGTGTATTTGGGGAGTGCGTGGGAAGTTACACACGCGATAGGCCTTGTACGAGCGGGGTACATGTATTTGTATGGTCCGCTGGACTCCTCACACGCGATAGGCCTTGTGCAAGCAGGGTACGTGTATTGGGCGGGTGCCCGGGAAGTACCACATGCGAAAGGCCCTGTACGAGTGGGGTACATGTATTCGGGGGTGCGCAGGGAGTTTTACATGCTATTTGGCATCGTGGTCCCTCCCGAGTGTGCGGTTTCCCCCCTCCCCAGCAGGCCCCGACTCATGTCCCCTTGCACCACTTCACCCACCCAGCAGTGAGGGGCACCTGCCAGCAGGCCACGACTCATGTCCCCCTGCACCCCCTCACCCACCCAGCAGTGAGGAGCACCTGCCAGCAGGCCCCGACTCATGTCCCCCTGTACCCACTCACCCACCCAGCAGTGAGGGGCGCCTGCCAGCAGGCCCCGACTCATGTCCCCCTGCACCCCCTCACCCAACTAGCAGTGAGGGCACCTGCCAGCAGGCCCCGACTCATGTCCCCCTGCACCTACTCATCCACCCAGCAGTGAGGGACACCTGCCAGCAGGTCCCGACTCATGTCCCCCTGCGCCCCCGCTCCCACCCAGCAGTGATGGGCACCTGCCAGCAGGCCCCGACTCATGTCCCCCTGCACCCCCTCACCCACCCAGCAGTGAGGGGCACCTGCCAGTAGGCCTCCTTCTGGCAGGTGCCCTCACTGCTGGGTGAGTGAGTGGGTGCAGGGGGACATGCGTCGGGGCCTTTTGTCCCCCTGCACCCCCTCACCCACCCAGCAGTGAGGGGGTGCAGGGGGACAAAAGGCCCCGACTCATGTCCCCCTGCACCCACTCACCCACCCAGCAGTGAGGGGCACCTGCCAGGAGGCTCCAATTCATGTCCCCCCACCGACACGTCATCACAATCCACAATCATGGCCTTTATGGTGACCCAAATCCCACCCAACGCCACCCCAGTCTAAACACCGAACCAAGTATTCCATCCACCCCACATTGAAATCCCCATTACATGATACATGCCAAATGGCAAGTATGCACATCAATACATGTCTGTCACACACACACAATGGGTGCAAGTGAATGAGAGAACCCACATCGTGACATGCATGAAACCAATGAGAGAATACCACACATTGAAGTATGAAAAAAGAATGCATTAAACACAAAAGCAAGGGAATGAAATGAAATCACACAATAATGGAAATAATAAACAAAATGCTGCATGTTCCATAAAAAACATATGAAAGCAGAATCAAAATAAATCCAAATGAAAATGGGTCCAAAGTGACCATCCAGCAAAACAAATCCAAAGAAAACAAATCTGAATAATCCATTGCTCCATGGTAAACACAAAAAAATGATGAGAAAAGCAGTCTTCAACTATATACAAAGAACACATCCAGGGTCCATGAGCCCAACAGTTGAAAGGAAACCTAGAAAAATCCCTACCTAATAAAGAACTATCTACAAAAAGGTGGGCACAGTCCAAGCGCCCCAAATGAAAGAAAAACATAAATGAAACCTAACACTAACTAACTATATACAATGGCGGCGGGCAAGTCCTACGGCTCACTAGTCGATTTCCCGGGCCAGGGCATCATCAAACTCCTGTTCCATGGTCTGGGGTTTCGCAGGGATACAACCATGTCCACCTCCAACTCCCTGCGAATTGCCTCGAGGCACTCGGCCTGCCTCAGCGCCCTGCGTATGGAGTTCTCCGCCCTGACCATAGTGAGCCGTGCCTCTTCGGCCCACCGCCGCTCTGCATCTATGTGCTGGCCCAACCGGAAGACACTCCCAATCCAGGGTCCTCCTGCCCTCCGGCCGATGCCTGCCCCTCTGATGTTGATGGCCCTGAGCCATCATCGCTCCCACTATGAGTCTGCTGCTGCTGTGCCTGTGCCCTGCCTCTTGATGCCTGCACGTTCTCCTCCTGCTGGGGTGCAGTTGTTGGGGTGGCCACCCCTGCTGGACCTCCGACTCCCGACTGTTGCTGGGATGTGTCCTCCACCAGTCTGGCCGCTGGGTCAGATGTAGTGCCTCAGGGTACCCAGGTAATACATGGGCCGGAAGATGGCACGTAGGATGACTGGCACATAGGGGGTTCAGTTGAGGAGGGGGTTGGAAGAAGGTCCAGCACACAGAGGAATCCAGCACTGGTGACCCGTCCTAGTAGGTAGACGCGGTCAAAGAGGCATCCGAGATGACGTGCAGTGTCTTCACGAAAACACTGCAGGTCAGCTCACATGCCCCATTGACGCAACGCCATCCCAGCCAGGACAGGCTCAGCATGGTCCCTTATTGCCACGTCTGCAGGGAGAGGAAGGCCAGTTGTTGTGTGCTCATTCCCTCCCTGAAAACGGGTCTGGACGTAGACATCCCTGCTGGTGGCAGATGATGCAGTCATAGGATCGTGGACAGGATTACACACAGGCACCTCCGCGGCGGTCTGTGCTGCCTCCTGTCCCTGATCCTGGACTGCACCACTAGCACCAGTGGAATCCCCCCTCCAGGCCCCGTGCGTGTGACTTCAATGGCCTCCTCCTCAACCAAACCCCCCACCAACCTGGATGACTCCGTGCCATCTTCCTCCATCGGGCCCTGTGGGGTCTCAGCTGCCCCTTCTGCTGCCGAGGAGTCCACCTCTGACCTCTGCCTCTTGGACCTACCCTCGGCAGCTGCGGCCACGGACGCGGCACCAGACTCCTCACTCCCCGACGAGATGACAACATGGGATGGGAGCCGGGCCTTGCGTCTCCGGCTGGCGGTGCGATCCCTGCCGCTTGGCTCCACAGCACCATCTCCGCGCTCTTCATCAGTTGACGCTGCAGACAGGGAGAGATAGAACACAGGAATCAGGGCACTGTACAATGGTCTGATGCACACATGATAGTTGCACATGAGTGGCAGTGTCAAACTTCAGACATGGCATCACACTCCCCAAAACACATGTCATTTGAACTCACGCACATGAGCAAATCAACAGTAATGTTTTACCAGGCAGCACCATCCATACACAAACAACAGCATGAGCAGCCAAAGGTGAGCCTGACGTCATATGCAACACAGGGAGTGCAGAACACATGCACACACGCCACCAGACATACATGCATCTGTACATCTCCACCTGTCACAGTGACAACATTGCCATCCATGTCACATCTGTCAGTCAGCCTCCTACATGTCAGTGTCACATGCATCCATGGTGTATCACAGTTGCACACTTGTCAAATACACACACATGCAAATGTACATAGTGCAGATACATGCAGGAGGAAGCAGCATCCATGTGTGACACCACAGCTATGCCACAGTACATACACAGAAATTTAAAAATGTGTGCACCCACACCTGCATTTGGCCAGCATGCTTACCAACACATACACCATCGATGTGTCTCACACATGAGAGGACTCACATGCGGCAGGCTCATGTCCCTGTACATACACATCCATACATGGCCCTACAAAGACATATGTGCAACCTGCACACTCCTGCCACACCTCAACATGCACTGTGTCCAATCAGTATGCATGTACACTTACCGCTCGACTCCAGACGGGTCTGCCTCTCAAGAACCTGGAGGTGGAGTGCTGGGAGTATATGTTCCAGGACCATCATCTGGTTGTTGGTTAGGCAGACCCGGCACCCCTCAGCATCTGCTGCCTTCAAGAGGCGCCGGGCCTTGTTGATGGTCCTTGACCTGAACCTGAACCTGAAGTTCTCCCAGCGCTTCCGGACGTGTTGAATGTCACGGACTGCCACCCCCTCCACGTTGATGGCAGTCACGATGTCCATCCAGATCCTCTTCTGTCCTTCATTGTCGGCGCACAAACTTTCAAAGAGGGCATCATACTGCCCCAGGACTTGCTCCACCAGGGTACCAACTTCATTAGCGCTGAATCTGGTAGCCCTCTGCCTCTCTGCTGGGGGGTTGCCATTTGTGCCAGATGGTGTTGTGTCCGACATGGCAACCCCCGAGGCAGGTCTGGGTGGGCAACTGGGTCTTGGGGCTGGGCTGTGGAGCGATGGTATCCCAGTCGGGAGTCTTCTGTTCCAGCAGGGGTGGTCACAGCAACTGCACCCCTGCAGATGGCTGACGTGCAGGCACCAAACAGCAGGGCATGTGGGCAGCAGGCAGGCAGCAGCAGATGGCAGGTGGGAGCGTGCTCGTGGCTCTGGGGGGCAGGAAAATGGCCTTCTGGTCAGGAGCGTGGTCTTCCGTGTGTTGTTGTGTGGCCAGCTTGATACAGAGTGATTTGGCACGTGAAAAAACTGCACGTCAGCGTGTAATTCGAGGAAAGGCCCTTAGCGAGTAGGTGCGTCTTTGACGTTACACGCGCGGGCGTTTCCCTGTGATGAGTGCACAGTGATTCAGCACATGAAGGAGCGTGGTCTTCTGTGTGTTGTTGTGTGGCCAGCTTGGTACAGAGTGGTTTGGCACGTGAAAAAACTGAACGTCAGCGTGTAATTCGAGGAAAGGCCCTTAGCGAGTAGGCGCGTCTGTGACGTTAGGCACGCGGGCGTTTCACTGTGATGGGTGCATAGTGATTCAGCATATGAAAAAAAAGCACATCCACGTGTTGATGCGTGTAATTCGAGGAAAGACCCTTAGCGCGTAAGCGCGTCTATGACGTTACGCACGCAGGTGTTGCTCTCCACACGGGTTAAAGGTGAGCGCGGGCCAGCAAAACACTGTACGTGCTGTCCGTGGAGACCGATGCGTGTGTTTACTCTGCTGGAATCACACGAGATTACTTCACAGCGTCTGAAGCCCGAACCTCTTCTTTTGGCGGGGTGTTGCCTACGCGCACAAGCGTTTGTGTTTTTTTTTTTCACGTAAGGCAGACAGTGAGTCGCATATGCTTTTTTCCCACTGTGGTACCCCCTGTGCATGAATACTGTTTAGAGATCATTGTAGCCCGCGTGTTCCGCAAGTACGTGTTTTTTGTGTTCCTGGGTGCCACACCGTACTGCTGGAGGTAATATTCACGCATGTAGGCTACTGGGGTCGCATGCTCTCATTTTTTTTTTTCTAATTTGGTGAGCTTAATCTCATTTTAAATTTTGATTTTTAATTGTTATTTTTCTTCAGGGGGTGCCTAAGCATTGCGTGACCCGTCATTTCTCATCAGGGGTCACAGACAGCCTTGCAGGGGCACTTGGGTACCCATACCATCAAGACCATCAAGTACCCTGCTCCCTTCTAGCCAATTGCCCAGGACAATTGTTGAGTGAACCTCCCATAGCCCATTTTCTATCAGCGCAATGGTTGGGAGGCCACCAAAGGCTAAGGGTAGCAAAGTTGGCCGTCCTCCAAGGGCTGGACATGGTCGGGCATGTGGGCGCAGAGACCAGGGAGGATGAGGAGTCCAGGATGGCCAGGCTGGCTGCAGGGGTGGAAGAGGCAGGGGTGCCCCTCTGGGACAGGATGCACAGCCATGTGCTGGTGCAGACATGCCACTACCCCCTGTGTTTCCTGGTGATGCAGCTATTGCACCACAACCTGGTGCATATATCACCCAACAACAATCTACTTCTGCTGTCACAGGCCACCGGTGGTGGTAGCTGCAGGTGCAGCTGTGGATACCTCAACCCGGGCTCTGGGTCAGGCAGCACATGTTTCGTTGTGTGAGGAGGACTCCCAGGACGTTTTCCATCTTGTCCGGAAGGTGGGCTCATGTGCGTCCACTGTGGCTGTGACTGTGGCACACATATCTGGGGCAGTACTCACATCTGCTGCTCCAAGCAGCCGGGTGGTGGTAACTGCATGTGCAGATGCAGCCAACACTACCCCGGCAGTGACTCAGACCTGAGCAAGACCTTGGGCCTCATTACGACCCTGGCGTTAACCATGGCGCTATTAGCGCCATGGTTGACGCCAGTATTTTTCCAACTCCGCCATGGTGAATGGCAGAATTACTGCCCCATCCCAAGGTTGGCGGGGCGGTAATTCCCCATTCACCATGGGCCCTTCCCCATTCCCATTTTTGGCCCATAGGGCTCAGTGGGAATGGGGAAGGCGCTAATTACGGCACCGTAAATTACGGTGCCGTAATTAGCTCCTAGGTCCCTTTGCGGGTTGGTTTTTTAACGCCTGCTAAAAGTAGGCGGTAAAGTGCAACCCGCAAAGGGACCTCGTAATCAGGCGTTAAGGCTTTAACGGCGCCGACACCTTTTTACGGTGCCGTTAACCCTTTAACGGCTGGGTTGTAATGAGGCCCCTTCTGTCCTCATACCAACACCCACTGCATTGGTCCAGTCCACCAGCGCCACTGCCCCCACTGAACAGGGCCACATTGCCCCCTCAGGGTCAGTACCACCGTCTAAAAGGAGGAAGCATGCTCCTGCACAAGAGGCTGGGACCCCAGGCATGGCTCTGGCCTCCGGCACGTCAAGGAAGAAGCCTTTCTGCAATCAAGAACTGGATTTCCTTGTGGGCTTCGTGTCGGAACATCAACGCAATATGCGTGTGGGCCCACAGTGCCATACAACACATCACCAGCATTGGGTCCACTGGCAGCGTGTTGCGGATGGTGTGACATCCATGGGATTCCAGGTGCGCACAGCTCAGTACTGCTACAAGTGCTGGAATGACCTCAAATGCAGTGCTAAGCAAAAGCGTGCCTCCAATTACTCCATGTCTCTGGTGACTGGTGGTGGGCCACCATCAGAGGAGGATGAACTCATTCAGCATGAGGAGATCGCTTCAGAGTTCATCTCGGAGGAACAAATCCATGGAGTGGGAGAGAGGATTGACTATGATGCATCATCTGGTGAGTATTGATGCGTGCAACTCAATGACAAGTGTGTTTAGCATGTGTGACCTGACCAGCTACAAGTTGGTTCTTACCTATCCTCAATCTCCCTCTCCACCTGTGTTGTTCACCAGGGGTCTGAACTTTCGGCCTCACTTTACAAAGAGAACCTGGCAGCTCTTGACTACTGCATTATCATTTTTTCATACCACTCCTGGTGCTATGCTGATGACAACCAACTCATTTCCTGGCTGCCCTTGGTCACCTCTTGTCCCTCCCTTATTTCAGATAGCCTCATTGCCATTTGCATTTGGTGTACTACCAATGGCCTCTGTCTGAATGCCAGCAAGACTGACATCCTCCTCATTGATGCACCTTTTCCATCCTTTGCAATCAATCTCTGCCCTCCCTAACATTCTCCTACATGCTCACAGTCTGTCAAGCTCTGGTTCATTCAAGGTTGGGGTACTGTGACAGTCTCATTCAATAATCGACCGGCCTCCGCCCTCCACCACTAATCTGGTACAGGACTGCAAGACTTGTCCTTGGCCACAAGCCCTGGGATCCCATCATTCCAGCTATGTGACCCTTTCACTGGCTACTAGTGGATGCAAGGATGTTACTTCAGATCCTCTGCATCGTGCACAAGGTTTCTTTGGGTCAGGGTAAGAGATACCTTACACAATCCATCTACCAATTCATCCCCCTTGAGTCCTTTCATCCTCTACCCCACACTCCCTCAAGCTCAGTCGTTAAATATAATGCAAGAAGCAGGCGTTAAATCCTCCAACCCGCAAAGGGACCTCGTAGTACGGCGGTAAGGGTTAACGGTCACTGTTGCCGTTAACGGTGACCGTTAACCCTTACCGCCGTCCGTGTAATGAGGCCCATTGACTTAGTTGGAGTGCTGAATTGAAGTCCCTTAACAGAGTGGGGGCTCGAGCTTGTGCAGCTTAATACAGTGTGCTAACTGACAGGATACATACATCCTGTTGGATCACCACGCTGTGTTACACTGTAAAAGCACTCCTCAAAGGAACGCTCTAAGGAAACAGTCTGTTTTGCAAAATAAAATACTAACTTTGGAAAGTCAGGAAGGAAATCAATTTCCAGAATGACAACACTGGTAGACATCAAAATAGCGAGAGAACACCTCTTACATAAGTTATTTGTGAGAGGTGAGTGGGTTTATCTTGACGAGACGGTGTGGTTGCGGGCAATCGCACCCCAGATCACTGAAACAGGGTCAGCCATATGGAGAGATCATGGTCCCTTACATGTGGCCCTGCGTTAAATATATATGGCCCTTAAAGCCAAAGATGAGCACGACAATATTGTCAGGGTAGCGAGATATTTATATTTATATATGGGAGACATACAGGACAAATGTGCTGAAGGCCAAGATCTGGCAAATAGGCAAATGATGGCATTAGAGAAGGCCCAATCTGACCTGGACTCTTCCGAGCAGAGACTGCAGAGGAGCCAGGAGTCAGAAAAGGAGAGTAGAAAGTATCTCATTAAAATAAAAGAGGATATGGGTATCCTGCAACAGGAACAGTCTGACCAGGATACCAGATTTCTGGCCTTGCAGAAGGACTACCAAGAAGGTTTGGACTCCCTACTGCAGAGCCAGAAAAAGATAGAATAACAACTGGACTTCAATAGGGTATGTGCTGAGCAGGTAGTCACCCTGAAAAGCCACCTAGCTAGGGAGAAGGCAAAGAGCAACAAATTATTTCTGAAAGACCTGGACACCCAGGCAGAGTTTGAGGAAGAGCGACAGAAAGCTGGTGTCTTCCAAAGGCAAAGGGACGACCTGGCGGCACAGATGCAGGCTCTTAGTCAGGAAAGTGACACCTTAGGCCAGGAAGTCTGCCACTTAAAAAGGGAAATGGAAGAAAATCACTTGGCCCTCCAGGGACTGGGTGGCCTCCAAAAAGAACATCAGAACTTGTTAGAGCACACCAGGAGGGTGGAAGATGCTCTGGCAAGAAAGGAGCAGGCCAGTAGGGATGGGACTCAGGAGGTAACCCTCCTGCAGTAAAGACTGGCCCAGTGCTCCAGGACCAATCAGGAAACGCAGAGAGAGAATGAGGCTCTCTGCCAGCACAATGATAGGCTCCAACAACAGGTAGCCATGCAGGAGAGACTGATAGAGTCTAGTATGGCCTTGGTTGAGGAACTGAAAGCACAGGCTCTTGCATTGCAACAGGGAGCAGGGGCTGATAGAGATGAGGTTTGCTGGGAAAGGGAAACACCTGAGCATAACCTCAGGAGCCCTAGAACCAGAGGCCTTCATCTCTCCCAGACCCTGGACATTGCCACCCCCATGGCCCCTGGCACACATGAGCACAGGGCCACAGGGATGGCAGATTACTATCCTGCCAAAAGTATGGGTCTCATAGGCCAGTACCACCCAGGAATGGATGGGTGGGCATCCGGGTATGGGCACCCAAGTACAGTGCAATTTAGTGGGGAACCCCAGGAGAGTAGGCCCACTAAGGGCATCCTAAAAACCTCTGCCCAGTTAGGTCAGTAGGGGGGTACTCATCAAATCCTGGCAGCAAGGAGGAATCTGAAGACTCCTCTGAACATCACAGGACACAGGAGACCAGGTCCCCACATTCTGCCAGCCATTCTCAGGCTCGCAGAATCTGGGAAAACCTGGAAGATCAGACGGGCACCTATGGGAGCAGTGCTTCTGAGTCAGAGGATGAATGGACCAGGGTTACCCGAACCAAAAAGGCCAATAAGGCAAAAAGGGCCTTGCTTAAAGACCTCTTAAAACAGATTAAGGCAATAAGGAGTGTCATCACCCCTTATCACAAGAACGCCAAGTGTTCTGTTTGGGAACACTTGGAGCTTTATGAGCAAATGATGGAGACTTTCCATTTGAAGGACAGTAGTAGCTGCATTCAGTATGTCAAATGGACATTCTCCCAGAATACTCCAGTTTCTTTGCGGGGCTGGAGGACCAAAACTATTCAAGATGGTCGACATATAGGGCGGCCATCTTGAAACATTTTTCTGTTCACAGAAATCCCCAAGAGGCTCGCAAGGCAGCATACAATTTGCAATGTGGGGAGGATCAGGCCCCACAAGAATTTGTGCAGGAATTGAAGCGTGCCTTTGCGCAGACTACCAGAAGGGTGCGCACGGACAGCAAAGGATTTGTTAACACTTTTTTCCATGCCTTGCCCAAATACTTCATGGACCAGCTAGTGAGAGATTTTCATGAGAAAAGGTCACTAGACTGGGTTATTGAACAGGCTACCCGCATCTGTGAGGAGCAGAACCCAATAGAAATTAAAAATAAAGCCCAGAAAAGCCCCAAATCAACCAGCACACCTGCTGCTGCAAAGGTGGCAGAGGTAAAGGTTGCCCCCATTTTAGATTTGGAGATGGGGGGCCTAAAAACCTGCCTGCACCGAATAATTCTAAACCCAGAAGGCCCTCGGGCCAGTCACAGACAGGGAGTCAGGGAGGTAGTCCCACAAATGGGGTCCCTCACTCCCCTGATTATGTAAATCCCCGTTACAAGGGAAACCGACCCATCCTGGGTTATGTGTGGACTCCTCCAGCCCAAGGGGGGGGATCCAGCTAAGCACCTAACCCAGGGAACTTCCCTCCTAACTTCCCACAGGAGGGCAGAAATTCACCAAACCCTGGGCAGAACTTTTTCCCCAGGTATCCACCCAACTTCCAACCCCAAAATCATCCATCCTTCTTTCCCCACTTCCCTGAGCCCAGAGCACCTAATCCAGGAGAGGGGCGGCCAAGGGTGGAGGGGTACCCAAATCTTCCCAACCCGGGGTACTACCAGAGAAGGGATAGTTACCCTTCCCGGGATCAGCCCAGGGGAGAAAACAGAAGCCCATATCAGCCTGAGTGGGTTTAACAGTTAGAGTGCCAGGTCCAAAATATGGCACAGGATCTGAGTCACATGCTGAAGGCTCAACAGAACCCTCAGATGAGCATGCCAGCGCAGAATACCCCAAACCCTGGACCTGGTGCTCCAGAACAATGACGGGGGCAGCACCCCGATAACCCATCGGTTCCCAGGGAGGAGGCACAAAGGGAAGGGGGGTGTAAAGCCTTGGAGGAAGCTTCCTTCCCCACTTGTAAACAGCCCCTGGAAACCTAGGAAACGGAAACAAAATCTCCTACCCCTGAAAGTCTGCCACCCAAGGAGCAGAGAGGACGTAGGAGAAACAGAGGACCCAAACAGAGCCATTTTGTGGAGGAGGTACAGGCCTTCCAATTTGAGGGAGAGGTATCCTCAGAGGATCCTGGGAAAAGGATCTTCTCCTTCAGAGATGGGGGAACTCCTCCCAAGGAAAAATGGGTCCCAAGGGATTCCAATCCAGACTGGGTGGATGTGGGGATTGAGCTGTCGCTGCCCATCATTCTATCCCAGAACCAACAATACTGAAAACCCTTGGTTCAAACCCATCCTGGTGACTGCCTCCAAAAAGAGGGGGGGGCAGAACCGGAACCAGGGGAACCCAAAACTGCATCAATAGACTGGGTAGATGTGGGGATTGAGCTGTCACCGCCCCTCATTCTATCTCAGAACCAACAATACCGAAAACCCCTGGTTCAAACCCATCCTGGTGACTGCCTCCAAAAAGGGGGGGGGGGGCCCAGAACCGGAACCAGGGAACCTAAAACCGCATCAATAGACTGGTAGATGTGGGGATTGAGCTGTCGCCGCCCATCATTCTATCCCAGAAGCAACAATACCGAAAACCCCTGGTTCAAACCCATCCTGGTGACTGCCTCCAAAAAGGGGGGGCGGCCCAGAACCGGAACCAGGGGAACCCAAAACTGCATCAATAGACTGGGTAGATGTGGGGATTGAGCTGACGCCGCCCATCATTCATCCCAGAACCAACAATACCGAAAATCCCCTGGTTCAAACCCATCCTGGTGACTGCCTCCAAAAGAGGGGGGGCGGCCCAGAACCGGAACCAGGGGAACCCAAAATGGCTCTGATCTCCAATTGCCAACTTTTTCTTTCAGATTCCCAAGACTCTCCACAGAATTCTGCCCAAATCTCTTCTCCTCTCAATGTCCATAAACATAAAATTAGCCCACAGTGTCCAGAAATGTGCCAATTACAGCCCGACGAGTAAGAACGAAGGAAATAACTCATGGGGACACTGGATCCCAAGCTACCCTTCTGTCCAAAAGGGCCTTTGATGAACTAAATGCAGGAAGGGGGGAGAATTACCGTATTCCTCTCACCTCTCTTCCTGGACAACTGCAGAACTTTGACGGGAAGGAAATTCCCGTTGAGGGGACTGCAGACTTGGACATTAAAATTGGGCGACACAAGGTGAAACACCCGGTCATAGTAGTGACTCCAGAGGGCACCCCTTGTTTACTAGGGAATGACCTCCTGAGAAGGTTGTCACCCTAATAGATTGCGTAAACAAGGTCCTCTGGACCCAGACTAGCCGACCAATAAAATTAAAACAGAGTGTCAACCATGTTAGTTTAAACGGCACATGCCACATGGTTGAACAAAAATCTGACCAAGTAGAATTTCACTTCCAGAACAACCAAATTCCAGACGTGACAGTAATAGCAGTAGGACAACAGACTGGTGATGGGGGGTCCTCTCTATTTCTGAAAATCAACCTTCCTTCCAGTTTAAGGTGGTATTCCACACTGGAAGGAAACACTCTGAAATTCTTTACTAATCCACAATCAGAACTCCCACTCCTATAGTCCAGAAAGATGTGAAATCAGCTCAGAGCCTGGCTGATATTCAGCAAATTGAGAGCAGTTGTTCATCCCTGTTCAGTTAAATGATGGGAAGGACTCTGTTCTCGCTCGAGTGTGTGTGAACAACGGTAAGAGCTTCATCAGCGAAGCCATGTTCCGCCAACTCCCAAAAGATCCAGCCATCCCACATTCAAACTGATAGACAAATGGGAAATGGACCTGGAAGCACCTAATTCCAAACATCTCCTGCCAAGCAGGTGTATGCTCAAAATCTCCATTGGCAACAAGAGCATAGTCCATAATTGTTGGGTCGTGCGAGACGTCACTGCCGCCTTTTACTTAGGCAGTGACATTCTCAATCGCTTTGCCATTAGTTTGGACCTAATAAACTTCAAAGCTTGGTCCCGATTAGCGGATAATCCCATGGGCTTTGATGATCCAGAAAAAGCATTTAGGTCAGCTCAATTGCTACCTTATGCAGTTGAAATTCAGATTAAAGAGGAAGTCACCATCCCAGAAAGGACCCGACAATTCTCCCTGGAAGTGAAAGTTAAAAGAGGACAAAATTTGAAAAACCCTGATGCTTACATTCATCTAAATGCTTCTCTCCAACAGCAAGGTTGGGGTAAACCCAACACCATTAGTCAACATAGAACATGACACCATTCCAATAGAGGTGGATAACAGCGACTTAAAGAGTATTACTCTAGCCGCAGGCACCATTATTGGAATGGCGGTTGATGACCGACATTTCTCCATTGATTTAGGAAATGAACTGTTAGGACCAATCCCCAAGGACTGTTTTGACAGTGACAGTGATGACAATACAAACACCAGACAGGATTTTACCCGGCATGGGGGAACTTCCTGGTGTACACTTCCTGCCCTTATGGTAAGGAAGATGTGACTTGTGACTTCAGGAGGGATGAGGTGATTTTCCAGGTCCATGAGGGCTGCCTTTCCCACCTGAAGCTCCAGTCCAAATCAGCACTCTGACCAGGGACTTCTCCACCCAGCTGGAGGAGGCCGCTGAGATAGCCAAACCAGAAGTCTTTCCAGGCTTCAGGCAGATGGTGGAAGAGAGAGTCAACCTAGCTGATGCCTGTGTGACTCTGGAACAGAAGCAAAAGTTGAAACAAGTTTTCTTGGATTTCCAAGATCTCTTTGCGGTGAGACTCATATGACTGTGGTCGCACCGACATCCACACAACAACAATTCCCACGGACCCTGGCATGACTCCAGTGTTTGTGAAGCAATATCGCTTGCCTCTCGCATCCATGGAGTCCCTTACTGAAATAATTAAGAACCTTGAGTCCCGGGGAATAATCCGTCCAGTCCACAGCACCTTCAATAATCCAGGCCAAACGGCCAGTGGAGACTCTGCGCCGACCTTAGGGAGCTCAACAAACGGGTCCATACTTCCCGATGGCCTCTGCCCTACATTGACCAAGGGCTGGCCCAGATCCAGGGGTCACAGGTATTCACTGCAATAGAC
>CM010932.2:1526053878-1526152572 GCA_002915635.3 Ambystoma mexicanum | reverse complement strand
TACGTTTAAACTCCATGTCGGGGTAAATTTAGAGGCAGAGATACATGTGACCAGCTGGTGTTCGTCTAGTCTGTTAACGTCTGTCTTACATGTTGTTTGTTGTGACGTCATAAGTTGAACATTTTCTTTAGAAGAACTGATTTAAATTTTACGCAATTGAATAACTGAGATATTATAGTATATGAATTGATGTTTTTTGAGTAAAATAGAAGATATCAAATTTTGTGAGAAAATCTGGATTGGAGCTTGCGGTGATCGCTCATATTGTAGAAATTGTTTAAAGTCACGTGAAGCCTTGACAATTGTCATATAAGGAAAAAGGGAACAGATTTAAGCATGGAAGACATAACTCCACTGGCACACCTATGCAAACTGTTGCCGAAACATGCACCTACACTGAAAAAAACAGTGCAGACTGGGTTAAGGAGACCGCCCACAAAATGTTTATGCCATGGCCACAGGGCAGGTACTTATCTAAAGCTGTTTTTCAACACATGACGACATACTTGCACGCCACATACACGGCAAAAAAGTTAGACAAACGCCTAGCTGTTCTAGAGCTTTGGAAAATGTATGAACAGGGAAAGGAAGAGGAGCCGCCAATAGATTGGATACTTAATGTATGCACAGAGGGGGGTGAGACGCCTACCGCGCCACCCGCCCAGCCGAAATGAAGATTGAAGAAAATAAAAATGAGGGGTTATACCCGCTGAGAGAACTTAAAGCAGCTACAGGGTATAGCAACCCGGCATATGAGTCACCTACGCAAAGTAGTGATGAAAATCAAGGTAAAGATAAGGATATCACCTCCACAGTCCCAAGGGACAAGGAGAGACGTGATGATGAAAGAAGGGACCAGACACAGACAAGTGCATCTCTCGAAAGGAGAGAGAAGGTAAAAGATGGAAAGGAAGCGAAGATAGAACTGATGAGATAGCATTCGCAAAAAACAAATGGATGGGAGGGCAAATTTTATTGAAACTTGATGGCAAAGGCATTGATGATGCGAAACAAAGGGAGAGGCTAGATGATGTACAGAGAAAAGAGAAAGAGAAAGAAGTAAGAGATGAAAAAATAAGAAAGAAAGATAGACAAATGCGAGAACAGCTATATCGCGAAGAGCAAGAAAGACAGCTCGATCGCAAACAGAGAGCAGCCAATGATCAAGACAGACAGAAGCAGCAAAGGTCAGAGGAAGAGCAAAGAATACGAGAGAAGAGAATAAAGAGATGAAGGGATGAGGAAATCCGAAGGGCAGATCAACGTAGAAATTAAAACAAAAAGGAAGAAGATAGGGTCAGAGAAGAGGCGAGGAAGCGCAGAGAATTTGATGACGATGTAGAAGCGAAGACAGAGAGCACGCGATCTTGAATATCTGGAGAGAGAAGTTAAAAAACCTGAGACAGTAGTAGATTGGGAAGATATAGAAGAATTCTTCCCTGCGTACCATTCAATACCAGGCACGTCTATGGCGAATATCGAGGATGACTTCGACACCAGAAGCATCAGAGAAACGATTGATAGAATATATCATGAAATGGGGTTAGAACAAATACCCCAAGGGGAGGGGGAAAACGAGTGCCTGGAGAACACACAGCTGTACGACACTGAGGATGTTTCCCGAAGTAATGGGAATAGAGAACTTTCCCTGGATAGGCTAGAAATAAGTAGGAACAATGAAAACACGAGAAGTGGCACTAGTTGGGCACAAACAATGTCCGACTCAAAAAGGGAGGAGCGCGAGGAAAAAGAGGAAGAGAGAAGGAGTGAAACACGACTCCCAAGGGAGAAAGGGATAGGGTGGTCAGACACTAGCGAGTCTGCACCGAGGGCATCAGAGTCAGCCACACAGTCAGACCGACACGAAGAAGTACCTCATGGTCAGAGGCGGGTGTCACCACCGCCCTATGTGAACCGGCTTATGTCATTGCCAGGCAGGCGGCGATGCGGCAATGTTACTCCTGCAATAGATAGGAGAACAATGAGAGATTAGAGAGTTAGATATTCATCCCAATTTCCGTTACTCAAGAAAAGGGGGGCGAGACCACAATATATTCCATGGCCACACATGGATCAAGAACATTTGAAAAACAAGCTTCCAATGCTGACATCGAGAGCTGGAAAATGGATACACGAGTTAGAAAAGATGACAGGAGGAAACACGTTAGCTATAGGGGATATTAAGGGCCTCCTAATCGCCATACTTGGTGAAAGAGCAGACGAAGTGTGGACATGGGCTGGGTACCCTGGTGTGACCACAATTTATACCACTCATGACGGAGCTCCATTTAACAATTGCAGAGCCGCGGTATGGAAGGCACTACGAGTGCTTTACCCAGACACTTCTGATATGGGAGCTATAATGACACGTAAAATGAAGGAGTATAAGAATCTGTTGATTTACATACAGAATTTTCAAGACGCGTGGGTACTCGAGACTCATGAATCTTGGGGGAAATCTATACCTGTGTCCTACCATATACTGTGCTAAGGGCTGCCAGAGCCGGTACAGAAACAGCTCAAGAAACAGGTAGGAATTGAGGCTAAGCCATGGTCAGGAATACAGCGGACCATCGCACACTATTGCAGGCTACTGCAAGAAAAGAATTGCAAAAAGGAAGCTGCACGAAAGGATAAGGAAGCGAAATTGGTGCAGAAGAAATTGTCAAAATATGCTCTTGAGGGAGCCATGATAACTAGCACAGCTGAATGAAGCATGCAGCAGGTCAATAATCCACAATGAAATAATCAGGGCAGCACTGGGTTTTACCCAAGGGGAAGAGGATTTAGAGGAAGGGGATGGCAGAGTAATCAGGGAGGTTTTCAGAATAATCAAGGAGGTTTCCAAAACGTGCAGAATGGCAATCAAGACATGTCAAATGGGCAAATGATCCGATCAGTGCCAGTATGTTGGTTGTGTGGGATGACAGGGCATTTAGCGCGCACATGCAGAAATCAAGGCATGATGCAGAACGGTCAAAGAATAGGAGCAGGCGTCGCAAATCCACCCGCCTTCGCACAACAGGGAGTGTTGCACAGAATCACACGGTGCAACAACAGGCGCCATGAGTAAACCTCAGAATATAGTGAATTTTCCACTTGGACAGTCCCAACAGTCACCGTTGCAATTGTCGCAAACGGTGAAAGCAGGGCAGACCGTGAACCCTGGACTGGGTAATAACACTGGGAATGGGGGAAATCCATCAGCACACGGTGGGCCCAAGCTATATATGGATTAGGACAGCTCACTGGGAACCCTGATGTGTTCTATCCTATCAGTAACACCAGACCCTCACCGGGAACCTAAGGTGGATGTTGTTATAGGGGATAAAGAATATTCCTCTTAGGTGACACAGGTGCAACACGTTTGTGCATACGTAAAGGCAAGTTTTCCTTGTCTGGCGATGCCATGAATACTCAGAGTTTTACAGGAGCTACAAGTCGTGTTCCCTTCACAAACGCACTTCCAGTTTCTATAGGAGAATGGGAGATGAATGTGCCTTTATTATATTCACGATAGACCCCAGTAAACATTCCAGGTCGAGATCTGATGACAAAGTTAAATATGACAATCTCGTTCACGGAAGAGGGCATAGTAAGTTTAACTCCAGGAATGCACTATTCAAACATATGGAAAATGATTAGTGCATACGCAGGACACACGGCCATGAGGGCTATACGATTAGAGCCAGAAATATTCATGTATGGAATGTGTGTGCTAACGGCAGGGCTGCCAGGCCTTGCAGACAGAATCATGAGAACCCCAGATGAGTTTCTATTTAGACCAAAAATACCGATGCACGAGGAGAAGGGACAAGTATTTCCCTTGATGATGCACACAGCTGCAGTATGAGGGAAAATGGCCTTGATAGATGGTTATGACGACCAAGGCCGGCAATGGTGGGCAGTAATCGCCATTGAAGAAGGATACCGATTGACTGACATCACTGATGACGATCTGTTTGAAGAGCAAACAGACATGGGGGAGACAACAGTGGAGGTGAGTCTCATCTTTTGGGTGTGAATGATCAAAAGGGAAGTGCCTCAGAGAATGATGTTGGCCTGAAACCGTCCTGAATATTTTGATGTTGACATGGCCCAGGTGCCTGTCTCAGTATGGTCACAGGACACTATGACGTAGGCCTATTAAAAGGGGTTGGAGAAGTGAAAATTAAACTGAAACCAGCAGCAATTTTACCCAAAGCACGACAATATCCCATGTCCAGAGAGGCAGATGAAGGGATTTTTAAGACAATTTCAGCTATGATGGAGCAAGGCATTTTAGTGACATCAGAGTCATCATGCAATACATCAGTTTACACTGTGACAAAAAGTAAAGGGGGTCTTGGAGGCTAGTACAAGATCTGAGACCAATAAATGTTACTGTTGAGGCCGAGTTCCCTTTAGTCCCTACCCCGGCTACAATCCAATGTAATATACCTGTTGAGGCAAAATATTTCGCGTTGATTGACTTGAAAAATGCATTTTTCTCAATCCCGTTGTTATGCGGAATTATATGCAGTACCCTTGGGAACACTACACACAATTAGGACTACAAGTGGCAGCACAAATTCACCTTTGGTACAAGCCTGTACTACACAGTAAAGTAGTAGCAATGGCTGAGCAGCCAGACTTATCTCAAGAGCAAGTGAGCAGTATCAAATAGTTACACAAAGGACAGCAGTTACTATGGTTCAGACAAACACTGACTCAAGGTTTCCAAGTAAAATAATATACATTTATTTACTCTTTAGTTGTATAACATTTCACCAAAGTGAAGCAGTTCAAAAATCACTCTCTTAATACACCACACCACTCCCAATAGTTTCCAGACAAGTTAAGCTCACAAAATGAAGTGGGAGCTAAATGGCACTCTGTTAGTTTAAAAGGGAGTGAAAGACAAAATTAGGCAGAAAGGAAGCAGTACCAACAGATACGTAAGCAGGGCAATCTAGAAAGAGGAACTCCAGTGATAGGATCAAGTCAAATAGGCTTAGGGCCAAAGTCAATAGGACAAAAGTCTTTTGCTCAAGATCACACGGTTCAGGGGAGTGCGCGGTTAAGTCTTTGCCAAGAGTTCCGGACGAAGTTGGTCGGCAGAAAAGTTAGTTTAGCGAGTAGAGAAGGACAAGCCCTCGGATTGGAGAAAGATTTCACACACTTTCACCACGGCTGAACGAAACGAACAACCAGATGTTGAACAGTACCTTAAATTGAGAAGAAGCTGTAGCTGAAGCAGACGTTCCTGGTAGTTGCAGCAGGCTCACAGTTCCTGAAGCGACTGTCAGACTGACATGAAGTCGGAAGATTGGAGGGTCCTGCACTACCGAGGGAAGAAACCAGCAGCAGAGCAAAACAACAAATAAAAGTTGCGCTCCTTAAAACCCAAGCAGGGTCCGACCTTCCTGGCTATCCGGCCCACTGTAGCTCTGTACAGTGAATTTAACCAGAAGAGGGGGGGTCCTGGCTTGGAGTTTGGGTGAACTGGTTGCACCCACCAGCTCAGGGGAAGAAGATTCCTGGAGGAACTTCTCTGTTGTTGGAGTTCGAGGATTCAGACCTGCAGCAGGGCTTCACCAGGCGTTTCAGTCATTGTAGCGGTCCTCTTCTGTCAGTTCCTCTTTGGTTCTCTCGCTCCAGTGGCGACTCTGCTCTTCCAGACCCAGAGACCTGCTTTTTATGCAGTTTTCCCCCAGTCATACAGCCTGGCGATCTATGAAGAATTCTATTATGAAATTCCCACGGTAAAAGAAAATGCTTTGGCAGAAGGAGAAAGTGTCTTTATGGATGGTTCTTTGAGAATCGATCAAAGTGATGTACAAAGATATACAGGCGTCGCTGTGAAGAAGCACACAGCAAATTGATAATTTCGAGTACTTATTAGTGCGCGAATACCATCTCACTATTCAGCACAGGCTGCAGAATTATTGGCGTTGATACTCGCCATTGAGAATCACGCAGACCAGGAAGTAATGGTGTACAGTTACTCCGCCTATGTGACGTCAACAGTGCACCCAGGCTTAGTGTGCTGGAAAAGGAGGGGCTACCTCTAAGCAGATGGCACGCCAGTGCACACAGCCTTATCGGACAGGCTGATCAAGGCACTACAGCTCCCAGTGGGCATAGTGGTCGTGAAAAGCACCGCCCACACGAGAGGGACAGATTTGATCTAACGCAGAAATCAAGCAGCAGACACGGAAGCCAAATGTATGGCATCCAAGAATGAGAAGATCATGGAAGAGGACGTTGTGATGCTAGAAATGCATCGGAGGGACAGGGCCTCCATATCCTTGTCCTTTACTGCTTTTCATCGTGTGTTCTGTCGTGTTTTCCGCGCAGGAGTTCATGTGGGACTCCTGGCGGTGCAGCTCTCTTTCTTTTGGTTTGGTGAACGGACCCGTGGGATACCCTTATGGCACCCATGGGTGGGGGTACAACCCTGTGCCCCTAGTGTATGTTTTTGGGCACCTGTGGGTGGCCCACAGAGCAGGGTATGGTCTGGTGGCAGCTCCATGCTGAATTTGACAGGTGCGCGGAGTATCCTCCATTTTGGGATACCCCGGCCCTGCCATTGGGATCAGTTGATTCCTGATGGAAAACAAGATGGCCCCGGTGGCCTCTTGCTTTCTATTACCCATAACCTTGTTTTCCCAAAATCCTGGGAAGCCCTGACTCTGTCCCTTCCCCCTGACTGGCTGTTGGATGGAAGTGCCATATATGGTGTTGTTGTGAAGGCCCAGTCAGACTAGCTGGAGCCTTCCCGGTGATGTATGTTGTGGGTACCTCCTGTGGGTGGGCCCTGGGTGAATAGAGTGTGTGACGAATATGCATTCTGTGTTGTTGATGTCTAGTATCTGGTGGTTGACACAATGACTGAGACAGCCCTGCCCGAAAACGGTATGAATGCAGTGTGGAGTGTTGAATGGCTGGGTACTTGTCCCAATATACATAACTTGTTTTGAGTGTCTGGAGGGAAGTGAATGGCCTGAATACCTTGTGTGCCTGATTGGCTGCCTGCCTGCATGAATGCCCGTGATTGGATGCTTAAGTGTGACCCAGTGTAATGAATGGGAGATCAACAGTATATCTGGGGACCTCTCACTGCTAGGAATCATGTTCAGAAGTGTTCAGAGCTAAAGTGCAAACTACGAAGAGTAACTGGAGTGAAACTGACGCTTGACCTTGAAGCCCTGCTCGAAGAGAAGAATTGCTGTTGCTCTCCTTCACGATCTGAAAGCTGCTGTGTCTCCAAGGACTGACCCAGAGAGGACCTAGTAAGGCGCCCTCTTCCCAAGCTACGAGGGACCATCGTGCACCAGCTGATCTTTGCCAAAGCTCCCTGGTAGACAGACCTTTGAAGGGCTGCTGACCCGAGACGGGGACTGCCGCGGAATCACAAAGAGAAGCGCCCAGACTGTTGTCCACCACCGTCGACGACCGCCATCGCTGACCGGAGCCGCAGCACTCCCGTTTTGCCTAAGAAATTCATTTGATCTAAGGACGCTCTCGTCTGCATCGTCGCCGCTGTATCCTGCTGGCGAAGGCCTGACCGTCGATGCGCCGAGGAGCATCCACCGGATGGGTTCCCACCACCCGAAGACCACAGAGACGCTGACAACGCGACGCCCTTGCTGGGCCACAGTTCTTCAAACTCTTTGCAGTCCAGAACTATCGACACCAAGGTGCCCCGCGCGCCTCTTCCTTGCAGGACGTTTACATTTTCCCGTCAACGACAACCACTAGGAATGAAGCTGCCACTTCACCGTCGTAGCTCACCCTGTTCTCTGTCGGACGTTCAACAACTCATGACTCCTGCCTTAAAGGGAGGGCACTCAAGAATCCCATTGATTCCCCGAAGAGGAACGCTACAGCGCCAGGTACTTTGGGGTTGCAGAACTATTGGGAAGTCTAGTGTGAACAATATATGGATTGGGCTTGTGGAACATCTGTCCCGGGAGGATAGCTCAGCGGCAGCGTGCGCGTCTTGGAAGCAAGACGACACGAAGCAACAACAGGTTCGATCCCTGGGTCCGCGCTTAGAAACCTCTGGGTGTTTAAGCGCGTTATAAATACGTAACTAAGACAAAAAAAACAACACAATTACACAACTAAGAAAAACAAACAATTCCTGTAACAGCGCCTCGATGCCTGTGGGCTGTGTGAGCGCTTTATAAATGTTAAATAAAAAATCTTTGCTTTACAGGTTGCCCAGGTGGGGGGATCTCCACACAGAACTGTGTCTAGTGGTACGTGGCCAGTATTCTGCCAATTGTTCAACCATCTTGCTTTGCTTCCTCTCTCTACTGCTGGTTTCCTCTTTATTTTGATCTATGTGTCATTCTGATCGTATGCACTTTAATGAGATCTAATAACGTTTGTGGTACCACTTTAGAACTGTATATATTTGCCATCGTTGATTTTCCAAGTACAAAGTGAGTTATCGTGATACTGTACATAACTTTGAATATTAATTATATAAAGACTGTGTTTTAACCGATACATTGTGCATACATTCCTTTGTGAGTGCTTGGGGACTACACTGTACTTAAGAACCAGCCCGCATCACCTCCTGAGAAGCTAGGCCTTGATTGCTCGACCACGATTCTAATAATAGAGAATCTTAGCTGGGGTCCTCTATGCCTCTCCTCTACCATAGAGAGAGCGGAAATACAGACACCCCCCTCCGGTCCTTTACAAAAAGTCACCCATACCAATTACAGAATGATGGTTGCACTGCCTTCCCTTGGCACTGTTGTGCACACAGGAACCAACCCGGTTCGGACCATCATTTTATGCCATAGGAGATAGCCACAAAAAGAAGAATGTGCACTCCCCTGACACCCCGAGATAGAGCAAGATGTGATGCCCAGTCAACAGCAGAAATATTAGGGTCTGAAATGCAAGATTACCTGAATTGCATGACATCTTGCCTTACTGTAATTTCAGACCAGCTGCAGCGATGAAGGAAGGGGTGCAGGGCAGCACAGAACACAGAAGGAGATACTACTACAGACACACCTCAAGGACTTTGTGTACCATCCGTTTTCCCTGGAGATACCATCCTTGTAAGGAACCATATGAGGAAGAGGTGGGACGAGCCAAGATTTAACGGTCCCTTTACAGTGGAGGACGGCACTCCCTCTGCAGTGAAACTACAAGGCAAGAGAGCTTGGATTTTCCTGGGCGATATCAAACCCTACATCAGCGAAGGCCCCCTGACTGCACCCCAGCGCGAGGAGACTATGAGCGACAGGGTAGAACCACAGCACGTGCAGATGAGATCCATGATGAAGAAAAAGGACGCATGACCAGCCAGACAAAGACAAATAACTTTTTGCAAGTTGTGGCTTAAAATTGGACACTTCCTCTGAGCAAAAAAGGGGATAAGGACATAAATGAAGGAAACTCTGTGCATCCTAGTTGCAGGGTGAAGATGACAATTGCACGTATAACCCACAACATAGTCTGTTGAACTTAAACTCTGGATCGAGACACATTAAAACTGTGACACGGAAATAACATGCCAAATTTTTATTGAAGACACATACATTGGAAGAAAATACAGTATCCAGACTCATTCCACACTGAGAACTTATTTGGGGCTCTTTGGACTCTGTCCTGGCGCCTTTGGCGCCAGGCTCATGTTGGACATCAGTCCTGGCGCCATAGGTGCCAGGCTCATAAAGGAAAGTGTTTGGTGCACTTACCTGATGCAGACCATGCTGCATACTCACCTGATGCAGACCACGCTGCATGAAGACTCAAGCCAAATGAGGCTTAGGAGGGACTATTTTACTGAAGGGACTATTTTGTTACTTCGGTGGGGCTGTGGAAGAATACTTACCTAGGACTTCTTCCAAGGCTATTTAAGTCACGCCCGGACAGCCACACGTGCTTCGCGTTGTTCTGCATCCCAGCAGCTGAACGCTCACTGTGTCTGCTCCTGCACCTGGACTCCAGCCACGCCCGCCTCGAACCTGGAACACCTGTAAGGAAAGAAGAGAAGAGAAAGGTGAAAACCAAGAACTTATTCAAACTTCTTACCTGCATCCAGAATCTTCACGCCAGCATTCTTGAAGAAAGACTTCCATTTAAAAGCATTGCGTTGCTCGCTGCAGCGCCGCGCTTCACTCACCTGTCCTCGAGACATCTCCCGGCTCCATCGCGGCTGTCAGCACCGGTCGCCACATCTCTGCACCTAGGGGAGAGAAGAAGAGACAAAAGGTGAGCAGAGGGAACACAGGAGGAAAGCCGAATTTTCAGCCATAATACTTACCGGCTTTACTTGGTGAACCATTCCACATTTCGGGTCGGCACCGCTTCGTTGGCAGGTACCGCACCCCAGCCCCTATGGGGAAAGGACAAAAGACATTACTGGGGAATTATAAAGACATTTAGAGGGGTCGCCCTCATCACTAACTCACCTGATTTTACCATCTGCAATTTAACCCTCAACGCATCGCCTTCGTTCTGCACCTGAAATAAAGGACAGGTTAGGAAGACAACATAAAAAGAGGCTCACACTTGAACTTTTGAATCTTCATACTTACGGCATATCGCTCAGAAAAGTCAAGTGGATTTTGCCAGCGCCATTCTGAAAACCAGTGAAGTAACTGGACGAACGCGCGCCCTGCACCAGAAGCAGGATGGAGAGTTCATCCTTCCAAACCATAAGGTGAGCTTACACCGGGGGTTTTGGAGGAAATCAGAGAAGAACAAAGGAGGAAAGGGGGGAGCAAGCACACTATTCTGCAGACAGCTAATCCCCTTTCTCATCTGCAGAAGGATATTCCTACGGGCCAGACAAGCAAGATTTGGGGGTCCTGTTCAATCGGTGGTCCGAGTTCTGCGCATCACGCTTGAAGAGGCCACAGCAACCCAGACTAGACCAGCGCCTCCGTGTGAGCCAGGTGAGCGTTACATTCGATTAACAAAGGCAACATGTCTTCAGGACTGAAGCAGATCAGGGGCACGGACTGGGAGCTGACATATTTTGAACATGCACAGTAAGGAGACTTGCTGAATTATCGCTGGATTTTGACGCTTCCCATATCCGAGTAAAAATAACTGTATCCTGAGATAATAGACAATTCATTATTCACAAGAGAGGGGACAATTGTGCAACACCTGAAATGCACAGCAAGGAATCCGAAAGACAATATTGTTTAAAGAAGTAAAGTAAAAGTTAATATTTGGTGAATGATCGATATGGGGATCCAAAGTAGCAACCTTGTCCTCCCACAGGAGGAAAGAAGTCCACGTTTTTCTGGAAGTAAATGCTGCCGCCTGACATACAGGGGCATAATGTATTTGTGTATTATATTCATAATTGTTTTACTGTCATTAACGATCAGATCTGCATTTTTCATTGGTGCACAAAGCGTTCCAATTCCAGTGCACCAACCAAATGATGCATGCAAGAAACCCACAAAAGCCCCCAGACCTTATATAGTCACTCCAGTCCCTAGAAGATCTGATGGTGGAATGAACTTTAAATGGATGTGATTAGTAATGACACACACACACTTGTGCTAACAAGCAAATCGAAAAGCAGGAGACAGGGTCAGCAAAGTGTGAATGAAAAAAAGTTACTGACAACCACACGCATGCAAACATGGAATGCACCCACAACAGGCTTAGTGTCAATGACTGCAGAACCACAAGCCAAAGCCTCAGAGAAGAAGAGACTGCCTACATTGGGAGATCTTACTACAAACAAGAGCCAAATGAAGAAAGCGGATGTCATGGAAAGACAAGAAGATTTGGAAAGAAAGGCAACAGAGACAGCTGTATCAGAAACCCTTGAGCCAATACCAAGAAGGGCAGAAGCAAACTCGGAGAAGATCTCTGCACGAGAACAACTGATAATAGATTCACTGTGGCCGTTCATAGCCAGAGAAAGGAAAAGACTAGAGGAGCTGACGAAGAAGCCCACAGAGACAACATTGCCGAGCATGTATGTTCCAGTGAAAGGGACAATTACAAATTCTACAGTACAGCCACATACTGGACCAATGCCAGAGTGGATGCAGACATTTCTAACCATAAAGAAAAAGATATATGACGAAAAGGAAAGAGCTGCCAGACTATTGTCCACTCAAATGGCGCAGATGAGGCGGCCTGCACCATGGACCGGGATACCTGAGAATCCTCCAGCAGGAAGGAGCCATACAGATACATTCAGGGATGTAGTTATAGCAAACTATGTGAAAACCTTAAGAATCGAGAGGAGTATGCACGAAGATGACAACGAACTAAACTATTACCTGGACAGCACAGCACATTTGGGAAACCACATTTGGTACCAGCACATAAAATAAGTTGGAAAACGAAGTTCAGAAGGAGAATGCTTTGTTTGTGCACTCCTACCATACAGCATGGGGAAGTCCAAGAGCTTTGTAGCTGTAGAAATGTGTGTCCAGACAGCACACTGTCTTTCACACGTAGCCATGTGCAAGACCAAAGGCCACTTCATGGGTAGTGATGCCTCACTAATATGGGCAACTGAAACAGCTTATCCAGATGAACATGATTATGTCCAACAAATAAAGACAAGAAATAGAGCCCAAACTAGAAATCATGTGATCAGGTACGAGAAGCCTGGAGTTAAAGGAGCAGAAATCAGAAGAGAAGTGAACCAGAAACTAAATGTCCAAGGAAAACTCCAGAAAAAGTTGGAAGAACAGAGGCCAAATGCCGATTTGGGGAACAGTGCTTTCACCAGATGGATGCGAAAAAGGTGTAGTGATTTGCAGGGCATGGATGGTCCTCAGAGCCTGCAACGTAGCAATTTAAAATTCCCAAAGGCTATGCAAACCATTGTGGCCAAAGCTTGCAAATTTGCTGACATGCGTCGAAGACAGAGGAGGACCCTTACATATAGTAACACTGGAAAACTGAAAATGTTGCTTCAGGAATAATGGCACTAGAAAAATGGGAGAGAATCTGAATTGTGGATGAATCTTTGATGCCCCAGTCATGGAGCACGAACTGCAGTGATTATGGATCACTATTGGGCGTGTGGATCCAAAGTATACATCAGACTAACGAGAAACTGGTGAGGTATATGCACCATAGTGAATGTCCACGTTCCAGCACTGGTGATCCCGAAAAGTGACCTGAATATTGACAGTTTTCCGAAAGCAGATGCTCACCTTAGGAAAAAGAGATCTGTGGAACTGATGATTCGATTGAAAAGGGAAAATTACTACTCTGCCAAATCAGAAGAAGCCGTTCGTACAATACCATATGAGCACAGGCTGTTCAGCTTCACCTCATCAGTGTTCGCAACAATTTTCATGCCAAGATTCCAAGTTGAGGCTATAAACAAGAAGGGGTCCTGCCTGTAGGGGTACTATTTGGTTGCACACTTATTCACAATGCAAATTTATTTACATGAACGGCACACTGGCAGCATATTATTTACTGACAAGTTGTGCAAGGCTGTGTCAAAAAATGCAGTACAGGCACTCAGAGTGAGTTACAATTAGTTTTACTGGTAGTGGACACATTCATTATTTAGGACATACATCAAAATACTTTTAAAAGTTTTATGAGCAAATGTACATTAGAAACCGAGAGGGTTCATTTAGCAAGAAACAGGTTGTCTCATGATAAACAGAGAGGTACAAGTATGAGTATGCTTCCAACAAATGATATTCTCCTACATGCAAGGCTGAGGTGCCCAAGTACATGAATACCCGAACCAGGCATGTATCAGAATTGCTTCATGCTCAGTCTACATGTGGCAATTAAATCTCAACAGTGTTAATTATTTTCACATATAGTGGAGGAAAAGAACAAAGAAATTTCTAACTACAAATGCATGACTTCATGCAGGATTGTCATTTCATGTGAACACTGTAGGTGAGTATAGAAGATGGAAACAGGATCCCAGAAAATAGAGTCCTTCAGGTACACACAATTCTGCACCTAGTGCTTAAAAAGTGGACATTGGGGGTAATTATGACCCGGGCGTTAAGGGGTTAACGGCGTCATGAAAGGTTGTGGCGCTGTCAACCCCTTAACGCCTTACTACGGGGTCCTTTGTGGCTCCCGACCTTAATGGCTGGTCTGGACCAGCCGTTAAGGTAGGGACCCGCAATGGGACCTTGAAGGTAATTACGGTACCGCAATTTGCGGTACCGTAATTACCGCCTTCCCCTTTCCCATTGAGCCTATGGGGAAAAAATGGGAATGGGGAAGGGCCAATGGTAAATGGAGAATTACCGCCCTGCCAACCTTGGAATGGGGTGGTAATTCCTCATTTCACCATGGCGGAATCGGTAAGTTACCGGCGTTAACCAGGGCGCTAATAGCGCCATTGGTTAACGCCGGGGTTGTAATGAGGGCCATTGTGTATAATGTTATTTTCAGGGGGATTTTCTCCTTTTTAGACCTTAAGAGGGTCTATTCGATCCAGGCTGTAAGATGACCTTGTGATAAGTCGACATCTAGACTGCAAATCAGAAACCCCAGGTGGGGTTGAACCATTCAGCAGCAACAAAAGGTTATGCTGATGTTCACATACGTTTCGGCAAATGTTGTGGACAAGCCTTCTTCTGGTGCCAAGGCGCTGATCCCCTGCAAAAAGCAGAGGAGACCGTAAAATGGGTGAAGGTAGTGACCATAATGGTTATTGTTCAGTGTAACTAACTACAAGAGTGACACAACATGGTTAACACAGAATAAAGGGGTAAGTTTTAAAAGGGGTGTATGATTTGCATATGAAAGCAGAATCAACCCAGGTTACTAAAGGCCAAATGAGAAAGATTCCTATTTAGCAAAACGAGAAGAGACGGCTAAATCAAAACTCGCCAGAGGCAACTCGTGCCAGGAAAGCCAAGGTCATACTAATAAAAGAGGCGAAGAGTAGCTACATCTAATTGAAACTGAGAACAGAATATCCTTCCTCTGAAGGTCGAGATAAGAAGACATAGGCAGGTGGTGGGCTAAATGAGAATCAAATACACAAATTTAGAGAAATGAGACAAATTCACGGTGTAGGAATCACGTGATCAGCCGAGCAAGGAGAAGCGAGGGTTCAAACCTACGCTTGGCACCTGACCAGGCAGAGATATCAGAACCTTTCCAGACAGAAGGTCCAGTCTTGAGGCCAACCACAGTGAACTAATTGACACATGGATACTAAAGTTATGATTGATTATAACAAGGACTGAATGAAGGCGGGTAACTAAGGGGCACCCTGCACCTGGCCGCCCTTCTGCCAAGCGAAGTTGAAATGTATGCATGGGGTTGGTGCCAACCCAATCACAATGGACCAAATAATCTAGGGTCCTATAGTTAGTAGAACCAATGAGACGTTGTACTTTTAGTGACGTCTACAGTATTCATTTTTGAAGGAAGGGCTTAGATTCCCGCCTGACAGTGTTTACCCAATCCCCTCACTCCGTTACCACCTACAGTAAAGTTACCTTTTCCTAACCTATAGAAATGCATATTAACTTTTGAGTTTTACACGTCAATGATGACGAGTTTTGAGCATAAATGTTACAACTTGTATGAAGTTCATTTTTAGTTTGAAGCGAGAAGGACGACCGCATCACTGTTGATATCCATGACTCCCCGTTTTCGGTACTTGTCATTAAACGGACTCCCTTTGCCAAACCATTGACTTGTCCTTATTGATTGGTGTTGGAGTAATGAATCTGGACCCCCATCCATCTCACGGGTGCAGCTCTCTCGTCTTAAAGTACTTCTGAGCAAACCTCGGCTCAATGGGCCGGCCGGGGGTCTCAGAGTACAGCTTACTTTTGCAGAAGTGGTAACTTTCTAAAATAATACTTATTGACATTCCATGATGTTTGGCAAGCATTTTTATACACTTCCCATCTTCTGTGAGACCTACTGATTCATCCTGTGACAATGGGGGCACATTCTCAAATTGTTCTTGTCCGTTGTTTCCTAAACAGTGCATTAAAAGAAATGTTTTCCTTTCAGCAGAAACATGGAGTCCATGAACTGCAAGTATGTAGTGGTTGAAACGTTTCTTGCATCTCTTCCATGGTATGACTGGTTCTCCTTGAGCATCCAAGAAGTCATTTGAGGGGGGTGCGGAGGGATTCACATTGTATAGTCATGCCTTGTGATTAGTTACTGTCTTATTCACAAACACAACTTTTGCAATCTTTTGCAATTTTATCCCAACAACAGAACACCTGCTATTTTGTATCTCCTTCATATAAAATTCTCTCTTGTAAATGTCTCTCCCTCTCTTCCCTTTTTTACAGATTGGAGGGACTGAATCCCCCAGGAATGCTTCTGGTGTCAATGAAATTGATTATACTGTTAATGGCGTTTGTGCCCCTTGCATGTACAATGTACCATAAGGTGATGTGTGGTGTGCTACACATGTTTAAATAAATGGCCTATTTAATACAGGAATGTTGCTGTGGAGTGACATAGTCTGCAGTTCACAGAGACAAGTCAAGAGTGTCTTTCAGTTTTAGCCCACTCTCCAACTCTCTCCATTTTGAGGCCTAGTGCATGCTCCTAAAGAGATGGACATGTTTGATGTTAAATATTAATGTATTATTTTTACTTGCAGACATGAACATGTCTTGACATGTCCTGAGGACCGACGGCCCAATGAAAGGAAGGACGGGTGTATCTACAAGGTGATTGTATATCTCTCGTACAGCGACTACCTTGGCAGGACTTTGGCATCCATGGCTACTCTCCTCGCTATAACCACAGCTGCGGTGCTGGGAATCTTTCTCCGACACCGGGACACACCGATAGTGAAGGCCAGTAACCGGGATCTCAGCTGCACACTCCTCGTCTCCCTAATGTTGGCTTTTCTCTGTTCCCTCTTATTCATTGGATGCCCGGCGACGTGGACATGTCTGATCCAAAAAGCTGCATTTGGGATTGTTTTTACTGTCGCTGTGTCTTGTGTGTTGGCAAAAACCATCACTGTTGTCATTGCCTTCAATGCCACCAGGCCTGGGAGCAGTTTGAGCCGATGGCTGGGGTCCCGGGTGTCTGGCTCTATGGTTCTCTTATGCACACTGGGAGAGGTAGTAATTTGCCTCGCTTGGCTGCTTATCTCTCCTCCTCATCCTCACACTGACATGCAGTCTGAGACTGGGAAGATGATCCTGCAATGTGATGAGGGCTCTGTCACTGCCTTCTACAGTGTGATTGGTTACATGGGACTCTTGGCCTTTGCCAGCTTCATGGTGGCTTTCCTAGCCAGGAACCTGCCCGATAGATTCAACGAGGCCCAGCTCATCACAGTCAGCATGCTGGTCTTCTGCAGTGTCTGGGTCTCCTTCATCCCAGCCTACCTCAGCACTAAGGGCAGGTACATGGTGGCTGTGGAGGTCTTTGCCATCTTGGCTTCCAGCGCTGGACTTCTGGGCTGTATATTCATCCCCAAATGTTACATCATTCTATTCAAGCCAGATCTGAACATTAGCAACCATTTAACCATGAGGAATGTATGCCAGAGGAAGGGTGTTGCTATCCAGCTCTATACTGCAATCAACCTTTGCATTTGTCTGCTCCTTCATAGCGAATACATTGCATTAGCATTCTGCACAGGTTAAGCTATGTATATCACATGTTCTATGTGAAGCACATAGACAACGGGGCGATATATGATTACCAACATGATTTCCCGACCGTGAAGAGAGGTGAGATCACGGCTACCCCGTGAAAGCTGCAGTCTATCTATTTATATTGATTAGATAGTGGGCATGCATAGCTGTCTGGTTATACTGGAAACTCTGTAACATAGGAAACGCATGTGTGTGCAGGTCCATAATGTGACTCCCGTACCCCTCCTCACACCCAGTTGAATGGTCCAAACCATTTGCGTTGGTGAGGGTACATTCCCTTGGCAAATCTGGTGTGGACTGTCACACGGGCGATGTGGAAGGATTAAACAAAGGTAAAGAGTGCACTTTTTAAGTTTGTGATATTTTATTAAAATACAATATCTGAACAAATGCAGGAATTTAGGACTCCTTAATGCAGGACCTGTTAGGACATATACTTTCACTGTTCTTGCAGCAGGATTAACAGTGAGGTGAGACTGATTAATCACATCCGATTGGAATGCAGACATTGGCTAGCACAACTACAATTCCTAGGTTTAGTAACATCAGGAGTAGGCTGTGCAGGGGATAATATATACAATATTCTATTGATAATAGATAAGGGTGTATGGAAGGAAGGAAAGATGCTGAGGTGAAATAGAGAGACAGAAGTAACCAGAGAGACAAGTAGACATCATGAAATACTGAGGCCACAGCACCAGGGGAGTATCCAGCACTGCAAGAGTTGGGGGGCGAGTCAAAAAAAAGTCCTGCTACTTCCCCCCAAATGCAGTGCGTGCAATTCCATATGGTCTCATTCACACCCACAACCTGCCCACCGCTGCCCCAATCTACATTTCTGGTAACATTAGTGATAGATGGCATTTAAGACATAAATAAAATAAAACTTCAGAATCATTCCAGATGCAGGAAACTCATCTATTAGAGCTCTGTCCAGGCATTCAAACCTCCTGATTTGCATATGGATTGCACCAACAGAAATGACTTCACAGAAAAGGGCATTGCAAGGAGCATCGTCAGTCTTTGATACTTGGAGGCACCATGGAAGTGACTTTAGAACACGTTGCCATAAGTGAGTCAAGTGGCAAATAACTTTGTGGTGCAAAATACTCAAATTGCACTATCGTTATTTATTGAGCGTCTCTATAGTTAGGGTTTTTTTAAATAACATCATGATATATTAACATCATCTCTGAAGCGAATCACAGAGCTGCAGATAAGACACAGTGCAATTAAATTATATGCCCAGGATTACACACTTTTGTTAAATGGTGATACCGAGATGTGGACAATTTACGCAACTGAGCAGGTTTAGTTGATATAGATATTTATTAAGGTTTCCCCTTGCATTTCATGTGCTTAAATAATACATTATTTAAAGCAATGCCTTGGAAGCAAAGCACATTACATAAGAAACTACCCTTTCATAATTAACTTTACACTATATACAGCATCATAGAAATATGTTGTGCAAAAACAGGATGGCTTTTGTTTTATTCTCCCCATCCTGCATGCAAAGACACTGTAGCATCGTGCAGATTAAGGTTAGCCTAACAAATCCCCCTTGGTTTTTTTTTTAAAGCCATAGTCATTATTTCATGAAGCCTGCAGCACTATGCACCCTTCTCGCTGCTCACACATTTCTAAAGGGACAGAAGTCCCTGCTAATAGCCCCCCTCCCTCCCATCAGTGCTTAATGGCTCACATTAGCTCCCAGAGCTCCTTGGGGCATTGTCCTGGCAGTGGGGCACCTCTCTCGTTCTGAAAGGGTAGCACTGCCAGGACAATGCGCACACATTGTCCTGCCAGCGGGACACCATTCCTGTTGGGCACCCTCATTGAGGGGGGGGGGGCAGCTTCCGCCCCCCCCCCAGTCCCACTCTCGGTGCAGGGAAGGGCGTGCTCTCGTGGAGGCTCATCTTACCGACTATATAACACAAGTGACAACTAAGTAACAACTGCGTGACAAAGCCATGAGTGGCCTGGCGTAGAAAAGATTGCTAATCGCCAAACATAGAAATCGAACAGTAACATTGGAATCACATTAATTGTATAGTTAAGACCCATATCCATTGATGCGATACCTAGCGAGTCTATAGAATTGTTCAAACAAAGTCCTCAAATACCGACCATGGCCCAGAAGCCTACAGGGGGGCAACCTCGCTTTTTGGATGTCTCACTTTCCATATGGAGTGTGTCTGTTAGCCACATGTTTCCACCATCCTGCTTTTGAGAGCAGGCCTACTGTTGTGCGCCCTCCATCTTGCCAGACCTCCAATCGCATCTCCTGATGGAAGCGATACAGTGTTGCAGCCGGATCCAAGATGGCGGCTGCATGTTCATGTTGTGTGCTGGGGTCAGCAAGCTCAGGTTCTGAAACACAACCACCTACCCGGAAATAAGTAGCCTTCAGACTGGGCAAGCGCTGCCTTGCAATTATTTTCCATTCCAAACGCTGCTTGTTTCCTTCTCAAAGTTCCTTTCCTTCTCAATGTCCCACGCCTCCCGTTTCCCTGCCTGGTTTCCTTCCCTGTTCCTCCCTGGCATTTTCCCTCTTTTACCTGGGCTCTACTTACCTTGGCCTTCTCCCTTGGGGGCTCTCATGCTGGCTCGTTGAGTCAGCTGCTGCTCTCCTCTCGCTTGGTTCACGGCAGCGTTCTTTTCTACTACCTTACCTTGCCGTGATATACTGAAGAACTGTGACCTTTCCAGGAAGGCTCCATCATCTCCTCTGGGTTTCCCCCCCCCCAAAAGGGTTTTCTCCCTGACACCTGGCTCTCTGGGTGGCCTTGGTGCCCACTTGATATACATACTTGCGTTGCACAGTGGCTACCTGGAAGGACAGGCCTTACCTCTTCACTGCGAAACACACCAAACCAAAAGAGGTAAGAGCTGCCACTCACAGTTTACAACACCAAAAGAAAAAGAAGACAACGACCGGAGCAAGTTCAAGAACTAGTGGCAGCCATGCAAGGGTTGTCCCTGGAAGTACAAAACCTGAAAACAGAAAACACAGTTTTGCGACAAGCTCTGCTGTAGCGAGAACCACCTGCAGACCTAGGTCAGTATCAGGGACCTCCGATAGAAAAGTATGGTGGAGAACCAAAGAAGTATAAAGAATTCTTTTGCCGCTTGCACCATGGCATTCACTTTCAGGCAAGCCGCCTTTCCCTTTGAGCATTCCCGAGTGGGCTTATTGATCTCCCACTTCACTGGAAGTGCCTTGTCTTGGGCCACCCCCTTGGTAGTGGCCGGAAGTCCCTTACTTAACAATTGCAAGAGTTTTATCGAGGCCTTTGCCAATATCTTCGATCGTCCTGAACTCACCTACACCAAGCAGAATACGTTACTGGATTTCACCCAGGGCAACATGGAAGTTGTCACCTACGTGACGAGATTCAAGCAACAAGCCCATCAGACGGCCTGGCCTGAAGAGGCGTGCATAATCCTGTTCAGAAGGGGGCTATCGGACGAGCTAAAGGATGAGCTTGCCTGCGTTCACAGACCTGCCTCCTTTGAGGATTTAGTGAAACTGGTTCTCCAAATTGAATATAGGCTTCAGGCGAGAAGACAAGAACGTAGGCATGCTGGAGGTCTAGCTCCTCATGCTTTCCAACCTCAGCCAGTTTCGGAACACAAGAGCAAAGAAGAGCCCATTCAAACTTGGTCGGCAAGAGGACCGTTGACCAGCGTAGAAAGAGCACAATGCAGAGATAAAGGCTTGTGCATGTATTGCGCTTCCACGGAACACCTAGTCAGGATGTGTCCTCTGGCTCCCACGCGCAAGTCGGGAAACGCCAACTCCCACTCGTAGTTGGGACCTACATGCAGGAATCTACGGCTTGCCCCATGACTGTGGAACCTGAAATACCACTAGATCTGGCCTGTTGATCCTTCGGATACTTTTGTCCGTTCTCAAACAGGAGGAGATAATTATACATGCCATGGTCGATTCGGGAGCTGCAGGCTTATTTATGGATCAGGAATGGACCTGTAAGATGAAGATACCTATTGAAAGAAAGGATCAGGCGGTTCAAGTGGAAGGCGTTGACGGTTCACCACTGACCAGTGGACCCATACAGAATCACAACGGAAAACTCACTATGAAAATTCAACAACACAAGGAGAACATCCGTTTTGATCTGATACGGACGGCACATTATCCGAAAATCTTGGGCATACCCTGCTTATCCCTGCATAACCCCTATATCAATTGGGTGGCAAGGACTCTATTTTTTAGGATCGGAGCAGTGCATGCAATCGTGCAAGATAGACAATCCAGGTTTAACCGATGGAACCCCCTCCAAGGCCTCTACCGTGGTTTCTTTTTTAGCTACCATTCTTCCTGCCAAGTACGCTGCCTTCCAAGAAATATTTTGTCCTGTAGAGATCATTAACCTGATACCCGGCTCCACGGTTTCCTTCAGTAGAATGTATTTGCTCTCGCCAGTTGAAAAGTAAGCATTACGTCCATACTTAGACAAACATTTAAACAATGGACTCATCACAGAATCCAAATCAGCAGGGGGAACATCCTTATTTTTCATTCCGAAGAAGGACTCAGTGGAATTGAGACCCTATCTTGATTACCGGGGTCTTAATAGGATCACAGTAAAGGATAAATATCCCTTACCTTTAATTCCTAACATCTTGGAAGCAGTTCTAGATGCCGAGTTATTCGCTAAATTGGACCTTCGGGTGCTACCACTTGATAAGAATAAAACAGGATGACGAGTGGTAAACAGCATTTCGAACACCATTTGGGCACTATCAATATCAGGTAATGCCTTTCGGGCTAGCCAATGCCCCGGCGGTGCTCCAGAGATATATGGACCATCTATTTATTTGCACGTGAAGCAATCAGGCTTCCGGAACTTCCATGGAACTGAGACCGCATCGCTGGATTTACAAACACACATGCTCGGTAAGATGGAACACAGCAAGTCAGGGCTGGGTCATGGTGCAGAATTGCGCCTCCTTCCCTGGTGAGAAGATCCGCGACCACTGGCTGCTTGACTGGAGGGGACGCTGGCATGCTGAGAAGGTCCGGGTACCAGATCTGCCTCGGCCACAATGGTGCAGTCCCGTCTGAGTTGATTGATGACTCGAAGAAGTAACGGCAACTGAAGAACGCATACAGAAACAGCCCATCCCAAGGGAATGAGAATGAGTCCCCCATGCTCCACGGCTGGGGAAATCTGCAGGCAAACCTCTGGCACTTGGTATTGGTCGCTGTCGCAAACAGATCTATCTTGGGACTTCCCCACTTGAGGAAAAGGTTGTCCATTTGATCCTGCTGAAGCTCCCGTGGCAAGAGCACAGCTCCCTACTGAGAGAGTCAGCGATGGTGTTCTTTACTCCTGCAAAGTGAAATGGAATGAGAAACATCCCGTGGGCAATGGCCCAGTGCCATAAGTCCTGCACCTCTCTGTAGAGTGATGGGGATGTGCCCCCTGTTATTCTGGATGCAGAACATTGTGGTGGTATTGTCCATGAAGACCCTCACCACCTTGCCCTTGAGGGACCGGCAGAAATGACTTGGGGGCTCAAAACACTGCCCGTGGTTCCAGAACGTTCATGTTCAACAACTTCTCCTCTGACAGCCACAGGCCTCTGGTGTGAAGACGTCTGGCGTGGGCTCCCCATCTTTTTTGGGAAGCATACATCGTGACCGTCTCCTGGTACGGGGGCTCTGGAAATCTGTGCCTCTGGCGATATTGGAGCACACACTCCACCACCTTATTGCTCGAGGGAATTCCTTGTCGAGCGCAATCCTGTCCTGGAAGCCTCCGGACACAAGGACCCACCGGGTGTCGAGGAACTCTGTAGAGGGTGCATCGGCAACCTGCAGAGCCCAATCAGGTACATGCATGATGACATCATGGCGAGTAGGGACTTGCTGGTCCTCATCATGGAAACCCTCAGTGCTAACAGCCCTTGCACCTTGCCTAAAATGGATGATATCTTCTCCTCCGACATCGACACCAGGCAGGACACTGTGTCGAGCCTGAATCCCAGGAACAGCGCGTCCTGCGATGGAGTCAAGCAGGACTTTGCATAATTCACAGAGAATCCCAATTCCATAGGCAGGCGGCTTGTCTTCACTGTGTGGTCAACAGAGATGTCCCTTCACCTGGCCCCGATGAGCCAGTCATCCAGGTAAGGGTACACGTGGATCCCTTGTAGTCGTAGATGGGCCACCACCAGAGCCAGGCACTTGGTGAAGACTTTGGGCGCCGACTTCAGTCCAAAGGGAAGAGCCTTCAACTGGTAATGCTTCCCTTGAACGGCGAAGTGCAGAAACTTGCAGTGTGTATGGGGACGTGGAAGTACGCGTCCTCTAGATCCAACGACGACAGAAAGTCTCCCTCCTCCAGCTGGCTGAGCACATGCTGCAGCGTGACCATGCTGAACTTTTGGGACTTTATGTACTTGTTGAGTCATTGCAGGTCGAGAATGGGTCTCCATCCCCCGGTCTTCTTTCTTACGAGAAAGTACCTTGAGTAAATTCCGGAGCCCCGGAGTCGCTTTGGAACCAGCTCTATCGCCCCTTTCCTTAACATGGCCTGAACTTCCAGCAGCAGCAGAAGGATGTGTTGTCCCTATCAGGCCAAATTAACAAGGGGGGTCCTGGGAGTCCCTCTGCCGGACATTAGTCCTGGTTACAAGAGACTTACCCAGAGTCTTTAGCTCACTATCTTTCACAGAGAAGAAATATCCCAAACATATGAGTCTTTGTCCTGCCCTGGGGCAGTCCAGCACCGAAGTGCTAGGCAATTCTCCTCTGACCAAGAGTACCACCAGCATCCCCAGACACGTGTTTTGGTCTGGTTGAACCTCATCAGTAGGATGGATCTGTGCCTCTCTAAGAATAGTGAGCAAGGGGTCCACGTCTGGATTCCCCTAGTAACTTAGGGTGAGACCCAAAGTCACTTAAATATGCAAATTAACAAAGGGGGTCCTGGGAGTCCCTCTGCCTATCGGGCCACCAGTGGTATTCAAGGACACTTCTGTTGAAACTCTAAGGTGTGTCCGTGGGCGAGAGTGTTCAGCATCCATCGGTCGGTGGAGATGGTCTCCCAAACACTGACAAAGTTCGCCAGGTGGCCTCCCACTGGAGTGCAGCGGTGGGGGCCCGACGTCCTGGCTGGTTCAGTCCTGCTTGGCCGTAGGCACGCCACCCTGGGCACCTTGACGACAACAGCTGCCACCTCCCAAGGCCTTGGAGTGACCCCTGTTGGCTTCCTGGGTCGAAGACCGAGAGGGCTGGCGGTAAGAGGAAGCGTCCCCACCAAAACCCTTAGAAGACCTGCTAGACTTTCCTCCTGAGGAACGAAAGGACGGCCTGTGTTGTTGCAGGGTGCCAAAGGCACTGGCAGTCTCTGTGTCAGCCTTGATGGCTTGGAGGGATTCATCGATGGTCTTCCGAACAGCTTGCCTTAGTCGAACAGCAAGTCCAGGACTCTCGTCTGGACCTCCTGCCTGAAGTTGGTGGCCTTGAGCCAGCCACGATGGCCAAGGCAAACCCTGTTGCCCATCTGGCGGAAAACTGTGTCCGCAATGTCCAGTGCCACCGTGATTGCGTGGTTCGATGCCAGCTCACCTTCTTGGAGGATCTCCAAATCCTCGACCCGTTTGTCATCGGAAATCCAGGAGCTGAGCCATCTTGTACCAAAGCTCCGGTCGTATCTGGTGATGATCGCCAAGGTGTTGGCCGCTTTCACCGTCGTCGCCGCCGAATAGACTACCTTTCTACCCATAGAATCCAATTTCTTCCCTTCGGTGTCTGGGGGTACAGATGAAGAGGACGATGAACTCGACAACTTCTTCCTGGTGGCCGCCGAAGACCACTGAGGCAGGCGACGGTTGAGACCGAAGACTCTTGGGTGCAGACTCCACCAACCGGTACTTTTTTTTTAGCTTCTCTCTTGGCTGGAGATGACGCAGGATCCTTCAGCAGCGCCAGCACCTTTTCCCAGACGTCATCGAGGAGCGGTACCGATAAGATAGGCTTCCTCTTCGCTTCCCGGCATTGGTACAGGAAGCCCTCCTTCCTCTTCTCCTCCGGCGTGAGCTGGAAAAGCTCTGATGCCTGGGCAATCATGGAATGAAAGGAACCCACCTCGTCCAGTGGAGAGGTCAGCGCCAGAGATGCAGGATCTCCCAGTCGTGTGTCATCGTCCATATCATCGCCGTGTCCATCCCTACCCCCTGAGGGGGAGGCAGCAACAGTTGGAATGGAGGTGTAGGGCATCTCCTCCTCCTCTGGTGCTAATGGGGTTGTCAGCAACCTCCTCTGAATCCCCAACACCAACGTGTGGAGTGTTGAGAGGATATCCTGTGATGAGTCTCTTGGGGGAACCTGTGGGACAGGGTCGCTGGGCCCAGCGCCCGTGTCGTCGTTCCCGTTGACAGTATCAATGTCCCTGCCAAGGGCATCTCCTAGACATTCCCATTTTCATCGCCGTCATCACCACGGTGGATGGTGTGAACAGACAGCATCTCCTCCTCATCGGACAAAAACATTTCCATGCCCTGGAGTACTTCTCCCGCCTCCCCGTGCCCTTTATTGGGTCCTGAGGCTAAGATCTGGCATCCTCTTCTCTGGAGTCTTTTCAATAGGTTGGAACGACGACTCTCGCCTGGCATGGAGAGACATTCTGACTGCTGCCGGGGCACTCTGGACTGGGTCCACCCCTTTTAGCTTTGAAAGGGAGATCACCACCACCTCAATCGAGGAGGACTTGGCCTTCTCCTTCACGGGCAGCTCAGACACCTTGTCCTGCTTGGCCTTCTCCTTCACGGGCGGTTTGGATACCTTGCCCTGCTTGGTGTTCTCCTGTGTCTCCCAGAGCTTCCCAGGTGAAGCTAACTTCCTCTTGGATGAAGAGCTGTAGCTAGCTAGAGATCGAGGCTGATGGAGATGATTAACTCGCCCTGACTGTCGCGGGACCCACTGAAGCAGTGACCCCGACGGAAGCAGACTCGCGGTGATTGGCCTTTTGTTGCGCCCCCACATATGGAGCTCAATCAAAGGACTTAGAAGCCCGCTCTGGCTAGCTGGATATGGAGGAGGCATGCACCTGTGGACCACACAGTGTAGAGGCACTGGCTTGGAGCCACACTGCCAGTCGGGCGTGCTGATCCATCATTGTGCACTTGGAAAAGCCACGGCAGATCTCACAATCTTCCTCCTTGTGCATCGGGTGAAGACGATTAAGGCAATGGGAATGCTTGTTGTCCGTGAAAACATTCCAGAAAGTGCAGCTGGTGCAGAGAGGGAAGCCCAGTCCTTCTTCTCTGACATGATCAGGTGCAGTGCAGGACTGATGGCCTTCTGGAAACTTCCAAGAAGAAAACACTCGATGATTTCACCGTTGAGGGGCGATGAAAGATGCCGAAAAATGGGTCCCCGTTAATCGGATGAAAGAAACGATGGGGCACACAACCTCGATTGAACAAAAATAGGGTATTCCTGCCAAAAAAGCGCAGAAAAAGCAGAAAGCTCTAAGAGCGAAACACAAGGACTCCCAACACTTGAACGTGCAGTAAAAATCTGAAGATGGCTGCCAGAGGAGGAGTTTAGGGTGAGGGCAGTTATTGGCTGGGGGTGGTATGAACCCAGAGCTCAGTGATTGGTTTATAGGAGAAAGACAGTTTATGAACAAAAGTTAAACTGTTTTTTCTTTTACCAAGGATTCACAGCCTGACAACAGGTAATATTTATGAGCATGTGAATCCATGCCAGATCCCATGCTGGAGAAGGGAGAGCAGCTCAACCCTGAAAACTACCATCGAATAGCGAGAGATTATACAAAACCATATACATGTCAATGGATAGAAGCTGAACCATGCAATGTACCATCTGATAGCGAGAGAGTATACAAGCCCCTATACAAGAAAAGGGAGAGCGGCTGTACCCTGCAATGTACCATCTGATAGCGAGAGAGTATACATGTCCCTATACAAGAAAAGGAAGAGCGGCTGAAACCTGCAACCTACCATCTGATAGCAAGAGAGTATACAAGCCCCTATACAAGAAAAGGGAGAGCGGCTGAACCCTGCAAACTATCATCTGATAGCCAAAGAGTATACAAGCCCCTATACAAGAAAAGGGAGAGCGGCTGTACCCTGCAATGTACCATCTGATAGCGAGAGAGTATACAAGCCCCTATACAATAAAAGGGAGAGAGAATGAACCAAGCAATGTACCATCTGATAGCCAGAGAGTATACAAGCCCCTATACAAGAAAAGGGAGAGCGGCTGAACCATGCAATGTACCATCTGATAGCAAGAGTATACAAGTCCCTATACAAGTAAAGGGAGAGTGCCGGAACCCTGCAAACTACCATCTGAATGCAAGAGAGTATACTAGTCCCTATAGAAGAAAAGGGAGAGTGGCTGAACAATGCAAACTACCATCTGACAGCGATAGAGTATACAAGTCCCTATACAAGAAAAGGGAGAGCGGCTGAACAATGCAAACTACCATCTGACAGAGAGAGAGTATACAAGTCCCTATACAAGAAAAGGGAGAATGGCTGAACAATGCAAACTACCATCTAACAGCGAGAGAGTATACAAGTCCCTATACAAGAAAAGGGAGAATGGCTGAACAATGCAAACTACCATCTGACAGCGAGAGAGTATACACGTCCCTATACAAGAAAAGGGAGAGCTGCTGACCCATGCATTGTACCATCTGACAGTGAGAGAGTATACAAGCCCCTATACAAGAAAAGGGAGAGTGGCTGAACCCTGCAAAGTACCATCTGATAGCGAGAGAGTATACACGTCCCTATACAAGAAAAGGGAGAGCTGCTGACCCATGCATTGTACCATCTGACAGTGAGAGAGTATACAAGTCCCTATACAAGAAAGGGGAGAGGGCCTGAACCATGCAAACTACCATCTGATAGCAAGAGAGTATACAATTCCCAATACAAGAAAAGAGAGAGCGGCTGAACCATGCAATGCACCATCTAATATGTTAATGTTAAAGGATATTTATAACGCACACTATCACCACCCGAGTGGTCCCCTGGCGCTCTGGCGGATCTGAAAAGGAAAGAGGGTGGGGTGGGTTAGTAAGCTTGAGCAGGAAAAGAGCAAGAGAGCTTTGATGTGATGTTGGCAGCCTCAGTTCGATTAAAACCATTCGATGAGCTTAGATGTGCTTTTCGGTTGGTAGCCGTCATGTGTTGTTGTGCGAGGCTATGTGTGTTATGTTTTGCTGTTGCAATGTAGTGAAGTGTGTGCGGTTTGTAGTGTGTTGGCGGTTTGGTTGTGTTTGCGTAGAGGGTGAGGGGTGTATGCAGACCGGTGAGATTGTCGAGTGGGGTTGGTTAGTGGCATTGTTATTTAGAAGCAACGCATTCCAATCTTCACAATCCTGTTTAGATGTGACGCAAGCTAATCTTGTCAATTCAGTCTGGATGTGACACAATGCTAGTTTTCACTATTCTGTCTAGATATGATGTGAGCTAGTATTACAATTCTGTCTAGATGTGATGCAATGCTAATCTTCGCATTTCTGTCGAGATGGGACGCAGGTTAATATTCACATCTCAATCTCAATGTAGCGCACGCTACAATTCCCTCCTCTATCTGTATGTGGCGCAGGCTAATATTAACATCTCTAGCTCAATGTGGAGCAGGCTAATATTCACACCTCCATTTCAATGTAGCACAGGCTAATAATCACAGTTCTATCTCAATGTGGCGCAGGCCAATAATCACAGTTCTATCTCAATGTGGCGCAGGCCAATAATCACAGTTCTATTTTAATGTGGCGCATGCTAATATTCACAGTTCTATTGCAATGTGGCGCATGCTAACATCCATCCTTCCATCTCAACGTGGCGCAGACCAATAATCACAGTTCTATCTCAATGTGGCACAGGCCAATAATCACAGTTCTATCTCAATGTGGCTCAGGTCAATAATCACAGCTCTATCTCAATGGGGCACAGGCTAATATTCACAGTTCTATTGCAATGTGGCGCATGCTAACATCCATCCTTCCATCCCAACGTGGCGCAGACCAATAATCACAGTTCTATCTCAATGTGGCGCAGGCCAATAATCACAGTTCTATCTCAATGTGGCTCAGGTCAATAATCACAGCTCTATCTGAATGGGGCACAAGCTAATATTCACAGTTCTATTGCAATGTGGCGCATGCTAACATCCATCCTTCCATCCCAACGTGGCGCAGACCAATAATCACAGTTCTATATCAATGTGGCGCAGGCCAATAATCACAGTTCTATCTCAATGTGGCTCAGGTCAATAATCACAGCTCTATCTCAATGGGGCACAGGCTAATATTAACAGCACTATCCCAAAGTGACTTAGGCCAATATTCATCCCTCTATCCCAACGCAGTGCAGGCAAATATTCACAGCTCTATCTCAGAGTGAAGAAGGTCAATAATCACAGCTCTATCTCAAAGTGGCGCAGGCTAATCACAGTCCTCTCTAGTTGCGATTCAGGTAATACTCGCAATCCTCAGTAGTTGTGAAGCTAGTGAGTATTAATAGCCTGGTGTGCTATGTTCTGAGGGTAGGTAGAGTGTCAGGGCTTCCTGGAGTACAGTGATTGCTATACTCCCCAATCATGCCACACCTACCTTGGTGGTTGCTGCTGGTTGACGGCTGGCCCTGGCCTCCCCTGCTGATACTTGCAGGCACAGTTTAGAGATGCCATTGTAGGAGCCGCCCTTTGCCTTGGGGCCCTTAGCCAAAGGGGATGCCGGCCAGAGGGCACTTCTGGTTAGATTTTCTGTTATGGGGATGAGGGCTAATCAGGGAGTGTGGGTGGGCTGGCAAGCGGATGGGGGTTGATTGCATTATCGGGAAGGGGGAGCGGGGACAAATGCACCCAGCAGCCTGCTCTTGATTTTTTAAACCACACTAATGTAATTGGAGAGGCTCGGTGGGTCATGCCTTGATTTCCACTCACCTTGGCCTCTTGGATTTTTCCCAAATGGTGCCTATAGCGAGAGAGTATACAAGCCCCTATACAAAAAAAGGGAGAGCAGCTGAACCCTGCAAATTACCATCTGTTAGCGAGGGAGTATACAAGTCCCTGTACAAGAAAATGGAAAGCAGCTCAACCCTGCAACCTACCATCTGATCGCCAGAGAGTATACAAGTCCCTATACAAGAAAGGGGAGACCGCCTGAACCATGGAATGCACCATCTGATAGCGAGAGAGTATACACACCCCATACCAGAAAAAGGAGAGTGGCTGAACCCTGCAAACTACTACCATCTGATAGCAAGAGAGTATACAAGTCTTATACAAGAAAAGAGAAACGACTGAACAATGCAAACTACCTTCTGATATCGAGAGAGTATACAAGCCCCTATACGAAATAAATGAGAGCAGCTGAACCCTGCAAATTACCATGTGATAGCAAGAGAGTATACTAGTCCCTACACAAGAAAATGAAGTAACCTAATAGCAAAGAGGACAAGCGATCATCTTTGTACATCAGTGTCACTTCAGTTTGCAATATGTTCCGATATTGCTTTCTTGTTTCAGCCAGCGCACCACAGTCCATATAAATATAGACATCATCTTTTTCTGTGTGTCACAGAGCACCTTCCGTGCACTGGCACAGGGGTGTCTTTTAGACTCCCCAAGTTTAAATACCTTCTCTGGGACTGACTACTGTCTCCCAGACATTGTAAAGTTACATTGACTTTACTAGTCTTTTTAAATTTACAGACCCAGCACACACTATCTTCCTATAGAGTGCTGGAGGGGTTGCCTAGCTCCACCTGAGTCTAAACACTCATGTAACAGTCAAATGTTACCCTTTTCTACTTGAAATGGCTGGTGGCAGTGGTTTTACACAAACTACCATGATTTTTCCAGACCGCTAACACCGGTAGCTAAAAATTGGGGTCAGCCATGTTTTCCAATATGGCGGTCTAGACCTATCTGTAAAAACAGACTATGGTCGACTTTTTTTTCGCTGTTTCTTTTAGGAAAGGTCCTTCTTGTGTTTAGCACTGCACGCCAAACCAGGTTTGGTCCCTTGGTTCGTTGGCCTTTGGCGGGCTTCAGTGCTGAAGCCCTCCTCTGGCTCCTGAGTGTCTGGGGTGGACAGGATGAGAGGGAGGTCCCTGAAACTCTCTGTGCTTAGTCTCCTAGGAGACCTGAATGCACTCTGGCATGATTAGCTGGCTGGCTCTCTGGCATGGACAGCCACCCTGCTGTGTGAGTGACAGCCAGGTGGAATGAATGGGGGAAAACTGTTTAAAAGCAGGTCTCTGGGACTTGGAAAGCCGAGTAGACCACTGGAACGAAAGAACCGAAGACGAGCTGAAGGAAGACGACTGCTGCAACTCCTGGTCCACCGGTGAAGCCCTGCTGCAGGTCCGAATTGCCTGAAACTCCATCGACAGAGAAGCCCTTCAAGGTTAACGTCTTCCCTTGAGTTTGGTGGGAACAACCAACTCGTAAGATGCCTGGACACCGTCCCCAAACTGGTTGAATTTTCTTCAGAGTGATGTTGAAAACCGGATAGCCAGTTGGAAGGATACAAGTTTGTGGTCTTTAAGGCACACACACCTTAAACCAACGTTTTGCCAAGCTTGTGGCCTCTTCCCTGGGCAGTGCAGGAATCTCCTGACATCCTCCTTCTTGTCCCCACGACTGAAGCTCAGGAACAGCGAGATCTGCAGGAACTGCCAGGAACAACTGCCTCAGCTACAGCTTTTCTTCACTTACAAGGTACTGTGCAAGTGCGGTTCAGAACTCTGTTCGGCCGCAGTGAAAGTTTGTGAAACTTTCCTGACTTTGAAAGGTTGTCCTTCCCTAAACCAACATATAACTTTTTGTCTGACCAAATTTTTCTAAGAACCGTTGCAAAGACTAAACCGTTTACTACCAGAACTGTGCTATCCTATACAAGACTCTGAACCATTGACTTTGGCCCAGGCCTATTGAGAAGAATTGCTGGTGGTAGTGAACTGAAAACCTTTGCCCTACCTCTGCAAAGTATTTGTGCCTTTATTTCTTTTAACCTTGTCTGTTTACCCCTTTTAAAAAGTAACTGAAGTGCCATTTGCTCCCACTTCAGGGGAGCTGAACTTGTTCAGGAACTGTTTGGTTGTGTATTTGTCGTGTATTAGTATATGATATTGAGCTACTCTTACTAGTGGAATGTTTTCGAACTGACTGAGTAAATAAATGTATATTCTTTTACGAAGAAACCTTGAGTCAGTGTTTGTTTGAATCATTGTGATTGCAAGTCCTTTGTGTAACCTCTTGTACTGCTCACTCTACTCTTGAGATAAGTCTGGCTGCTCAGCCATCGCTACCACTTTACTGTGTAGTACAGGCTTGTACCAAAGGTGAAATTGTACTTACACTTTGTTAGGGAGAATTCTATGTTGATCTTCATCTGAAAGAGCCTTCTTCCCTTGAGGTGGTGGGGCCAACCAGTTTGCCAATCGCCTTCTTGGACCTGCCCTGGTCGAATCACCAGTGCCCAGCACTTGGAGGCCGGATAGCCAAGCAGCCATCCACCCGGACCGCGATTTAAAGGAGCGTACCTTTTATTCGTTGGGCAGCACCGTGGCTGGTTTCATTCCTGGCTAGTGCAGTAACTCAAACCTTCCTCCATGACGAGAGTCCCTCTTCCTCTGCTGGATCACCCAAACTGCAGGAACTACCAGGAACAACCGCACCGCAGGAGCCTCTTCTTCATTTTGAGGTACTTTGTTCCGCCAGGCCTCCCTTTTCGTGTGGTAGTGCTAAAGGTGTTTTAAATTCTTTACCTAAAGATACAGAAACAAGGCAACTCTGCCTTATTATAACAGGCGCATCTCAGTTGGCCCCTCTGTAGGGCTGCAAATTTTCCAAGAAGTTCAATTTCTTCTTCAATATGTTATTCAAATTAAATACAAAAAAAGTCGAATATATATCTATGTACTTTTAGCCAGGAATGTTTATTCACATTCCCGTTTTTGTATAATTATTGATTCACATTATACTGTGTTGGGCGATCATATTTTGCCATCAATATACATTCTGCCAATGCATTTCGGTTAGAACCTTCGTCAGGGGTGTATATAGGCACTTGATTACATCATCAAGCTAATCATAATTATCTATTCATCAGTTTTAATGCATTGCATGGTTTGAATACAGTATATTAACGAATTCACACATACCATTTGGTTTGTCCCACGTATATTCAATAGTTCCGCCAGATGAAAAATAAACAACCAGAAATAGCCATTTAGTTTCAGCATTATGAGTTCTATATGCATTGATTTTTAGGACAGAAACAAGTCCTACCTGATCGCTTTGAATGCATTTTTCTCTCTAGTGTTTACAAGCCCCAAGGGCTTCTGTTCCTCTATTTCGTATTGTAACCCCCGCGGCCTCACAGCTGCGTGTGTTTAGATGCGTAATGAAGCGCATATGTCCATCGTGCCTCTGTTGAAGAGATAGGCAATTAAACAGCCATTCTCATATTGTTGTATCTATTGTAAAGAGCGGCGAGTATTCGCCGACGCTTACCTAGAGTTCCAGTGTTGTCCTGCCGTCTGAAGAGAGACGTGCGCGCGCATGCCTATGTGTTTGATTTAAACGTTGTCATGGAGACGGTAACGAGGCGCCGTGGTCCAACCGGAATGCTGGAGCACGTACGCCTCGCGCCCCACCCCCGGGTGTTAACCCTGGGGCGGGGATGTCTCCATGGCAACCTCTGTTCCACTATGAGCGATAAGTCGAGCTCTCAGTGCCTTACTCATGTGTTTAACTCTTTGTTCGGATAGCTAAACATACTATTTGGTAAATACACTATGTGTGATTTTTCATGGGTTTCTACGATGCGTTACGTGTATTACATGATGTAAGAACCATGCTATTACTACTATTTCTCTAAGCTCTTTTGAAAGGTGTGTCTGCCGTGTGTTAAACCCTTTCATATGAACATACTATCTGTTGAATATTTTATGTGTCATTACACATGAGTATCTCTGGTGTATTACGTATTTCACATGATGCATGAATTCTGCTGTTCCTACTATTTCTCTTCACTCTTTTTAAATGGTATGTCCGCCATGTGTTTCATGATGTATGAACTACGCTATTCCTACTATTTCTCTTGGCTATTATGAGAGGTATGTCTGCCTCATTGGCAACTATAAGCAAAAATTAGCTAAGTGTGCACTAAGCACACAGCCTAGAGCTCATTACCTAAATTACGACCAATGTTAGGTACTAATGTAGTTAGCTGAGAGCAGTGGGTCTCAATATGAATATAAAGAGCGTCAATAGTGTGGCATAAGTGCAACCCAAGACAGTTAACCTAAATGATGATTTAAATAGTGTATAGTGTTAAAAGTACTTTATCTACAGGTGCAAGCAGCAGCCATTCACCCAAAATAATTTTTAAGCAATTAAAACACGCAATAATTATTCAGGTAAGCATGAATGTTAATCCAAGTGTCTAAATCTATCAGTCTTATGCACCAATGTCTGGAATCCATCCAAGGTTATCCAACATCTGTGGGTATTTATGCAAAGTCAGAAATTCTAGATTACAAAAAACACATAAAGTTGATCTCCTCATTCATTCCTTTAGGCATCAGAGAGCTCAAACGGTCAATCCAAAAAGTTTCTCGTTGATCCATTGTTTTTTGGAAGTTTTCATGTGGATCTCTCTTTTCCACTATCTCTAGAATAGCAAAGCGTATTTGTGCCAAGTTATGTTTCTTGTCTTGCCAGTGTCTGGCCACAGCCGAGGTTTTGTTGTTATTGCGTATACAGGATCTGTGTTCATTCCATCTTGTTTTGGCTGTTCTCACAGTTTGACCAACGTAATGTAAACCACAGGGACATTTTATAGTGTATATCAAGTTTTGAGAGTCACATGTCCCGAAACTTTTTAATTTTATAGTTTCTCCTGTGTACGGATGTCTCAAGGTATCACCTTTCATTATGTAGCCACAGTTGCTACAATTCAGGCAGGGAAAGTACCACATCTTTCGTAGTTTTCTTTTTCTGTGCTGGTTTGGTTTTTACAAGTTTATCCTTCAGATTGTGGCTTCGTTGATATGCGAATCTCGGGGCCTTTGAATAGGTGTTCTACTCGGTGGTCACAGGTCATTGTGTTCCAGTGTTTTTTAATGATTGTCTTAATGCGGTTACTCTGTCTTGAGTATTTTGATACAAATACTAAGGGAGATTCTTCATCCTTTTTGATTTTTGTTTTCAATAGGTCTTCCCTTGTCTGTGTCGCTATGCGTGTTTCCGCTGCCGACACTTCTTCTTGCATGTAACCACGGTCAAGGAATTTCTTTCCCATTTCTTTGACCTCCTTTTCGTACTCTATTGGATCACTCACCAATCTTTTCACACGAAGCATCTGACTGTATGGTAAGTTTTTGATGAGGCTTGGTTGGTGAAAGCTTAGCCGTTGAAGTAAATTATTCCGGTCTGTGGATTTACGAAAAATGGTGGTCTGATATCCTGTGTTTGTTATTCTAATTTGTACATCCAAGAAATGTATACTTTCTCGAGAGTATTCATGTGTGAACTGTATTCTTGTGTCTATGCTGTTTAGGTAATCAAAGAATTCAAGTAGTTCCGATTCGCTGCCTTTCCATATTCCGAATATGTCATCAATATATCTTATCCAGATCCCTAGCTGTTGCTGCCACCGTTGGTTAAGTAGAACATTTTCAGTTTCAAATTTGTGCATGAATGAGTTAGCGTAAGAAGGGGCCATGGTAGCCCCCATCGCTGTGCCAGCTACCTGTAGGTAGTAATTATCTTTGTATCTGAAGTACGAGTTGTTGCTAATGAACTCTAGGAGTGCCATTATAAATTCTTTTTGTGCTCCTATTTCATCTGCTCTAAGAAGTATCCACTCAACTGCTTCATTTCCTAGATCGTGTGGGATTGACGTGTATAAGCTCTTGACATCGATTGTAAAGCAAATGTTTCCGGAGTCAAATGGTGTTGAATTAAGATGTTGCAAAAAATGTTTGCCTCATTACCGTCTCCATGACAACGTTTAAATGAAACACATAGGCATGCACGCGCACGTCTCTCTTCAGACGGCAGGACAACGCTGGAACTCTAGGTAAGCGTCGGCGAATACTCGCCGCTCTTTACAATAGATACAACAATATGAGAATGGCTGTTTAATTGCCTATCTCTTCAACAGAGGCACGATGGACATATGTGCTTCGTTACGCATCTAAACACACGCAGCTGTGAGGCCGCAGGGGTTGTAATACGAAATAGAGGAACAGAAGCCCTTGGGGCTTGTAAACACTAGAGAGAAAAACGCATTCAAAGCGATCAGGTAGGACTCGTTTCTGTCCTAAAAATCAATGCATATAGAACTCATAATGCTGAAACTAAATGGCTATTTCTGGTTGTTTATTTTTCATCTGGCGGAACTATTGAATATACGTGGGACAAACCAAATGGTATGTGTGAATTCGTTAATATACTGTATTCAAACCATGCAATGCATTAAAACTGATGAATAGATAATTATGATTAGCTTGATGATGTAATCAAGTGCCTATATACAGCCCTGACGAAGGTTCTAACCGAAATACATTGGCAGAATGTATATTGATGGCAAAATATGATCGCCCAACACAGTATAATGTGAATCAATAATTATACAAAAACTAAAAAGTACATAGATATATTCGTCTTTTTTTGTATTTAATTTGAATAACATATTGAAGAAGAAATTGAACTTCTTGGAAAATTTGCAGCCCTACAGAGGGGCCAACTGAGATGCGCCAGTTATAATAAGGCAGAGTTGCCTTGTTTCTGTATCTTTAGTTTATTAAGGTCCTTGTGCTATAGGACTAGGTTTGAACTGGTAGCTCCAGGTTAAAATCAATTTAATCTGACACTGAAGGTGAAATTCATATATTCAATTGAAGCAAAGAAAAAACTTGTGGTGCCCACCTCTCCGATATTCCTTAAATTCTTTACCTACCTGTTGGGTTGGCCGCCCCTATCGTATAACATTGTCTTTCACCTTCTGCACCCACCTTTTTGAATCATTAACCAAAGACTTGACTGCAGCTACAAGAACATTTTGCTTCTGGGCCATTGCCCTGTAATTGACTCTGGCACAGGCCTATTGACTCTGGCTGAATTTATTAGAACTGCCCTCTCTAGATTGCTTCTCAACTAGAACTGTGTTGGTGCCCGCACTTCTTATAACCACCATTTCCTTCCCACTTTTAAAACTTGTGAAGTGCCATTTTTCATTTAAGTATTCTCTATGCTAAAGTACTGCCTTGCCTAAACTTGTTCACAAACGTATTGGGAAGTATTGCTAAGGTGCCTAAGAAGATTTTCTTATATAACTTGTCCTTTCCCTCCTTTGTGAGAAATTGCTAAAGTGCCATTTGTGTTTGGTTTTCACTGTGCTGTTTTGCTCAGTTTTCACTCTTGCTCAAACTTGTCTACAATTTAACTAGGGAGATGTGTATACTTTTCTTGACTGATCTTAACTTGCTTTATTAACTGCGATTAATGTGTTGAACTAGAAGTGTATAAAATAAATATATATTCTTTTTAATACAAAGCTTTGGTCAGTGTTTCCTTGTACCATAGTACTGTAGTCCTATTGTATAAACCCTGAATACTGCTCATCTCCCTCTTGAGATAAGTCTGACTGCTTAGCCACAGCTACCAACTAAATCTTTGTGGTACAGACTGATACCAAAGGGGATTTATTGATCATACCTGTAGTCTTAATCTTCTGTAGTGCTCCCTAAGGGAACTGCACAGGATTCTGCCTAACACGGGTGTAAAGCGGTGAGAATAAAAGTATTGGATTTACATTTTGGTGTGCTTCTAGTGCCTTGGTTCAATTAACCACAAGGCTAACAATCACAAAAAGTTTATTTTAAACAAAGTCAAAGTATGGAAAGTTACATCCAGGAGACCTTCCTTACTTATACTGGCGATTATTTAAGGGATCTCTGTAGACAGAAAGTCTTCCTGTCAAAGGCAAGAAATCAGAAATTTTTGATAGACTGTTAGAAAAACAAAGTCTGGATAATGGTGCTGTAGGGCCTACTACTCCAGCAAATGTAGAAAACATTGAGGATGATAATGTTGAAAATGTTATTATTGGAGCAGACGAGGAAGAGGAGGATAACAATGTCACCCCCTCTGGCCCTCTGTCTGCTCAACGGCCTCAGCCTGTGGCTACTGGACCCTTATCAGGTCCCACATTAAGTCCTGAATTTATCACTCTAGAAAAAATTAGACTTGAACTAGAATTCAAAAGAATTAGTGCGCAAACTGAACAGAGACATCAATAACTAAAGCTCAAAGAATTAGAGCTCAATCATGAGCTTGGAATGAAGAAATTGTCTTTGGAAAATGCTTCTCTCCCCGAATCCTCTAGATCTTCCAGTCCAAAAATACCCCGGATGCTTAAAGAGATTGTGGGTATCTATGAACCTAAGTTGGATGTATTAGATTGGCTTGCTATGTTTGAATACACTCATGGGCTCCAGGATATCACAGGGAATCAGTTGATCCCCTGGTTATACTCTAGGCTCCCCCGTTGCATCTGATGTGGTAATGGGGTTGGGGGAGGTGGATAGGATGGATTATGAATATGTGAAACTAGCTTTAATAGCTAGATTTGGAAGACTCCTTCCCAGTACCTTAAGAGGTTTAGGACCCTCAAAAAGCATGATAGTACCCCTTCGGCTATTCGGGTGAGTGAGTGTTTGAAGAACTTGGAGGGATGGATTAAGGGCTACAGAGTTTTATGAAGGAATGAGAAATCTTGTAATGTTGGAGTCTATCTATGATGCCTGCTCTCCTGTCAGGATCGCCTTCTTACGTTGCCCTCGTAGTGTAGACGAAGAATTCTACCCTACAATGTAACCCTGTGTCTGGATATACAATATACCAGCACCAGGGATCTATTGTTTGGAAGAATGGATCCCGGGTGGCGCGTGGCAGCAGATTCCCTCGCGTCTGACAGTATACCAGTTGATTATAGAACAGCCATTTTATGCAGATGTCACAAGGAACAGAAATAGCTGTTACAAAATATAAGAGAAAACAATCCTTAATACTTATACCCGGGACACCAAGAACAGAAACATGAAAGTAGGACAGACACTCTTACCATGGGGTTGTTGATAGGAATTCCATGGGCAACCAATGCTCCAATAAGACCGCCAAGGTACAGGGATTTGAACTATTCCTGCCGGCACGCGTACGCCTAAGGGTCGGCAGTACAATCCGCGACGAAACGAGGACGCTCCTACCTCCACCCCTAATGGTACCACGGCAGTCTCTAGTCCGTACCGGGAATGGAGAGGAGTAGTGTACCGGCAGTCTGGAAAATAAGGAGCACTGTTCAGGTGGATCCACAGCGGGAGATAATGTTCAGGTTGATCAAGTCGAAAGGCAGAGGCAATCCGTTAGGCAATCCAAGACGAACAACAAACCAAAAGTTCCGAAGACAAAATCATGAAACAGAGGCAATCCTGGGCGAGGTCTGGTCCGGTAACAATTAGCAGTGAGGCAGAACGGGAATATCCGTGGTGGGCTTAGACAGAAGACAGGAGCGGGAACGCAGGAAGCGTGGGGAAAGACTCCGACAAGAGGTAACAGGGCTAGACAGGAAGACAAAGGTACAAAGGCAGGAAGACAAGAATTTTCACAAGCACGTAGCAGACTCCAATTTCAAAATCAGAAGCAACGAGTTAACTGCAGGCTAGAGTTTTATAAGATCGTGATCACATGACCTGTACGTGCGGCCGCCGTGGTGCGAGTCGACGTCGCTGCCGTAATCTCCATGGTAACCGCCAACGCAAAAACCCTGAAGGACGAAATCGTAATCGGTTCTTGTGGCCGTGGATTGAACCTTTAATGCGAGGTAACCTCATGGATAACGACCGCTGAAGCATTGTATCTTGATCCCGTTTACTGCGAGACTGCGGGGGTAGAGCCCGCCTATGACCCCTGCGGCACCCGGGCCGATTCCTGACAGTACCCCACCTCAAAGAACGCCTCCCTCTACGGGAATCCCAAAAATCCTGCAAACAGTCCGGAGCATGTATATTCTCCAAAGGTTCCCAAGTCCGATCTTCCGTACCATAACCCTTCCAATCGATAAGGAAGAGACGGACACCTCGACGAACCTTGGAGTCCATGATCTGCTGAACCTCGTACTCGTCTGAACCAATAGCAGGCAGAGGACGCTTCGGGGCTAGTAACCTTGAACCCCCTTGAACAGGTTTCAGGAGCGAAACGTGGAAGACAGGATGGATCTTCCAAGTGGGGGGAAGCTGTAAACGGACAGCCACCGGGTTTATTACTCCAGATACCATGAAAGGGCCTGAGAACCGAGGCATGAGAGAACTACGACCAGGTAAGCGCAAATTCTGTGTGGATAACCAGACCTGCATACCTGGGTAGTAAGCAGGAGAGGCCGATCGATGAACATCCGCACGTTGTTTGCTAAGCCTTTGAGCCTCCAACAGATGTTGTCTCACTCGGGTATGCAGAACCGCAAGCGATCGGACACAGGAATTAGCAGCCGGGTTACTGGATCCAGTAGATAAAGGCAATGGCAAGGTACGTGGATGATGTCCATAAAGAGCAAAAAATGGAGTAACCCCTGTGGCAGTATGCAAAGAATTGTTATATGCGAATTCGGCCATGGCCAAACAAGATGTCCAAGAACCCTGATAATGGAGCAGAAGACAACGAAGGTATTGTTCTAAAGTTGCATTGGCTCTCTCTGTTTGCCCGTCAGTCTGAGGGTGATATGCGCTGGAATACCTGCCTTCTATGCCCAAAGACGTAGTGATAGCCCTCCAGAAACGCGAAGTAAATTGCGACCCCCGATCCGTGACAATGATACTAGGAAGACCAAAACGCCGAAACACATGGGTAATAAACAAGTCAGCTAAGGCTGGGGCAGAAGGCAAACCCGAACAGGGTATAAACAAGGCAGACTTCGTCAAATAATCGACAACAACCCAGATGGAATTTAGGCCATTGATTGGAGGCAACTCTACAATGAAGTCCATAGATATCATGGTCCATGGTAACCTGGGAACGGGCAAAGGCTGCAATAACCCCATGGGTTTTGCGTGAGATGATTTGCCCTGAGCACAGACAGCGCAGGTCTTGATGTACTGGGCAGTGTCAGACCTCATGGTGGGCCACCATGCCCATCTCTCTAGTAATTCCATGGTTTTTCTAATTCCCGGATGAGCAGAACATTTAGAATCATGGCACCAATTCAAAGCCATGGAACGAGTTGTGTCGGTGGGAAGATACAGTTTTTCATGTAGATAGGGTAGCATATTCATAACGCTGATATTCTCATCCCTAATGACCAGTGGATGTTGCTTAACCCAGTTCTCCAGGAGCGCTCTTAACGTAGGATCAACCGTACAACCACAAACCACCTGACTAGGGAGTAATACTGGAGTAGGAATCGGTTTTGATACATCGATTCCCGGAATACGTGATAGGGCGTCTGCCTTGGTGTTACAAGAACCCGGGCGATAAGTAATCGTGAAATTAAAAGCAGAAAAGAACTCATGCCAACGGGCTAGTCTGGCCGTGGTACATTTCACAGAGCGAATGGCAACTAGATTGCGATGATCAGTGTACACCTGGACAGGAAGCTGGGTACCAAGCAAATGATGCCTCCAGACAGTGAACGCGTCTTTTACGGCCAAGAGTTCTCGCTCAGTGATAGTATAATTCCGTTCATGAACGGAGAGTTTCCGGGAGTGATAAGCAACAGGATGTAAGGCCGTAGAGTCACGACACGCTTGTGATAGAACGGCTCCTACTGCCGTATCAGAAGCATCCGCCTCGACCACAAACTGCTGAAGTGGATTAGGATGCTGGAGCACTGGGGCCGTAGTGAAAGCTAACTTGAGGGATTCAAACGCGCCTTGGGCGTTTTGATTCCAAGCGAAAACCTTCTTGTTGCTAGTCAAGGACGTCAATGGAGCGACGATTTCGGAGAATGATCGGACAAAGCGCCGGTAAAAATTGGCAAAACCAAGAACGATTGTAACGTTTTTAGATCTTTTGGAACCGGCCAATCCAGAACTGCTTTTACCTTGTTCTACTCATCTGTATCCCCTGGTCTGTTATATCATACCCAAGGAATTCCACAGATTTCACATGGAATATGCATTTTTCTCGTTTAGCAAATAGGAATGCTCCCTTAAGCGCTGTAAGACTTGACTAACATGTTGTACATGGTTTTCATAAGAGTCTGAATATATGAGAATATCATCAAGATACAGAACAAGAAATCGATCAGTCATATCTCTGAATATATCGTTAACAAAATGTTGAAATGTACCGGGGCGTTACACAACCCAAAGGGCATCACACAATATTCAAAAATACCATACTTGGTCTTAAAAGCCGTTTTCCATCGTCTCTTCCCTTATTCTGACTAAATTGTAAGCCCCTCGTAGGTCGAGTTTGGTGAAAATCTTAGAAGACCAAGTTGATCAAGAAGGACAGATATTAGGGAATCGGATATTGATTTCTGATGGTAATGGCGTTAAGAGCACGATAGTCTATACAGGGCCTAAGATCCCTTCCTTTTTTGTACAAAAAACATTGGAGAAGCAGCCGGTGAACGTGAGTGACGGATAAATCCGATTTTCAGGGATTTATCGATATATTCCTTTAGAATGCCTTCCTCCTTTTGCGTCAATGAGTAAATACGACCTACAGGCATTTTGGCCCCAGGAATCAGATCAATGGGACAATCATATGGCCTATGAGGAGGGAGGTTTTCTGCTGCTTTCGCATCAAATACATCCCCAAAGGCAGCATATTCTTCGGGTAATGCTGTAGTAACAATGGCTCCAACAGTAGAAATGCCATGCATCAATGGTCGGCATGGATTCTTAGACTCGGTATTTGATAAAAAACATGAGGATTCACAATAGTCGGACACAAATTCCAACTCCCCGGAGTTCCAATCTACCACCGGATTGTGACGCCTCAGCCAAGGTAGACCCAAGATTAGTCGATATTGTGGTGCAGCGATCAGATCAAAACTGATAGTCTCTTCATGACCTTGGCAGGTGGTTAGCACCAAATCCACCGTTTGTTTCGTAACTAAGCCAGAACGCAGTACCGAACCATCCACAGTATTAACCATATCTGGTTGGGACTTGGTAACTACAGGAATGCCTAGTTTCGTAGCAAAGGCCTCATCAACATAATTACCGGTGGCTCCAGAATCCAACACCGCATTAATGAACCATTCTTGGTCCGAGTCAAGAGCGCAACGGATCGGAACAAGGAAAGGTCTCCTAGTCATGGAGTCAAGGAACGGCGAGCTCGGCAGAGTGACTCCCTCTACTGCCGGGCTTTGGCGTTTCCCTGACGCTTGGGCTTCTTAGTGCAGTTCTTTAACAGATGTTCAGAGGAACCACAATAGAAGCAAAGATTGTTCTTCTTTCGGGCCTCCCTTTCTTCAGGAGTTAAAGGACCCCGGATAGCCCCAATCTGCATTGGTTCCGGTCCCCCCTGAACAGGAACTGGAGGCAACATAGCCAAAGGTGTAGAAGTCCTTTTCTCTCCTTTCCTTTCGGCCCTCCTTGCGTCAATCTGCAGAACCATATCTAGGAGTTCCGGAAAGTTTGTAGGTACAATAGGTACCGTGGACAAGGTATCTTTTAAGGAGTCGGATAATCCATGATAGAACATAGAGGCCTTCTTATCCTCAGGCCACCCCGTTTCAGCCACAAGTTGATTAAACCGGGCCAAGTATGCCAACAACGGGGTTTCGCCCTGGTGTAGCTTCAACAGCTCAATATCCGTTGCTTGGGTCTTGTATCGAGTATCAAATACCCGACTCATTGCGGCAATCAACGCATCACAGTCGAACAACAATGGACTACCCTGTTCGAGTAAAGGGTTAGCCCATGACGCTGCAGTCCCTCCAAGATGAGACAAGAGAAAAGCCGCCTTGGTTTTGGAATCAGGAAACAAGGTAGGTCTACATAAAAAATGCAGCCGACACTGATTTAGAAAGGTACGATAAGTACGAGGGTCTCCAGTGAACCTTTCTGGTTGAGCTAGAGGAAATTGAGCTGTTATAAACGCAGGACCTGATTCCTGTCCAGACCCAGCCATTCCTGAACCTGAGGGGGCTGTGGGGTCGACTACAGGAGGGGCGGTAGTAACCATTCCTGCCTGTATCTCATTGATGCGCTGTTGTGTAGCGGCATGAGCTGCAGCCATATCCGCCTGTAAATCAGTAACCATTTGCATGATCTGGGTCAGAGCATCGTTTGGGTCCATGAGGGTGTTTATGAGGCTTCTGATTATGTCAGGATCGCCTTCTTACGTTGCCCTCGTAGTGTAGACGAAGAATTCTACCCTACAATGTAACCCTGTGTCTGGATATACAATATACCAGCACCAGGGATCTATTGTTTGGAAGAATGGATCCCGGGTGGCGCGTGGCAGCAGATTCCCTCGCGTCTGACAGTAATACCAGTTGATTATAGAACAGCCATTTTATGCAGATGTCACAAGGAACAGAAATAGCTGTTACAAAATATAAGAGAAAACAATCCTTAATACTTATACCCGGACACCAAGAACAGAAACATGAAAGAAGGACAGACACTCTACCATGGGGTGTTGATAGGAATTCCATGGCAACCAATGCTCCAATAAGACCGCCAAGGTACAGGGATTTGAACTATTCCCGCCGGCACGCGTACGCCTAAGGGTCGGCAGTACAATCCCCGACGAAACGAGGACGCTCCTACCTCCACCCCTAATGGTACCACGGCAGTCTCTAGTCCGTACCGGGAATGAGAGGAGTAGTGTACCGGCAGTCTGGAAAAATAAGGAGCACTGTTCAGGTGGATCCACAGCGGGAAGATAATGTTCAGGTTGATCAAAGTCGAAAGGCAGAGGCAATCCGTTACAATCCAAGTCGAACAACAAACCAAAGTTCCGAAGACAAAAATCATGAAACAGAGGCAATCCTGGGCGAGGTCCGGTCCGGTAACAAATAGCAGTGAGGCAGAACGGGAATATCTGTGTGGGCTTAGACAGAAGACAGAGCGGAACGCAGGAAGCGTGGGAAAGACTCCGACAAGAGGTAACAGGGCTAGACAGGAAGACAAAGTACAAAGGCAGGAAGACAAGAATTTCACAAGCAGTAGCAGACTCCAATTTCAAAATCAGAAGCAACGAGTTAACTTCAGGCTAGAGTTTTATAAAGATCGTGATCACATGACCTGTACGTGCGGCCGCCGTGGTGCGAGTCGACGTCGCTGCCCTAATCTCCATGGTAACCGCCAACGCAAAAACCCTGAAGGACGAAATCGTAATCGGTTCTTGTGGCCGTGGATTGAACCTTTAATGCGAGGTAACCTCATGGATAACGACCGCTGAAGCATTGTATCTTGATCCCGTTTACTGCGAGACTGCGGGGGTAGAGCCCGCCTATGACCCCTGCGGCACCCGGGCCGATTCCTGACATCTCCTGAGCTCAGACAGCACTTGGCTGATTCAAACGAACTAGATTCTAAGAAACTGGCTAAGGCTGTTGACCTTTGGGTTGCCAACAGGGCTACTCACACGGATTCAGGGGTCACTGAGAAAAAGGATGAGGGAAAGCAGCCAAAGAAAGACAACAAAGAGAATTCAAATAATTCCAATTCCAAAGAGGCCCCCAAACAAAATTCTAAGGGTAAACCCCAAGGGAAACCTAATCAGGCTTGTGTACCTTCTGGTCCCAGACCAGAAGGAGGTCAGAACAAGCCACCATTCATAAAGACATTTGGGAAATGTTATGTTTGTGGCTCTACTGATCATGTGAAAGGGGATCCCAGATGTAAGGGTAAACTTCAGGGGTCCACACTGTCTCCTTAGCCTTCGCTCCAGAGGAGGAAGTACATATGGCCAGTGGAAACTTTCAACTACTAGCTGAAGACCCATTCAGAGTCTCAGTTCTAGTATCTCTTGGGTTTGTGGGAACAACAGAATTTAGATGTGTATAATTCTATCCCTCCTAATACTAAAGAGTATTATAAAGACAGTGTCCTGGTGAATGGTCAGGAGACCCCTGCCATTAGAGACACTGGGGCCAGCATAACTGTGGTGGATGAATCTTTTTCAAGATGGAGGATGTTGCTAAGGCACCCAACGCCTCACCAAGTTAGCTGGAGGGCCTGTGCAGATGCTTCCCCAATTACCAGCTCTCATCCAGTGTAATGAAATGACTGTAGGATACCTGTGAAAATACCTGTCAGTGTACAATGTGAAGTGCCAGGTAGGGTTCTGTTGGGTAATGACCTGAAAGCTCTTGGAGTTGTGTCACATACCCCCAGACCTCCCAGCAAAAGATTGCAGGAGCTCACCAGACCTGCAAGGGAGAGGACCTTGAGGGGCTCTCCTGAGGAGATGATAGAAAAAGAAATCACTCCTACTCCACTGGAGTTACTAACTGCTATTTCCAAGCAACCAGAAGACAAGGGGAAATCCAAGACTTCAAAGAAGAAACCAGCAGAAAGCACTCCAGTGCTTCCAACCAGGATATCTCCTAGGTCGTCCAAAATCACACCTGGGATTCCTCCTCCAGCTGAGGCTGAGAGTGAGGTACAACCCTGTGTGGTTGAACTAGAGCCTGAGGACTCAGATCTAGTAGAAGGCCAGGAACTCATTGGAGATCTTGACCCTGTGGACTATCCTGAGCTGCAGTCTTTACTGGCAGAGGGTGGCCCAACAGAGCAGACTTCAGTAGGGGACAAAAAGAATGTCCAACTCTGGAAGGTCTTCACCACCAGGCAGCTTCTCAGCTTGAAGGGCAAGAGCCTGGGAAGTATAGGTTACACTGGGAAGATGGCCTCTTCAATAGTGAACCGACAGAGTCAATCCCTGGAGACTACAAAATACTTGTGGTGGCCCAAGAAAACAGACTCCAATTCTTGCAACTAGCTCATGAGATACCTTTGGCTGGTCACTTGAGTTTCAAGAAGACCAAGTAAAGGCTCTCTCTCTACTTTTATTGGCCTAAAATGGGGGCTGAGGTAGATAAGTATTGCAAGAGTTGCCATACTTGCCAAACTTCTGGTAAAAGTGGCTTCAAGAATGTGGTCCCATTAGTGCCTCTCCCTGTGGTGGGAGTACTATTTGAGAGGGTCGGAATCGATATTGTTGGTCCCCTTGATCCTCCAACATCTTCAAGCAACATGTTTATACTTGTTGTAGTAGACGATGCTACTAGGTACCCTGAAGCAATTCCTATGAGAACTGTTATAGCTCCGGCTGTAGCTAAGGCCCTCCTTGGTATTTTTACCAGGTTTGGGTTTCCTATGAAGGTAATATCTGACAGGGGGTCAAATTTTATGCCCCACTACAAGAAGGCTGTGTGGAAAAACTGTGGAGTTACCTACACGTTCTCAACAGCATACCACCCTCAGACAAATGGATTGGTAGAAAGTTTCAACAGAACCATGAAGGGCATGATATGAGCTTTAGAGGATCCCCTTAAGAAAAAGTGGGATCTCCTACTGCCATGCCTTCTCTTTTCGTATAGAGAAGTCCCTCAGGAGGGAGAGGGTTACAGTTCCTTTGAACTTCTTTATGGCCATCCGGTCAGAGGTCCTTTGGCCCTGATCAAGGAGGGGCTGGAGAGTGCTCCTTCCCCCACGCCAGTCAGAGTCACTGACTATGTGATAGGATTCCGGAGGAGAATGTCACACATGATGGCTGAAGCAAGTGATAACTTGAAAGCAGGTCAGGCTCTGGTGAAGCATTGGCATGACCAGAAGGCCAACATGGTTGAGTTCGCTCAAGACCAGCTAGTTCTTGTTATGGTTCCAACAAGGCAGAGGGCCTTGCAGGACAAATGGATGGGTCCCTTCATGATTGTGGGAAATCTCGGAGAGGTGAACTATCTGGTGAATGTAGGCAATCCTAAGGAGGCTCCTAGAGTCTTTCACACCAACCGTCTAAAAGCTTCAGTCTCGAGACCAGAACTGGGAGCTTTGCTTCTAGCTTCAGCTCAAGAGGAGGATGAGAGTGAACCTCTACCTGACCTCCTCAGAGGCAAACCTTTAGATGAGAAAGTAGAAGGAGTTAATCTCTCTTCTAATCTGACACCTGAACAACAAGAGGAGTGAAAAGTTTTGTTAAATCAATTTGCCTCTAGCACCAGGCTTGACCCCTTGGGGCCAGCATGATATCAATACTGGTGACTGTTTACCTGTCAAAAGCAGGGGTTACAGAATGTCAGAGCATGTAAGAACTCATATGAAAGGAGAGGTCAACAAGATGCTTGATCTCAGGGTAATAGAGCCCTCTACTAGTCCATGGTCTAGCCCAGTTGTGTTAGTACCAAAGGCAGGATCCAAGGAGTTGAGATTCTGTGTGGATTATAGAGCCCTAAATGCAGTCACTAAGACTGATGCCCATCCTTTGCCAAGGACAGATGAGCTGGTGGATAGACTTGGTTCAGCCAAGTTCCTCAGCACATTTGATCTCACGTCAGGCTATTGGCAAATAGCCACTGACTGACCATGCCAAGGAGAAAACTGCATTCTCCACCCCAGTTGGCCTATACCAGTTTAAGGTTATGCCTTTTGGACTAAAGAATGCACCTGCTACATTCCAAAGGATGGTTAATCAGGTTCTGAATGGGATGGAGGACTTCTGCATGGCATACTTGGATGACATTGCAGTGTTCAGCCCTACTTGGAAAGAACATGTTGACCACCTACGATATGTTTTGCAGGCTCTTGAACAGGCCCATCTGACCATAAAGGCAAGCAAATGTCAAATTGGTCAGAGTAAAGTGGTTTACCTTGGGCATGAGGTAGGAGGTGGTGAAATAAGGCCTTTGCTCAGCAAGATTGAAGCTGTGCAAATTGGACAACCCCTTCTACTCAAACCCAAGTGAGAGCCTTCCTAGGCCTCACTCGGTACTACAGGAATTTCATTGAGAACTATGGATCTATAGCTTCTCCTCTGAATGTAATCTCCTCTCCAAAATTCCCTAAAAAGGTCAAATGGAACGAAGAGTGCAACCAGGCCTTTGAAAGCCTGAAGAAAGCTCTTTGTCAAGCTCCAGTTCTCAGAGCTCCTGACTACCACCAACCCTTCATTTCGCAGACAGATGCTTCTAATATAGGTATAGGTGCAGTCCTCAGTCAACTGGATGAGAAAAGTAGGAGCCCCCCATTTGCTTCATTAGTAGGAAACTGAAGGAACCTGAAACAAGGTGGGCAACTATTTAGAGAGAATGTTTTGCCATTGTGTGGGCTTTGGAGAAGTTTAGACCATACTTGTATGGGTCTACTTTCATCATTCAAACAGACCACCAACCCTTGAGATGGTTGATGCAAATGAAAGGGGAAAACCCAAAACTGCTAAGATGGTCAATCTGCCTCCAAGGGTTTGATTTTACCATTGAGCACAGGTCAGGATGTCACCACCAAAATGCTGATGGTCTCTCTAGGATGTTTATAACCAACTAGAGGTAAGAGACTCATCCAGGAGTGGATTAGATCCTCCTGTCCCTTTGTCTGGGGGGGGGGGCGAGTGTTAGGGAGAATTCTCATTCTATGGCTAATTTCCCTTACCTATAGAGTCCCCCAGCAGCTTTGCTGGATTTGAAGGTTTTTTTTTTCTCCTGCTAAGAGTGTGACTCTTTTTCCCACTCTTAGACATATTTGCTATGTGTGTTCTAGGCTATTTTTTGTGTTTAAAGTCTATGGGGTTTATCTCACCCTCATAGGAACCATCTTTATGGACATGTGTTACACAGCACCCTCAGTGCAGTGACACAGGGGTGTCGTAGCGACCCCCAAGCATAGACTCCATACCCTGGGACTGACTACCTTCTCCCAGGGCATGTAAAGTCCCCATTGACTTTACTAGTCAATTTTTATGAACTAAACCAGTACAACCCATCTTAATATGGAGGTACTGGAAAGGGTTAATAGTTTTTCCCTGGTGCATTTTCGAGAGGGTACTGTACAGTCCCTCTCTCAAATGTTTCTGGCTGGTGGCAGTGGTTATTACCAAAAATATTTGATCGCGAATATTTTCCTATGGGATTTTCCCATTGTTTGAGGCTACCACTTTTTCTGACAGCCTCTAACATACCACTGGCATATTTTATTATTAACTTTACTCTGGTAGGTTTTAATTGCCAGAACTTTAATATAAATTCTTTCTCGTGTCTTTCTCTAAACTCCTAACCCAGGTCGGTGCTCCTTTGTTCATCCTTTTGGCGGGCTTCTGCCAAGCAGCCCTTCTTTCAGCGCCACTGAGTCTGGGGTAGGTCTACTGTGTGGGAGGGGTAGTAGGATCCCTGGACAGGGTTGCCGCAGCAACTCATGTCACACTCTAACCTGATGGGCTGGAGGGTCTCCCGCCAAGATTACCACTCCACTGTGTGAGTGACAGCTAGGCTGTATGAATGGGGATCTTTTTGCATAAAAGCAGGGTCCTGAGGACTGGAAGAGCAAGACGTCACCACTGGAACTGAGGAACCGAAGAGGAGAGAAGCCAAAGACATCTGCAATGACTGAACCACCAGTGAAGCCCTGCTGCAGCGTCTCACCACTTTTCTCCACACGACGAGAGGAGATCTTCATCTGAAAGAGCCTTTTTCCCTTGAGCTGGTGGGGCCAACCAGTTTACCAATCGCCTTCTTGGACCTGCCCTGGTCGAATCGCCAGTGCCCAGCACATGGAGGCCCGATAGCCTGGCAGCCATCCACTCGGACCGTGATTTAAAGGAGTGTACCTTTTATTCGTTGGGCAGCACCACGCTGGTTTCATCCCTGGGTAGTGCAGTAACTCGAACCTTCCTCCACGACGAGAGTCCCTCTTCCTCTGCTCTATCACCCAAACTGCAGGAACTACCAGGAACAACCGCACCGCAGGAGCCTCTTCTTCATTTTAAGGTACTTTGTTCCGCCAGGCCTCCCTTTTCGTGTGGTAGCACTAAAGGTGTTTTAAATCCTTTACCTACCTGTTGGGTTGGCCGCCCCTATCGTCTAACATTGTCTTTCACCTTCTGCAACCACCTTTTTGAATCGTTTAACAAAGACTTGACTGCAGCTACAAGAACATTTTGCTTCTGGGCCCTTGCCCTGTACCATTGACTCTGGCACAGGTCTATTGACTCTGGCTGAATTGGTTAGAACTGCCCTCTCTAGATTGCTTCTCAAATAGAACTGTGTTGGTGCCCCCACTTCTTATAACCACCTTTTCCTTCCCACTTTTAAAATTTGTGAAGTGCCATTTTGCTCGGTTTAAGTATTTAAGAATTTAAGTATTCTCTATGCTAAAGTACTGCCCTGCCTAAACGTGTTCACAAACTTATTGGGAAGTGTTGCTAAAGTGCCTAAGACGTAGGGCCTCATTACGACCCTGGCGTTAAGGGTTTAACGGCGCCGTAAAAGGTGTTGGCGCCGTTAAACCCTTAACGCCTCATTACGAGTTCCCTTTGCGGGACCTTGGTGCTAAGTACGGTGCTGCAATTTGCGGCACCGTACTTAGCGCCTTCCCCATTCCCATTGAGCCCTATGGGGCAAAAATGGGAATAGAGAAGGGCCCATGGTGAATGGGGAATTACCGACCTCGCCAACCTTGGAATGGGGCGGTAATTCCGCCATTCACCATGGCGGACCCCGGCATGGACCATGGTTCTAATAGCACCATGGTTTAGCGCCGGGGTCGTAATGAGGCCCGCTGTCTTAATCTTCTGTAGTGCTCCCTAAGGGAACTGCACAGGATTCTGCCTAACACACTTGTAGTCTTAATTGTGTGTAGTGTTCCCAAAGGGTACTGCACATGATTCTGCCTAACAGTCAGGTTGTATTTAAAAAAGGGTTTATCCAAATATACTAACATTATGATTTTTAGATTTTTAGCAAACAGAACTGTGCTTTCAGAGTTTTTAGGTCTGCATTCGATAGAGCGCCTTTGGGTTAAAACGGCAGCAAAACATTAAGGGACCTGCTACTTCATTGTGAATTAAAAATGAGATTGCATTTAGATTTAGAGGGAATGTGGACTGAAAATCTTGAGATGGACTAAGGATTGAAACAGTGGGGTGTCTTAGCCTCCTGTTATTTAATATTGACCTGATGGACTGGAAGTCCGGGAGTGCAGGAGTGGCCAGAGTGGGGAGGGGGGAGGGCAGGAGTTGCCAGGGGGAGCAGGAGTGGCCAGGGGAGGTGTCTTAGCCCTTCTGTTATTTAATATTTACCTGATGGACTGGGGGCTACACAGAATTTCCGCCACAGCTGGGGTGGCTCTCCTTGCGGTGCTGGTGATGCTAATGGACTAGACCCAGATCCGCCTACAGAGGCTGCAGAACACAGGGTCTACTTACAGTGCTGCCAATGCCAGGAAATACATATAAATACATATGCTGCGCCATAATAAAGATCAGGTCCTGCTAGTTTCAGGTGGAGAATTGGAAAAGAGCGCTTCCAAGTAGTAGATGAAAAGATGTCGCTGGGAATATTTATCAATAATTAGAAGCGAATCAAGCAGTTACTGGTAAATGATAAATAAGCTGCACCCACCTATGGGCGCAATAAAGAGGTTCCAGGCCCTTGAAATGTGGGGGTTCTTCATTGCCCCAAGAGATGGGCAGGAAGTGGCAACGAATGAGCGCCCAGAGGCAGGAGAGTGCGAGTAGGAGCGGCCGGGGGAAAGCAGGAACAGCCAGGAGTGGCGGCCGTGGGGAGGGGGGTCAGGAGTGGCCAGGGGAGCGCAGGAACAGCCAGGAGTGGTGGGCGGGGGACAGGAGCAGCCAGGGGAGAGCAGGAGCGGCCGGGGACAGGAGCGGCCATGGGAGAGCAGGGGCAGCCGGGGTGGGGGGGGCAGCAGCAGCTGCCAGGGGAGAGCAAATGACCGGCCAAAGGAAGGGGAGCAAATGAGCGGCCAGAGGGGGGCGTTGCGGGGGGGGGGTCAGGAGTGGCTGGGGGCAGGAGTGGCCGGGAATGCTGCAGCAGCCAGGGGGAGCAGGAGTTGCCGGGGCGGGGGATGGCATGGCCAGGGGGGCATGAGCGCCCGGGCGAGTGCAGGAGTGGCCGGAGTGGCCTGGGGAGTCCCAGGGGAGAGCAGGAGTGGCCGGGAGGGGCAGGCGTGGCCAGGGGGGCATGAGCGCCCGGGCGAGTGCAGGAGTGACCGGAGTGGCCTGGGAGTCCCAGGGGGAAGCAGGAGGTGGCCGGGGAGGGCAGGCGTGGTCAGGGGGGGATGAGCACCCGGGCAAGTGCAGGAGTGGCCGGAGTGGCCTGGGAGTGCCAGGGGAGAGCAGGAGTGGCCGGGGAGTGGGCAGGCGTGGCCAGGGGGGGGGGCATGAGCACCCGGGCAAGTGCAGGAGTGGCCGGAGTGGCCTGGGGAGTGCCAGGTGAGAGCAGGAGTGTGAACGAGGCATGTCGAGTAGACACCCTCTGTCCTAAACCTCGGGGAACGGGAACGGGATATATTAGCCCGGAACTCATAATAAACGCTAGAATGGGGGGGGGGGGATAATAAACCTCTCACCTCCGACTCCCAGAGAAGGAGAATCCGGGCCTCTGACCCCCTTCCCCCCACCCCATACAGGGAACTGACCTGTTAGATTAGAATCATCAAGACTGTGCAGCAGGAGCCCTGCACCCCCATATTCTGCATCTGTATTTACATCATCAAAAGTGAAATTACAGAACACACAATCACAAGGCGTTTTGTCAGACTTTGATAAACTTTCTATAGAAAGCGCTCTCATTCAATTGTGCCCCGTAATATGCACTAAAGAGTAGTCCTGGGGCTCTTCTATCCGGACTGTCAGAAAGTATCTCCATAGCAGAAGCCCGGCTGGGATGCAAGGGGGGACCGGCATGGGAGCAGCCAGGCTGTGTGTGCCGCCCGCGCCCCGCTTGCGTTCCATGACGCAGAGGGGAGCACGCAGACAGGACGGGGTTCACTGCTACCCAAGCACATTGATGGTAGCGAAATTAAAAGAAGCGTCCATGTGTAAGCCGAGAGGCAAACAACTTTCTGGTGTGCAATACATAAATGGCCACTGTCATTGTACCTATAGCAACTTTAAGGTCTAGAAAACAATATGAGAGAAGATTTTCCTATGTAGAAATAACTGAATCACCTCCAAGGTCTGCCGATTTTGACAGATAACTGTGAGATTAAACATTTGCCCAGGGTCACACACTTTGGTTAAGTGGTGAAGCCAGGATTTGGGCCCAGTGTGTGATGTAAGCAGCATTTGATCAAATATCTTCCCACCTTTAGTTGATATAATTATTTGTTAAGTTTTGGGGTTGAAAATCTTAAATAATAATCAATTGTTTTGCAATGTTGTGATAAAAACACATGAGAACAAAATAATATAATTATAGCTTTGATTGTCTTCCTCCTAAATGGCAGATTCCAGTAGCGGCCTGAACACATACGTGAATCTGAACAACTTCATGGGATTTTAAACCTGTATCCAGAGTGAAATAAAAGGCACTGCAGTGTGAGGGCTTCATGGGGGGGGCATTATTCCACACAGCGTGCAGTCTCATGTGGCCCTCATATCATCAGCCAGCATTTGCACATCCTAGGGGGCAACAGTCCTCCCCCAGGCACTGGGGGCCTGGACCGCCAGCATTTGCACATCCTAGGGGGCAACAGTCCTTCCCAGGCCCTGGGTGCCTGGACCAGCAACCTTTACTAGCTCTTCCTGTCATGCTTTGATAACACAAATCAAACCTCAGAGGGATCAGATGTGCCTCCCACATGTGTGAACTATCACAAGAAACAGTGTGAAGTTTAGCTGGGAAGGATTAAGAGAACGCATCCTTCTGCAGAGGAGGTAAGTGGGGACCTTTAACAGTCCCGGCAGGCTCTGTGCGAAACGCAGGACCCAACTCTCTAAAATGGTACAGTCCCGCAAAATACAGGATGGTTGGCCACCCTAAATGAGAATCGCTAAAAACAGGCCCTTTATCTGCAATGTCATGTAATACATGGATTTATCCATCATAAACGTAACGAAATATCACCATTGAAAAGAATTCACCCATTATCCAGTGTGGAAACAGTGCAGAATGAGACAGCTGTGGTGTGGCCATCTCTTGTGCACACTCTCCTAAAAAAGCCATCTGCAGACCCTTTTTGCCTGGGTAACTATCGCCCTATATCACCCCTTTTTTGGGCAAACTCATGGAGAAGCTGGTTATCCCCCAACTGACCCTTCACACCAAAATTGCTGGCTGCATCCATGACCACCAGTCCGGTTTCAGGGCATCCAGAGGCACAGAAACTGCTCTCCTGAACACTGGTCACAACCTACTTTCGAACTTGGACGCTAACACTCCCTCTGTTCTTATCCTGCTTGATCTCTCTTCTGCTTTTGACACAGTCAACAACTACATCCTCATAAATTGTCTCCATGATATCCTAGGCATCATGGACATGGCACTGGCGTGGCTGACCTCCTTCCTTTCAGACAGACCATTCCAAGTGCACATGGCTCCTTTTCTCTCCTCCACGCCACTCTCTACCTGTGGCGTCCCTCAGGGCTCTATCCTATCGCCATGGCTCTTCAACATCTACCTAAACCTTCTGGCCCACTTGATCCCCACCTTCTCCCCTCATTTCCAGTGTTATGCAGATGGCAGATAGCTCTCCTTTAAGCTGCCACCCTCTACCTCATCTCTCTCCTCTCTCATACCTGACTGCCTGACTGCTATACAGGCATGGTGCTCTGCCAATGATCTCTGCCTAAATGCCAGTAAGTCGGAGATCCTTCTAATTGGGATGCCTGCTCCTTGTTTCCTGCCACTCTCGGGCCACCCTCCTTGGGCCCCCTCCCCTCACCCACCTATGAATCAAAAAAACTTGGGATCATCTTTGACTCCTCTCTCTCTCTCTCTCTCTCTCTCCCCACATCACAGACCTTGCCAAGAAGTCCAAACCTTAAGCTGCACCTCCTTAGAGGCATTCTACCTTTCCTCACCTTCCCCCAGAAGCTCAACGTCTCCAGAGACCTGATTCTCTCTAGGCTGGACTACTGCAACAGCCTCTTCCTCAATCTGCCTCTTTCCTCCCTTCACCCCTTCAACTAATCAAGAATAGGACTGCAAGACATATCCTTGGTCTCAAGCCCCGGGACTGCATCTCTCCAGCCCTAAAATCTCTCCACTGGCTCCTGGTGACCACAGGGATCAAATTCAAAACCCTTAGCATCATCCACAAGACTGTCTGGGGCCTGGGACCTCTCTACATCGAGCTTTTCCTCCCTAAATACCTCCCAGCTAGAGTACTTAGGTCCTCTGGCTCCAACTCTTGGCAGGTCAAACGCTTCTCCAAGCAGAGATTGGGATGTAGATCCCTTTTCTTGTCTGGTTCATCCCTCTGGAACGGCCTCCCTGCCCCTCTCAGAGTTGATCCGAATCTTCTTAAGTTCTGGAAACTTTTCAAGACTTTTCTTTTCACCTCTTCCTTCCATCTCCCCCTCTTGTGCTAACGTCCCCATGCCACTGTGACTGCAGCCTGGTGCCTTCAAAGCCATAAAGAGGTCAGACCACCCCCCTACCAGTCTTCCCAGCATCCCTTGCCAGCACTTGCCCTCGGGCACCCTTCCCCAGACTAGCCCTAACCTGGTCCACCTTGTCCACTGCACTCATCCTCCCTTCACCCTCTCTATCCCCTTGCACTTGCTCACTCCCTCCCTTTGAGCTCCCCAATCCTGCACTTCTCCCTCTCCCCCTCCTGCACTTATTTATAATTTTTGTAACGCTAAATCGCCCGTGGGCCTCAAAGCACAAATAGCTACGTACAAGACTTAAGACATAAAGAGCAGGATCGACATGGAGGAAAGGCCAACCTAAGATTTAATCAGGAGCTAAATTAAAGAGAAAGCTCTTAACACCCTTTTGAAGGAGGTGCGTGAATTTTCCTTCCTGAGATGAAGGGGTAACTTGTTCCAGGCTGCTGGTGCTTGTACATCAGATGTTGTAGCACCAAATCTCGTGTTAAGGGTGATACGCCCTCCTCTCTGTCCACTTGTTTGCATGTATGATGAGTGCCTGAGTAGTGATGTCATGAATGGAGTGTTTGGGTAGGATTGGGTGGAATGCTGTGTGGTGGGTGTTCTGCCCAGGGACAGTTGAGATTATGTAGCCTGGGGGGTGGGAGCCAGTGGGCTCAGCTCTGATCCTGAATATATCTGAAGAATCTCCTGATGACACCTGATTAAAGAAGCATGTGGTACTCATGGCCTCCAGCGCATCCTTTGAGCTACAGACCCCACTTAGGGTCACAACATCTCGTGAGCTGGAATCTTGCTGTGTACGTTTTCTAGTATCAAATGAGCGTAGGGGACGGCTGGAAATAAGAGGAGTCAGCCAATCACGTAGATGTTGCGTAGAGTCCTTGTTAGAACATTTATAGGTCAATGATTTGATTTGATTTGATTTGATTATTTATATTGCACTTAACTGTATCCGGGCGCAGATGGATAAAAGGCCTCAAGTGAGATACTGAGCAGATCATGAACGCATGCTATCCCTAAGCTAAAATACTCTAATTAAACAAGTGGGTTTTTAAGGCTCTCCTAAACTGGACCAATGACTGACAAGCTCTGATCTCCATCGAGAGATTGTAATTCCAAATCTCCTATCCCCTCTAGAGATAAATTTAGAGCGTGGCACCTTCATCAAAAGCTTGTCTCCTGAGCGCAATGCTCTTGCAGGATAGTAACAATGGACTTTAACACTGATATACTCTGAGGCAAGACCAATAATGCATTTGTAGATCAAACAGGCTACTTTGAATTTGATTCAGTCCTCAAGCCAGTACAGGGCTCTACGAAGCGATTAAACCTGGCCCTATTTTCCCTGCTGCCCCACCAATCTGACCGCTGCATTCTGGGATTTCTGCAGTTTGTATATCGGCTTAGTTGGTATGCCTGCCATCAAGCTGTTGCAATAGTCCAGGTGAATGTTCGTCATAGCCAATACAACCCCCGTATGATCTTCTGATGGTAGGAAGGGAAGTACATTCCTAAGCAACCGCAGGGAGTAGTACACTGACTGGACCTTAGCCCCCATCTTGGCTTCACTACCGAGATTCTGCTGCCAGACACAGCCCAAGATTTAATTTTTGGAACAAATTGTAGCCTCTCACCAAGAATACGGGGGGAGAATATTGGCTTCTCATCCGTAACTCTCCCCTTGGGCCCAGACAGGATAATCTTGGTCTTTGCTGCATTGAGTTGTAGTTGATTATACGTCACCCACTTATCAATGTCAGCCATACACTGATTAACTCTCCTAAGCGTGTCTTCAATGTTATTTGCTTCAATATAGGTTTGAGTGTCATCGGCGTATGAGTGAAAGCTCAACTCGTGACTCCTGTAAAGACTGGAGGTGGGTTATCTGTACTCCTGCCTGTTATGACCAGCTCCTGGTCATAGGGTTCAGTCCAAGGGACACTCAGGATACACAGGCCAGGTACGCATAGTGGTTACTTTATTAGGGTTCTTCTGTTACAAGGATCAGATGTCGACATAGTTATTAAGAGATAAAGAGGAAAGGGACAGGAGCAGGAGCCCACTGGCTCCCACCACCCAGGCTCACACAATCTAACTGCCTGGTTTAGAACCCATTCAACTCTAAACATTCTGACCTCACACTCCACACTCACAGCCTACATTCTTATGATGACATCAATCCTGGCTCAGCACACATGCAAGTATAAGAGCCAACCCTAACACTGCCCTCTATTTTGCAGAGTAAAAGCCCAGAGCGGCCGGTCTATGGACTTTGATTGTGAACTATGATTTTACCCTCTGTTTACAGCGCAAGGGCTGCTGAGTCGTCAAGAGGAAGTTCGAGTCTAGTAGCAACACAGACTAATTCAATATGGACTAAGTAATTACTCATCTTCTGTTTACATTGGCCAGTTCCCCTTGGCGCGTTTTGTTATCAGTGCTTTTTGTGCTTTTGTCGGCACCCATGTTTTAGACTTACTTTCCTCTCTTTTTTTTCTCTTTGCAGTCCCGCCCCCAACACGCCCCCATTCAGCTTCATTTTCACAATTCAGCAATAAACACTCCGGTGCATGCGCTCGCGCGCGCATCCGGGAGTGCCTCCTGAAGTGTAGCGGCTGTTGGGCCGTCAGGCAGCCAGACGCGGGTGTCGGATAGGGGCTAGCTCATTTATCTTCATCAATACATGTGTTACCTGTGACTAGCGCTGATACTGAAAGTTATATATCTTTGCCTGGACATGCCATATTCGATTAGTTGATGGACAGAGGTTTTTCCCGCTCGCCCTACATTGGAGTGTTGCCAACGGCAAGCTTATTTGTAGAGAGATAGTGTTTTCTGGGGCCTTTGTTGTTTTCAACTGCTGTGCGTTTGAATGTGGAGATTCTGCTTGGAATTACGCACATAGATTATGGTGGGGTCGCTACGCAGTGGCAAGTTAGTGAAATCACCCACTGTGCAAAAAAAGACATATACGTTATTAAATTTGCCCGCCGGTGAAAGCACTGATGTTCTGTATGGTAATAACAGACATGGTTTGTCCTCACTCTCAATGTCTTCACACAAGAACATCGATAAGGGCGAGCATTCACCAATTAACAACAGTAACTGCAAACATCAAGGCCTGGATGATGAGGGTGATGATGATGCATGATAATCCAGGTTTTCTGCCTACTACGAACTTAGAAGGGTGCACAAATCACAGACCCCGGGCCGAAACCGCTCTGCTGGCTCCTGCTGTTTTGGCAGAGCTTGACAGAAGGGTGAGGCTCTCCAGGGGCCCCTCTACTCTGGCCAGGGCTAGAGGGGGGGGCATTGTTAATGTCCATCTTCACGAAGTCGGTCACTCAGAGCCCCCTTCATACATGATTGAAGACCGTAGCCCTAGTAACCAAACATCTGACTTAGTTAATATATTGGCCATTGGGTCCGAATCTATGGGGCCAGTGGGACCGAGTTCTTCGAGTACTATTCCCCAAAAATACTCTAGTCCCGCATCTATGAACACATGATCACAAAGCTTCGCACATAACCCCGTCATTTGAGGGGCTTAACATGGAAGACATTGCCTCTACATATGCATCTTTTCCTGTTCTGACAAGAATATTCATCTTTTGGATAGGGGCCATGGGCATGCTCACACAGAGATTCAAGAATTAAGATTTTTGATTCTTGACAGCTCAGAGAAAATAAGTAGACTGGAGGGGTTTGTCTTCGCCGTGGAGAAGTGTAATTCCCATTTGGTGAACAGCTTGAAGTCCGACCCTAAAAGCACTCATGACCAGAACCCTCAAACTGAGGATGGGAGACAAATGGAGTGCAGATCTTACGCTGGTGCCTTTGCGCACGATAAGAAAGAGGTACAAGCAACCAATTTAACTGGTATGGAGGAATTAAAGAGTCTGGTTTCATTTAACGCAGAACAACTTATGCGTATGGAGGTTCGGTTTGATTTACTGCTCTCTGCACTAAACTCCGGATCTCTTAATTTTGCGGTATGTGGCCCAAATTCTGAGACAACTTGTGATGGCTCCGTCATAGATAGTCCATCGGCCTTACTGAAGGCCATAGAAGAATGTGTTGGACAGATGCAAGAGGCTGGCGATGATGAGAATAAGGGTTCCATTTTAGAATGCGATGTCACCCCGATGCAGCATATCTCCCGCAGAGAGAGGAAAATGCGTGCCAAGGCTCTTAAGCGATGGGCTAAGGTTTCTAGTTTAATACAGAACAATTCACTTAAAAAAAGCAAGAATTTACCTTCACTTAAAGTACAGAATACTAATACGAACATCAGAGACATCTGCGGCTTGTCCGAAGAAGAAGGGGTCTTTGACTTCACACAGCTGGATGAAGAGAGTCAAAAGGCACTTGACTTGAAGGAGACCCCGCAGCCCTTGAAAAAAAGTACTGACCGTGCAACTGATACTATTTGTGCCAATTCCGCTATCGGTTCTGTGAAGGAGTACGGGTAAGCCACCAATACCCTAACAGAGGCAATGAGTCATAAGGGCACAAAGTGCACCTCAGTCAAACAAAATTGGCAAGAAAATGTACTGGAAAAAAAAAACAACCTTACCTTGGGAAAATCTAAAATGAGGGTTCTATAGAAACTCCAGGGATTAAACAATTGTTTTCGACAAAACCCAAAGTAACGTCAAACATTACTTCAATGGATAACACTTAACTGTCCCCTCCTCCACATACTCACATAAATTCTACTAGTAAAATTTGTCTGAGTGAAGTAAAAAATGAATCAATTACGGGAGGGGCGGTGGGTGGGGAGGCTCCTGTTCTTAAGCAGGCTACCCTCACTTCTAGTGAGGACATTCAAATTCTCGTCCAGCAAGCCCTAATGAATCTTCTTGAACATCCAATGAGGCGTGAACTGCAACTACCAGCACACACAAATAGACTTCCCGAAGAGGTCTCACATATAGTTAACTTTGTTGAAACAGAGGGATTAGTCTTAGATAGTAAATTGACATCACGGTCTGAGCTAAATTCGGCAAATATTGCTTCCCAACTGAGTATTCCATTGAGGCACGGGGGTTTGACTGATGCTCTGCCTACCAGTGACACAGACATTTTGGGACATCTTAAAGGGCCCAACTCAGTGCGGAACCAACTAATTCCTCCCATCCTGACAAATCCCAGGGAAACAATGAATGTGAGAACTGTCCAGCAGTATGAGGGACGGCCACAAGAAATCGGCAATAACTCTACCAAATATAAGGATTGGGAGGAGGATCCTTGTGATGGGTGTATCATCGAGGGCGGAAATAAACAGCACTACACTTATGAGGAGCACGTCAATATGCCACCACATACAGGTTCTTTGCCTAGAGTGGAATGGAGCAGCCCCATTTTTTGGACCACCCTAGTGTTATGCTGGACTTCATGTTCTCACAAGGCGGCCCATCAACACTTAATCAGGGGCGGATTCTGTCCCTGTTCAGTGAAGTAGCCGGACTATCCTTGATCTCCTCTGGAGATATGAAACTCATTCATCCGACTAGGTATGATTACGTCAGGATAGCTTTCTACTCGAGAACCATCCTGGAACTTGTGCTTTTCGGAAATAGAGTCTCTGCAACGTTTTGGCTTTCACTTGGAACTCTTTACTGAGTGATTTTTAAAGTCATGGGAAGGTGAGAAGGGGAGGTACCCTCTAGAATGAAACCAGGAATCCCATCGCACACATAAAGAGAGGGTCGTCAATTGGTGCCCACCACAGAGCCAGACCTGACGTGGCTGGCACAGACACTCAGAGACTCTATTTCCAAAATTCAAGCAATCAAAGATAACCCCTAGATTGCCCGCCCTTTAATACTTCTGTCATGGAACTCTAGGGGCAAACATGCGCTCAAGCCGTCCTCTACCAGTGTTACATTTTTACACGATGCCAGTATTCTTTGTCTGCAGGAAACCTGGGCCCTTAGCCCTTTATCATTGGATGGCTTTTTTGTACATCAAGAATTGATGGCTAAGAAATGTAGGGCACTAGGGGGTGTATTGCAATTCTTCTAAACGTTTGTCTTTCTGGATCTTTTGTTTATCTTTTGATTGTCAATGTGTATTGGTGCCCCGATTTGTATCTAAAGGAATTTACAGCATCGATTCATCGCACTATACAGGAATGCTAAGAGATGTGTGATACTCTAAATATGGTCTTTGCAGGTGATATTAATGCGGAGGTGTGCACAATGAGCTCTGACAGACTCCTGTTGACAGTGGGTCCACCCGGAAAATCTCACAGGGAGCAACTTGGTTTCAATTTCTCTCTGATTGGGGTTTGCAATGTGTGACCAATCTATTGGGGGCCACTGAGGACCATAATTCGTGGTCCAGTGGGAATCTGTGTTCTGTCATAGAATATGTTTTTGTGAACATGACGATATTGAATCTAATTACAGATTTCGTTTTGGTTTCAACAAGCGACAGTGATCACAAAATGCTAAGAGTTTCCTTACTAGTAACTCTTTCCCCCCATAAGGGGGTCTACTCTCCACCGCTAGAACTTAACAACCCCTGCAGTAGAATCACCTGACAATATTTTAAGAGTAAATACGGTTTTCCTGCAAGATTATCAAAAGCACGGCTCTGATAAAAAGCTAATGCTTTTAAGAATGGTGTTAACTTTGCGATACAAAGCCCTTCTGGTTTCAAGAAACTAACTACATTCAGCAGTACTCATATGCACTCTTTTAGCCCAGCAATGCTATTATTATTTGTTAGGCAGAAACCTGTGCAGTTCCCTCTGGGACCACTGCAAAAGATTTAAGACTACAGGTGTTGGCAGTAAATCCCCTTTGGTAGCAGTCTGTACCACCCAGATTTACCTGGTAGCTGTGGCTGAGCAGTCAGACTTCCCTCAAGAAGAGTTAGGCAGTATACAGAGTATTCACAATAGGTCAAAAGAACACAGTAGAACAAGCAGACACTGACCAAGGCTTGGTGTAAAAGAGATATAATTATTTATTTAGAACCACATCTAGAAAAAACACACAGGCGCTAATAGTAAGCAATTCAGAAACACGGTCACTAAAAGATATACACTCCCTTAAAAGAATATTAGACAAGTCTTAAGTAAAGCCCCACTTATTTTCAGACAGCGGTGAGCGCTTAACGTAGATGGCACTCCAATAGTTCGTTTTAAAAGGGAGAGAAAAGCAGAGAACAAGTGAAACAGATCCCAACACTTTTACAAGAACATAACAAGAGACGAAGGCAAAGTAAAACAATGAAGTTAGAGTTCAATAGGCCGTATCCACTTTAAGAGGATCAAACGAAATGTGTCCAAAGTCACATGGTTGCAGTGCACAAAAGTCTTGTAACGGTTCAAAAAGGAGTTGGACCAAAGAAAGGGACCAGTTAGCGGGTCAAGGCGGCCAGCCCAGTCCAGAAGGTTAAGGGGTTATTATTACCTGGCGGACACGGTACCTTAAAGTGGTGAAAATACTCCAGCGGGGGCAGTTGTTCCTGGCAGCGGATGCAAGTCGGTGCTTCGTCCGGGGGAAGAGAGGATCTCGTCGGGGAGGAAGACAGGAGTCTGTTGCACTGCCAGGGAAGAAACCAGCCACGGAGTTTCTCAGGTACAAGGGAAGAAACCAGCCGTGGAGTTTCTCAGGTACAAGGAGTGGTACGTTGATTTGCGGTTCAGTGGTGAGTGGCTATCCGGCCGCCGGGGTGCTTGGCACGGGCAGTTCGACCACAAACCGGGCTGGGGTGCGAAGAAAGAAAGGTAAACTGGTTGTGCCCACCAGTCAGGGGAAGAAGCCTCTCCAGTCGGGAGATCTTCTCTGCCGTCGGGAAGTGGTGTGTCGGTTCCGCAGGGCTCCACCAGTGGTGTCGTCGTGGTAGGTCCGCTCAGCTTCTCCCTCGTCGGATTCTCAGGTCCTGTGGCGACTTCTGAAGTTCCAGTCCCCAAAGCCCTGCTTTTCTGCAGCACACCCCCATTCACTCAGCCTAGCTGTCAATCAAACATGCTAAGTGGTGAGCCGGCCGGCTCTCCACTTGGGCCAATCACACAAGAGTGCGACTTGAGTTACCAAGGTAACTCAGTCCCAGGTGCCTAAACCCCCTCCCACACCCCCTGTGGTACCCAGACAGAGTGGCACCACTTTTGGAGGCTTCTGTGGAGAAGCCCTCCAAAAAGTGGAACAAAGGGCTCGACTTGGGTTGAAGTCACAGAAGAGAACACAAACGCCATTTTAGAATCGAGTACCAACCGGCGAATTAATATTAATCAAATAAACCAGCGGTATGTTCGAGGCTATGAGAATTAAATAATTAAAGTTGGTAGCCTCGAACAATGGGAAAATCCCATAGGAAAATATTTGCGGTTGAATATAAAAAGTAGTTTCCACTGCCACCAGCCAAAACTCGATCAGGGGGGACGGAGACGTGCCTCCTCGACTAACAGACCCCGGGGCAATCGAATTGCCCCGACCAGTACATCCACAATATAATGGTTTGTACTGGTTTCTGTTAATAATTTGGGACTAGTAAAGCCAATGGTGACTTTACATGCCCTGGGAGACAGTAGTCAGTCCCAGGGTATGGAGTCTATGGTGGGGTGTCACTATGACACCCCTGTGTCACTGCACTGAGGGTGCTGTGTAACACACATCACAAAAACACATGAAGCCCTATGGAGTAAAGGACACCATAGCCCATAAAACACATTACCAGTCAAAGGAACACCATAAATCATGTCCAAGAGTGGGAGAAAAAGAGTCTCACTCTTGGCAAGAGAAAAAAATCAAACTCCAGAAATCCAGCAAAGCTGCTGGGGGACCCACTAGGTTAGGAAATTCAGCCTAAAGAGAGAATTCTCACTAACACTCGCCCCCCCCCCTGACTAAGGGACAGGAGGATTTAATCCACTCCTGGATGAATCTCATACCTCTAGTCGATGACATACAACCTAGAGAGTCCATCAGCATTTTGGCGGTGACACCCTGACCTATGTGTTATGGTCAAATCAAAGGTTTTCCTTTGTAAGCTATATGACATACAAACCCTTTGAGGAACATCAGTCTTTTTAAAGTTATAGGGCATCTGGTTGACCAGTCCCTCAGAAGTTGGTACAACTTCTGAACCTGTTTTAGGCTTTTATAAGGGGTCCTTATAAAGGATTCCCTTAGATCTAGAGGGGCCTCCAGAGGTTCTCACCACCTCTCTGTTGAGAGAAGGTTGGGTCTTAGGCCTCTTGGTTGGAGGGGATGGAGATAAGCAAGGTACATGCTTCTCCTTCCTCTTAGATCTACCTTTACCTACTTTAAGAGTTTCCCCCTTAAGACTAGGAATTGGGTTGGAGTCTTCTGTGGAAGGTCCAACAGTCTGAAGGTTTTTGGCCTTAGACTTTTCTTTTCTGGTTTTCCACCAGCACTGAGAATTACCAGTTCTCTCAGGCCTAGTTAGGGTTCCAGTAGGTCTATCCACCTCCTCCTCAGAAGCAGGGGGAGTCACAGACTCTAAAACTGGGGGGGGACAATGATGGAGCTTGGTTGGGGCTCCCATTTCCCTAACATGTTAGCCTGAAATTTGCCTGGGTCAGAGGTCAACTTACAACACCAGGGCTTGTAGTGGGGTTCTCAGTAGAGGTTCCCACAGGCTTAGAGTGGTCCCTTAAGGTGGCCTCTCTAGCCAATTTGGTTTGGTTCTGGGTCTCCATACTGGGAGGCCTTAAGTACTGGATACTACTCCTAGAGTTCTTAGATCATTCCCAACAGGACTCTCCCAGGCACCTCAGTCTGCACACTGACAGGGATCCTCACTGTCATGTTGTTACACTGAATGAGGGCTGGTAGAATAGGAACCATCTGGACAGGGCCTCCAGACATTTTAGTGGGACCTTTGGGTGCTTTTGCCACATCCTCAGGACTGAAAAAGCTTTCATCCAATACTGTTCTGCTGGCACCAGAGTCTCGCCTGGCAGGAGTATCCTGGCCATTGACAAGAACACTGTCCATATAATAAACTTTAGAGTTTTCTGGTATGGAGTTGTACACACTCCTATTCTGATCACTAACCAGACCCATGGACTCTACTGTTACACTTGCTTGAAGAACCAAAGGTTCTTCAGCAAAGACTTCAAAGTGAGCACTAGCCATTTGGACTTCCTCCTCAGGAGTGAAGGCTAAGGAGACTGTGCTGATCCCTGTAGGTTTACCCTTACATCTGGGATCTCCTTTGATGTGGTCAGTTGCCCCACAGAGATAGCATGCTCCAAAAGCTCTCTGGAAGGGTGGCTTGGCCTGACCTCCTTCTGGTTTGTGACCAGAAGGTACACTAGCCTGTTGTGGTTTACCCTGGGGCTTACCATGGTTATTTTGTTGTTTGGGGCCCTCTTTGGGTTGGGAGTTATTAGAAATCCCTTGGTTCCCTTTTGGTGGCTGCTTTCCCTCATTCTTTTTCTGAATGACCCCTGAATCCTTGTGAGTGGCCCTGTTGGCAACCCACAAGTCAGCAGCCCTAGCTAACTTCCTGGAATCTAATTCCTTTGAATCAGCCAAGTGCTGTCTGAGCTCAGGAGAGCAGTCATCATAAATTGACTCCAACATTACAAGATTCTTCATTCCTTCATAAGTGTTAACTCTGTAACCCTTAATCCATCCCTCTAAGTTTTTCAAACTTTCACTCACCCAGGTAGCCCAAGGGGTACCATCATGCTTTTTGAGGCTCCTAAACCTCTTAAGGTACTGGGAAGGGGTCTTCCCAAATCTAGCTATCAAAGCTAGTTTCACACATTCATAATCCTTCTTATCCACCTCCCCCAACTCCATTACCACATCAGTTGCAACAGGGGGAAGCCTAGAGAACAACCAGGGAAGTAGCTCATTCCCTGTGATGTCCTGGAGCCCATGATTATACTCAAACATTTTCAACCAAACCAACACATCCAATCTAGGTTCATACATACCCACTAATTCTTTAGGCATCCGGGGTCTTTTGGGACTGGAACTCCTAGAAGAACCAGAGGAGAGAGAAGCATTTTCCACAGACAACGTTTTCATTTCTAGTTCATGATTAAGCTCTATTTCTCTGAGTCTTAACTCAGCTTGCTTCTGCTCAGCCTGGGCATTCATTCTTCTGAACTCTAGCTCTTGGTTTCTTTCAGATTGAGCTAAAAAACGATTGTACTCTAATTCAAGCTTCATTTTTTCAAGTTCAAAATAAGCAGGGTTACATGTAGGACCTGGTATAGGCCCAGTAGCTACAGTAGGTAAGGCAGACAGCGGCTCAGAGTGGCTAACTTCATTAGGTTCACTTTCCTCTTCTGACTCATTATCAAGACTTTGATTCAGATCAATACCATCACTGTTTTCTACATTTGCTGTGTGGGTAGATTCCTCTGTACCACCCAGACTTTGGTTTTCTAACAATCTTTCTATAAGTTCCATTTTCTTGCCCTTCTCAGAGAGATTTGTATGTCTACACAATACTTTTAGGCAATCAGCAGTTTTGGCAGACAATGATTCTAGGGTATAACTCTCCATAGCAGACATAGTTAGAAAATCAGCTTTTTAGTGCTAAGCTCAGTGGTTAGTTGTCCTAAAGTGTTCAACAAGCACTCTAAAGTGTATACTCAACACAAATCCCACCGCTGCCACCAGTGGTAGGCAGAAACCTGTGCAGTTCCCTTTGGGACCACTGCAAAATATTTAGGACTACAGGTGTTTGGCAGTAAACCCACTTGGTAGCAGTCTGTACCACACAGATTCACTTGGTAGCTGTGGCTGAGCAGTCAGACTTCCCTCAAGAAGAGTTAGGCAGTATACAGAGTATTCACAATAGGTCAAGAGAACACAATAGAACAAGTAAACGCTGACCAGGGCTTGGTGTAAAAGAGATATAATTATTTATTTAAAACCACATCTAGAAAAAACACACAGGCACTAATAGTAAGCAATTCAAAAACATGGTCACTAAAATATATACACTCCCTTAAAAGAATATTAGACAAGTCTTAAGTAAAGCCCCACATATTTTCAGACAGCGGTGAGCGCTTAACGTAGATGGCACTCTAATAATTCGGTTTAAAAGGGAGAGAAAGGCAGAGCATAAATTGAAACAGATCCCAACACTTTTACAAGAACATAACAAGAGAGGAAGGCAAAGTAAAACCGTGAAGTTAGAGTTCAATAGGCCGTATCCACTTTAAGAGGATCAAAACGAAATGTGTCCAAGGTCACACGGTTGCAGTGCACAAAAGTCTTGTAACGGTTCAAAAAGGAGTTGGACCAAAGAAAGGGACCAGTTAGAGGGTCAAGGCGGCCAGCCCAGTCCAGAAGGTTAAGGGGTTATTATTACCTTGTAGCAATCTTTAGAAATGGAGGCCTGGAGGACACGGTACCTTAAGTGGTGAGATTACTCCAGCGGGGGCAACTTGTTCCTGGCAGCGGATGCAAGTCGGTGCTTCGTCCGGGGGCAGAGAGGATCTCGTCGAGGAGGAAGACAGGAGTCTGTTGCACTGCCAGGGAAGAAACCAGCCGCCGAGTTCTCAGGTAAAAGGAGCGGTCCTTTTATTCGCGGTCCAGTGGTAAGTGGCTATCCGGTTGCCGGGGTGCTTGGCACGGGCAATTCGACCACAAGACATCCTGGGATGCGAAGAAAAGAAGGTAAACTGGTTGTGCCCACCAGTCAGGGGAAGAAGCCTCTCCAGTCGGGAGATCTTCTCTGTCATCGGGAAGTGGTGAGTCGGTTCCGCAGGGCTCCACCGGTGGTGTTGTTGTGGTAGGTCAGCTCAGCTTCTCCCTCGTCGGATTCTGAAGTTCCAGTCCCCAAAGCCCTGCTTTTATGCAGCATTCCCCCATTCACTCAGCCTAGCTGTCAATCAAACATGCTAAGTGGTGAGCCGGCCGGCTCACCACTTGGTCCAATCACACAAGAGTGTGACTTGAGTTACCAAGGTAACTCAGTCCAGGGTGCCTAAACCCCCTGCCACACCCCCTGTGGTACCCAGACAGAGTGGCACCACTTTTGGAGGCTTCTGTGGAGAAGCTTGCCAAAAAATGGAACAAAGGGCTCGACTTGGGTTGGAGTCACAGAAGAGAACACAAACGCCATTTTAGAATCGAGTCCTGGCAAAAAATACCAACCGGCGAATTAATATTAATTAAATATACCGGTGGTATGTTCGAGGCTATGAGAATTAAATAATTAAAGTTGGTAGCCTCGAACAATGGGAAAATCCCATAGGAAAATATTTGCGGTCGAATATAAAAAGTAGTATCCACTGCCACCAGCCAAAACTCGATCAGGGGGGACAGAGACGTGCCCCCTCGACTAACAGACCCCGGGGCAATCGAATTGCCCTGACCAGTACGTCCACAATATGATGGTTTGTACTGGTTTCTGTTCATAATTTGGGACTAGTAAAGCCAATGGTGACTTTACATGCCCTGGGAGACAGTAGTCAGTCCCAGGGTATGGAGTCTATGGTGGGGTGTCACTATGACACCCCTGTGTTACTGCACTGAGGGTGCTGTGTAACACATATAGTAAAAACACATGAGACCCTATGGAGTAAAGGACCCCATATCGCATTAACAGTCAAAGGAACACCATAAATCATGTCCAAGAGTGGGAGAAAAAGAGTCTCACTCTTGGCAGGAGAAAAAAACAAACTCCAGGAATCCAGCAAAGCTGCTGGGGGACTCACTAGGTTAGGAAATTCAGCCTAAAGAGAGAATTCTCCCTAACATTATTATTATTATTATTATTATTATTAATCCATAGGGCCTCATTACACGGATAGCGGTAATGGTTTACCATTACTGGTAAGGGTACCAGTGTCGGTAAACCCTTACCGCCTTACTACGAGGTCCCTTTGTGGGACTCTACCTTAACGGCTGGTTTTACCGGCCGTTAAGGATGGGACCCGCAAAGGGACGTTGGAGGTAATTACGGTACCGCAATTTGCAGTACCGTAATTACCGCCTTCCCCATTCCCATGGAGCCCTATGGGGACAAAAATGGGAATGGGGAAGTGCCATGGTGAATGGGGAATTACCGCCACCACACACCTTGGAATAGGGCGGTAATTCCGCCATTCACCATGGCGGACTCGGTAAAATACCGGTGGCAACCATGGTGCTAATAGCGCCATGGTTACCGCCATCCGTGTAATGAGGCCCATAGTCTTAAGAGAGAGAGGAATCAAGAACTACGCTCACTTTCAAAAGGGCAAGGCAATATTATCCCTAGTTGCACGATAAAGACTGTCAAAAATAAATGGAAATGAAGGGCAAGATTATTAAGGGCTAAACGTTATCAGAAGGATGCTCCACCCCCTTTCGGCTTCAAATACTCGGAACTTCTGGACATTAAGAAATAACAGAGGTGACGTCCAATTGAGAGCACAAACTGTTTGCATTTCCTCTGATGTCTGGGTAGGGCACTTTGGCACATTATATAGTTCGCCCACTACGAACTGGATTGTGCCTGTGGAACTTCGCTTTTGATCTGGCTGACATTCATGGAATGATCATCCGTTCTTCTGCTCCGCGGGTTCTCGGTCCTAATCTACTTTCCAACATGGTTTTTAAAGGCAACTAAAACTTGTGGGCAAACATTTTGTTTTTCCTATTTAAGGACATTGACATAACTAGGGCTATTCCACCGAGTTGGCATATGTCCTTTGTTGTCCCTATTTATAAAAAGTGTGATAGTTCCAGTCCTCTCAGCTGTAGACCGATCGCCCTGCTGGACGCTGATTCCAAAATGTTTGCTTCTATTATTCTGGAGCATATACATGATTGGATTAAGGACTTCAGTATTCTATCCCCTTTCCAATTTGGATTCAGGAAGCATGTGGGTATGGATGCAGGTGGTCTTCTGATTAATATTATGCAACAACAGGCATGGATAACGGGGAATTTGCCTATTTGCTTGGCATCAATTGATTTGACGTCCGCCTTTGATATGGTGAATAGAACCACGTTATGGGCTAAACTTCATGCATTAGGTATGCCTGTTTGTCTGCTGTCCATCCTTTATTACCTGCATGTTGACTCCAAAATTAAAGTGAGACTGAGTACTGATGGATCACTGTCAGAGCAGATCAAGGCATTTAGCGGCCTAAGACAAGGCTGTATTTTTGCTCCAACTGTTTTCAAACTGTACTTTTCAGACATGGGTTCTCACCTAAAAGGAACATATTTTGCACCACCAAAGGTAGAGGGAGTGAAGGTTTTCTGGTCGGCCTACGCGGATGATGTGACCTTGTACGATCACACCCCTATCTGCCTACAACGTCTTCTTACCTCTTTTAAAGATTATACATGGGCAAATTCCTTAATAATCAATTACACTAAAACTGTTGGCTTGCGTTTGAGCTACAGGAAATGTCCCAACAAATATTCCTGGTTCTTAGATAAAGTAAAACTACCATTAGATATTTGGGCTACCCTATTTTTGAAGATAAGAAAAAGGTAAACTACCGCGATTATCTCAACAAGAAAATCAATCCTTGGAACTGTCAGTTGCGGGAAATTCACCCTGTTACCATGGAGTTTGCCCCGCTCTGGTGTAGGGAAGAAGTTGTGAAGTATGAGGCACGCAATCTACCATTCTACGGTAAGATGTCTGCTGAAGTGCGTGCCATCTGCAGCTATTCGCTATGAATTGGGGCTCTTCTCCAGCACAATGGAATGGCGTAGGCTTGCGCTGTACAGGAAATTGCTTTTAGGTAATGATACCAACTTGTACGGTCTTATGGGAAGCGGTTTCCTGAATGGCAAGGTCTCCTCGAAGTTTCTTGTTGACATGGAAAGGGAAGCATTTGAATCCCTCGATAAAGTGGGTGTCACCCGTCAGCTACTGATTTCCAACCCCATGAAGGTTGGAATGGGAACTCCACGGTTACCAAGGTTTTGAACAAGAAACTATATAGTCAACTTGTCTCAAACCTCAAAGAATTGGGTGTCACTGAACCATATCTGCTCAAATTCCTGGTAGATTGTGGAGGCAGGATTTTATGAGGTTCCGATTTAATGTCCTTGGTACAGGCGAAATAATGGACATCACTACAGGTGCCTCTGACCTTGCCCACATATGTAGATACTGTAAAGATGTGGTTCCTGCTGAAACTCTCAAACACATTTTGACAGAATTTGATGGTCTTAGGACTGAACAAATTAACTGCTTTTCACAATTTGTTACCAATATTGAGTGTGTGGATCTTACTCTATTATGGTTAGCTATGTTACATGGGAATCGAATTAAGTTTCAAATAACCGTTCTGCGATATTTGAAGACATACTGTGGACTGTAATTCTGCTCAATTGACCAATTACACTAGGGGATGAATGAAATATGCTAGTCGAAACTTGAGCAACTCGCTTCTGGACTAAGAACTAAACATCTTATGAGTTTATAAGTATACTGTGATGAAAGTCCCATGAATATGTATTGAGTCTGAGTGTGTAATTTTGTTTATTACATCTTGTCTTGTTTTGCTTTGTTTACTGCTCTTGTAGTCTTTCAATTGGGTAAATGCAAGAAATTATGGATTTATGATCTTATGTACTTTATGTATTTTAATGGTGTATTAATTTTGTAAAGGTTACTGTGTAACCAAAAAAATAAATACATATAAATATAAGTAAGGTTCGAGATATATACATCAATTAATAACACACTTTGTACTTTGGCAAATCTAATATCGAAAAATACATACAATGTCTATGTGGTACCACTCTTAACTATTGACTATTGAAATGCACCAACTGCTGACAGTTTCTTAATGGCATAGAAATCAAACAGTAATGGGTAGCAGCATAGAACATAGGAAGGAAGACAAGTTAGGTTAAACAATGGCAGAGTGCTTCTCTTGCTACTAAAACAGTTCTGTGTGAGGATCCCCCCACCTGGGTAACCTGTAATAAAGTGTATTAACAAGCTCAGTCCATTAATGTTAAAAATAGTCTTGTTTAATGGTCAGAAATGTTCCACTACCCCAATGTTCCTGAGTTTAGCAGACTTTTGTTGACGGATCATCGGTGGGTTCCACGTGAGTGGACTACTAATGCAGGAGCCACGGTAGTCAAGATTCCTTGAAGAAAATATGAACACCGTAGTCGGGACAGCAGATTCGAATTTCGCAGTGCTCGTCGATGATCGATCGTGGACGTCCTGCGTACACGAGTAATGCGGTGCACCTCAATGATAGAGTTTGGTTCCGCAAAGAGCAGCTGTACCCTGTGTGCCCGAACCACATGTAGGAACGATATCGATATCGGATGGTAAACACTTTGGCAACAAAGAACGTTTACCAACTGGAACAGCACGGGTGTGGTATACTTATTAACCTGCCCGTGCTCTATGCAGTATGTAGGAATGAAAATGAGATTTGTCAAAAAAAGGCTCACCTTGAGATTGACAGCTCCACTTGTGTCGCATTTTGTTGCCATAGGCCACATGGCAGAGGACTTTAGATGAACAGTCCTGGAGAAAATGCATCCCCCACGTCGGAGAAGGAATTCCGCTAATCTCCTTATAAAACGAGAACACATTTTGATTTTCCATTTCAATACTTATAAGAATGGCTTTAATGAAGCCCTCCAGTTGCATGTGTTAGCTGTTAAGAAGTAAACTGCCCTGCAGTAAGGAACTATGCCCCACTGCACACATGCATTAGCCAGTAACGACAAGTGCGGATTCATGCATGAAGACAAATTGAGCAACTGTCAGCATGGGGGGGGCTTATACTGCGCGGCAGGTCATTGATTTACTCTTTCTGACTTTTTCCGAGTTTTTCTGATTTGTCCTGACCTAATGTGATCCACTAGAAGAAACACTGTTGGGTCTAAAGATGTGGTGTGGGTCCCTAAGGGTCTTTTTCACCCTTTCATTCATTCTCAGTTTAACTGCGATAATCTAACATCGGATATTTAAATGGTAATATACATTGTGAACAAATGGAATTAGTGCCAGGCTGGATCCTGGCCAGATCCTTGGAGTTATGAGGCCAGCTTGGGCACAGATACACATAATATCGAGAGAGGGGAACCGGCCGACTCCCCTATCCTAGATGGCTACCTCGGGATATGTGAGCTAGTCTTGGAGCCGGGCCACGGCCACCCTAATGATGCCATATAGCCAGTGCGAGAGCGAGGTGCTTTAGCAAGATTCATACGAGCAGTGCTAGTGGAACCTGGAGGTCATCCCCTTGGAGCTAGAAATAAGGTTCCATTATATTAAGCTCTTTTTAAGATTATCATGCTGTAGGAAAGAGGCGGTACTTCTTTGTGCCTCCTCGTGTTTTGCACAATCAGCGTTTGAATCTGAGCCGTTACTCAGTTGTTGACATGATCACAATTACCAGACATGGCTCAACCCTTCATGCAGTGACAATACCGGGACAGCCTTTGTACACCCACTTGGGAAAGCGGTTTGTTCATATGGGCATAACATGCAATCACTCGATTGCACATGGACCTCACTGTATAGCACAGTTCAAACACACGATTACATATATCTCCCTGAAGCGAGTTTACATTTGGAATTTGTTGTGTTTTTTCATATTAGTGAGACGTGTCAGAAGAAGCTGCTCACACATCTGGCAAGCTGGTGCCTTTTTAGTCCGCAGAGACATTGATTGTGCTTCAAGGTATGTCACATTCCAGACTAACTGTTCATTGGATTGTTCCAAGTCTAATACAAGTAAGACACTATATTGGGAGGGGGTGAGACCCCCATTATAGATATTTTAGATGCATAAGCGATGTTGAAAATTGGTTCTTTGTAATGATATTGGCCCTCATTACGACCCTGGCGGAGAGGGGTTTACGCCAGCGTAATGCATGGCGTACCTCTCCGCCAGATTAGGACTTTCCGTAGCGCCATGGCGATTTTTACGCCCGGATTTTCCGGGCGGAAAAATCCATGGCGCTACGGGTCCCCTCGTTAATTACGCCACCGTATTCTACGGTGGCGTAATTAACACCTTCCCCACTCCCATTATACCCTATGGGGCAAAAATGGGAATGGGGAAGGGTAAATGGGGATTGGGGACTTACCGCCCCGCCAAGGTCGGAATGGGGCGGTAAGTCCGCAAACCCCCATGGCGGAGTTGGCAGCTCTGCGCCATGGTCCATGGTGCAAATTGCACCATGGACCTCCGCCAGGGTCGTAATGAGGGCCATTGTAATGTAGCTGTTATAGCCTGGATGCAAGCAATAGAAGCCCACACACAACCCTTAGGTGAACAAAGTATTAATTTCCTGCCAGGCCATGGAATGGCTGCCAGTTCTCCCAAGATGGATGACATCATACTAGCTGGACACCTGGACTTCCTAGCTGTAACAGAATCCTGGCCGCACCCTGCAGCAGGCCTCAAGGGAGCACTAATAAATGCTCGGTCTATGATAGCTCATGCCACTGACATAGCTGACATCATACTAGCTGGACACCTGGACTTCCTAGCTGTAACAAAATCCTGGCCGCACCCTGCAGCAGGCCCCAAGGGAGCACTAATAAATGCTCGGTCTATGATAGCTCATGCCACAGACATAGCTGACATCATACTAGCTGGACACCTGGACTTCCTAACTGTAACAGAATCCTGGCCGCACCCTGCAGCAGGCCCCAAGGGACCACTAATAAATGCTCGGTCTATGATAGCTCATGCCACTGACATAGCTGACATCATACTAGCTGGACAACTGGACTTCCTAGCTGTAACAGAATCCTGGCTGCACCCTGCAGCAGGCCCCAAGGGAGCACTAATAAATGCTCGGTCTATGATAGCTCATGCCACTGACATAGCTGACATCATACTAGCTGGACACCTGGACTTCCTAGCTGTAACAGAATCCTGGCTGCACCCTGCAGCAGGCCCCAAGGGAGCACTAATAAATGCTCGGTCTATGATAGCTCATGCCACTGACATAGCTGACATCATACTAGCTGGACACCTGGACTTCCTAGCTGTAACAGAATCCTGGCCGCACCCTGCAGCAGGCCCCAAGGGAGCACTAATAAATGCTCGGTCTATGATAGCTCATGCCACTGACATAGCTGACATCATACTAGCTGGACACCTGGACTTCCTAGCTGTAACAGAATCCTGGCCGCACCCTGCAGCAGGCCCCAGGGAGAACTTATAAATGCTCGGTCTATGATAGCTCATGCCACAGACATAGCTGACATCATACTAGCTGGACACCTGGACTTCCTAGCTGTAACAGAATCCTGGCCGCACCCTGCAGCAGGCCCCAAGGGAGCACTAATAAATGCTCGGTCTATGATAGCTCATGCCACTGACATAGCTGACATCATACTAGCTGGACACCTGGACTTCCTAGCTGTAACAGAATCCTGGCCGCACCCTGCAGCAGGCCCCAAGGGAGCACTAATAAATGCTCGGTCTATGATAGCTCATGCCACTGACATAGCTGACATCATACTAGCTGGACACCTGGACTTCCTAGCTGTAACAGAATCCTGGCCGCACCCTGCAGCAGGCCCCAAGGGAGCACTAATAAATGCTCGGTCTATGATAGCTCATGCCACTGACATAGCTGACATCATACTAGCTGGACACCTGGACTTCCTAGCCGTAACAGAATACTGGCCGCACCCTGCAGCAGGCCCCAAGGGAGCACTAATAAATGCTCGGTCTATGATAGCTCATGCCACTGACATAGCTGACATCATACTAGCTGGACACCTGGAATTCCCAGCTGTAACAGAATCCTGCCTGCACCCTGCAGCAGGCCCCAAGGGACCACTAATAAATGCTCGGTCTATGATAGCTCATGCCACTGACATAGCTGACATCATACTAGCTGGACACCTGGACTTCCTAGCTGTAACAGAATCCTGGCCGCACCCTGCAGCAGGCCCCAAGGGAGCACTAATAAATGCTCGGTCTATGATAGCTCATGCCACTGACATAGCTGACATCATACTAGCTGGACACCTGGACTTCCTAGCTGTAACAGAATCCTGGCCGACCCTGCAGCAGGCCCAAGGGAGCACTAATAAATGCTCGGTCTATGATAGCTCATGCCACTGACATAGCTGACATCATACTAGCTGGACACCTGGACTTCCTAGCTGTAACAGAATCCTGGCTGCACCCTGCAGCAGGCCCCAAGGGAGCACTAATAAATGCTCGGTCTATGATAGCTCATGCCACTGACATAGCTGACATCATACTAGCTGGACACCTGGACTTCCTAGCTGTAACAGAATCCTGGCCGCACCCTGCAGCAGGCCCCAAGGAGAACTTATAAATGCTCGGTCTATGATAGCTCATGCCACTGACATAGCTGACATCATACTAGCTGGACACCTGGACTTCCTAGCTGTAACAGAATCCTGGCCGCACCCTGCAGCAGGCCCCAAGGAGAACTTATAAATGCTCGGTCTATGATAGCTCATGCCATTGACATAGCTGACATCATACTAGCTGGACACCTGGACTTCCTAGCTGTAACAGAATCCTGGCTGAACCCTGCAGCAGGCGCCAAGGGAGCACTAATAAATGCTCGGTCTATGATAGCTCATGCCACTGACATAGCTGACATCATACTAGCTGGACACCTGGACTTCCTAGCTGTAACAGAATCCTGGCTGCACCCTGCAGCAGGTCCCAAGGAGAACTTATAAATGCTCGGTCTATGATAGCTCATGCCACAGACATAGCTGACATCATACTAGCTGGACACCTGGACTTCCCAGCTGTAACAGAATCCTGGCCGCACCCTGCAGCAGGCCCCAAGGGAGCACTAATAAATGCTCGGCTTATGATAGCTCATGCCACTGACATAGCTGACATCATACTAGCTGGACACCTGGACTTCCTAGCTGTAACAGAATCCTTGCTGCACCCTGCAGCAGGCCCCAAGGGAGCACTAATAAATGCTCGGTCTATGATAGCTCATGCCACTGACATAGCTGACATCATACTAGCTGGACACCTGGACTTCCTAGCTGTAACAGAATCCTGGCCGCACCCTGCAGCAGGCCCCAAGGGAGAATTTATAAATGCTCGGTCTATGATAGCTCATGCCACTGACATAGCTGACATCAAACTAGCTGGCCCCTGGACTTGCTAGCCGTAACAGAATCCTGGCCGCACCCTGAAGCAGGCCCCAAGGGAGCACTAATAAATGCTCGGTCTATGATAGCTCATGCCACTGACATAACTGACATCATACTAGCTGGACACCTGGACTTCCTAGCCGTAACAGAATCCTGGCCGCACCCTGAAGCAGGCCCCAAGGGAGCACTAATAAATGCTCCGTCTGTGATAGCTCATGCCACTGACATAGCTGACATCATACTAGCTGGACACCTGGACTTCCTAGCCGTGACAGAATACTGGCCGCACCCTGCAGCATGCCCCATGGGAGCACTATTAAATGCTCGGTTTGTGATAGCTCATGCCACTGACATAGCTGACATCATACTAGCTGGAAACCTGGACTTCCTAGCTGTAACAGAATCCTGGCCGCACCCTGCAGCAGGCCCCAAGGGAGCACTAATAAATGCTCGGTCTATGATAGCTCATGCCACTGACATAGCTGACATCATACTAGCTGGACACCTGGACTTCCTAGCTGTAACAGAATCCTGGCCGCACCCTGCAGCAGGCCCCAAGGGAGCACTAATAAATGCTCGGTCTATGATAGCTCATGCCACTGACATAGCTGACATCATACTAGCTGGACACCTGGACTTCCTAGCTGTAACAGAATCCTGGCCGCACCCTGCAGCAGGCCCCAAGGGAGCACTAATAAATGCTCGGTCTATGATAGCTCATTCCACTGACATAGCTGACATCATACTAGCTGGACACCTGGACTTCCTAGCCGTAACAGAATCCTGGCCGCACCCTGCAGCATGCCCCAAGGGAGCACTAATAAATGCTCGGTCTATGATAGCTCATGCCGCTGACATAGCTGACATCATACTAGCTGGACACATGGACTTCCTAGCTGTAACAGAATCCTGGCTGCAACCTGCACTAGGCCCCAAGGGAGCACTAATAAATGCTTGGTCTATGATAGCTCATGCCACTGACATAGCTGACATCAAACTATCTGGCCACCTGGACTTCCTAGCCGTAACAGAATCCTGGCCACACCCTGAAGCAGGCCTCAAGGGAGCACTAATAAATGCTCTGATTATGATAGCTCATGCCACAGACATAGCTGACATCATACTAGCTGGACACCTGGACTTCCCAGCTGTAACAGAATCCTGGCTGCACCCTGCAGCAGGCCGCAAGGGATCATTAATAAATGCTGGGACTATGATAGCTCATGCCACTGACATAGCTGACATCATACTAGCTGGACACCTGGACTTCCTAGCTGTAACAGAATCCTGGCCGCACCCTGCAGTAGGCCCCAAGGGAGCACTAATAAATGCTCGGCTTATAATAGCTCATGCCACTGACATAGCTGACATCATACTAGCTGGACACCTGGACTTCCCAGCTGTAACAGAATCCTGGCCGCACCCTGCAGCAGGCCCCAAGGGAGCACTAATAAATGCTCGGCTTATAATAGCTCATGCCACTGACATAGCCGACATCATACTAGCTGGACACCTGGACTTCCCAGCTGTAACAGAATCCTGGCCGCACCCTGCAGCAGGCCCCAAGGGAGCACTAATAAATGCTCGGTCTATGATAGCTCATGCCACAGACAGCTGACATCATACTAGCTGGACATCTGGACTTCCTAGCTGTAACAGAATCCTGGCTGCACCCTGCAGCAGGCCCCAAGGGAGCACCTGTCGCCCGTTCCTAACCACTGCCAACTGCGTAACCTTGGCCAGGACCCTCGTACTATCCAAGGTCGACTACTGTAATGCCCTCTATCTAGGTACTAATCTCCACAACTTAAACAAGCTACAAATTGTCCAAAACAATGCGATCAGAGCGGCCCTTAACATTCCTAGGCGCCAGCATATATCTGACACCAGGCGCAACCTGCACTGGCTCTCTATCCCTCATCGCATCTCCTTGAAGTCCTTGGCTCTCACACACAAATGCCTCCACAACCAAGCCCCTCGCTACCTGGCAAACAGATTCTCTTTCCACAACTCCACCAGACCTCGCAGAGCGGCCCAAGCCAACTGTCTTGTCATCCCGCGTTTTAATCTCCAAAGATCAGGTGGAACCAGCTTCCCCATCCTGGCAGCCAAACTTTGGAACTCACTCCCCAATGACCTTAGAGCAGAACCTTCCTTCCTGAAATTCAAACACCTTACCAAAGCTTGGCTATCCGCCCAAGACAGCTAACACCAGCTTACTGCCCTACTTGTACTTTGACCTACTCTGCATCCATTATTAACTATCCTGTAAATCACTGCCTTATCTATATTCGCTTGAATGTATATTTTGTAAATTTTGTAAATCTTCTTGTAATACTCCTGTAATACTCTGTCACATGCCTTGTCATGCCTTCATCTTGTTGTAACTAAGTTAAGCGCCCGGTTGCCCCTGGGCCTGGTGCGCTATAGAAATAAATAAAATACTAAATACTAAAATACTAATAAATGCTCGGTCTATGATAGCTCATTCCACTGACATAGCTGACATCATACTAGCTGGACACCTGGACTTACTAGCTGTAACAGAATCCTGGCCGCACCCTGAAGCAGGCCCCAAGGGAGCACTAATAAATGCTCGGTCTATGATAGCTCATTCCACTGACATAGCTGACATCATACTAGCTGGACACCTGGACGTCCTAGCTGTAACAGAATCCTGGCCGCACCCTGCAGCAGGCCCCAAGGAGAACTTATAAATGCTCGGTCTATGATAGCTCATGCGACAGACATAGCTGACATCATACTAGCTGGACACCTGGACTTCCCAGCTGTGACAGAATCCTGGCCACACCCTGCAGCACGCCCCAAGGGAGCACTAATAAATGCTCGACTTATGATAGCTCATGCCACTGACATAGCTGACATCATACTAGCTGGACACCTGGACTTCCTAGCTGTAACAGAATCCTGGCTGCACCCTGCAGCAGGCCCCAAGGGAGCACTAATAAATGCTCGGTCTATGATAGCTCATGCCACTGACATAGCTGACATCATACTAGCTGGACACCTGGACTTCCTAGCTGTAACAGAATCCTGGCTGCACCCTGCAGCAGGCCCCAAGGGAGCACTAATAAATGCTCGGTCTATGATAGCTCATGCCACTGACATAGCTGGCATCATACTAGCTGGACACTTGGACTTCCTAGCTGTAACAGAATCCTGGCTGCACCCTGCAGCAGGCCCCAAGGGAGCACTAATAAATGCTCGGTCTATGATAGCTCATGCCACTGACATAGCTGACATCATACTAGCTGGACACCTGGACTTCCTAGCTGTAACAGAATCCTGGCTGCACCCTGCAGCAGGCCCCAAGGGAGCACTAATAAATGCTCGGTCTATGATAGCTCATGCCACTGACATAGCTGACATCATACTAGCTGGACACCTCGACTTCCTAGCTGTAACAGAATCCTGGCCGCACCCTGCAGCAGGCCACGAGGGAGCACTAATTAATGCTCAGTCTATGATAGCTCATGCCACTGACATAGCTGACATCGTACTAGCTGGACACCTGGACTAGCTGGACACCTGGACTTCCTAGCTGTAACAGAATCCTGGCCGCACCCTGCAGCAGGCCCCAAGGGAGCACTAATAAATGCTCGGTCTATGATAGCTCATGCCACTGAAATAGCTGACATCATACTAGCTGGACACCTGGTCTTCCTAGCTGTAACAGAATCCTGGCCGCACCCTGCAGCAGGCCCCAAGGGAGCACTAATAAATGCTCGGTCTATGATAGCTCATGCCACTGACATAGCTGACATGCTAGCTGGACACCTGGACTTCCTAGCTGTAACAGAATCCTGGTTGCACCCTGCAGCAGGCTCCAAGGGAGCACTAATAAATGCTCGGTCTATGATAGCTCATGCCACTGACATAGCTGACATCATACTAGCTGGACACCTGGACTTCCTAGCTGTAACAGAATCCTGGCTGAACCCTGCAGCAGGCCCCAAGGGAGCACTAATAAATGCTCGGTCTATGATAGCTCATGTCACTGACATAGCTGACATCATACTAGCTGGACACCTGACTTCCTAGCTGTAACAGAATCATGGCTGCACCCTGCAGCAGGTCCCAAGTAGAACTTATAAATGCTCGGTCTATGGTAGCTCATGCCACAGACATAGCTGACATCATACTAGCTGGACAACTGGACTTCCCAGCTGTAACAGAATCCTGGCCGCACCCTGCAGCAGGCCCCAAGGAAGCACTAATAAATGCTCGGCTTATGATAGCTCATGCCACTGACATAGCTGATATCATACTAGCTGGACACCTGGACTTCCTATCTGTAACAGATTCCTTGCTGCACCCTGCAGCAGGCCCCAAGGAAGCACTAATAAATGCTCGGTCTATGATAGCTCATGCCACAGACATAGCTGACATCATACTAGCTGGACACCTGGACTTCCTAGCTGTAACAGAATCCTGGCTGCACCCTGCAGCAGGCCCCAAGGGAGCACTAATAAATGCTCGGTCTATGATAGCTCATGCGACAGACATAGCTGACATCATACTAGCTGGACACCTGGACTTCCTAGCTGTAACAGAATCCTGGCTGCACCCTGCAGCAGGCCCCAAGGGAGCACTAATAAATGCTCGGTCTATGATAGCTCATGCCACTGACATAGCTGACATCATACTAGCTGGACACCTGGACTTCCTAGCTGTAACAGAATCCTGGCTGCATCCTACAACAGACCCCAAGGGAGCACTAATAAATGCTCGGTCTATGATAGCTCATGCCACTGACATAGCTGACATCATACTAGCTGGACACCTGGACTTGCTAGCTGTAACAGAATTCTGGCCGCACCCTGCAGAAGGCCCCAAGGGAGAGCTTATAAATGCTCGGTCTATGATAGCTCATGCCACAGACATAGCTGAAATCAAACTAGCTGGACACCTGGACTTCCTAGCCGTAACAGAATCCTGGCCGCACCCTGCAGCAGGCCCCAAGGGAGCACTAATAAATGCTCGGTCTATGATAGCTCATGCCACTGACATAGCTGACATCATACTAGCTGGACACCTGGACTTTCTAGCCGTAACAGAATACTGGCCGCACCCTGCAGCAGGCCCCAAGGGAGCACTAATAAATGCTCGGTCTATGATAGCTCATGCCACTGACATAGCTGACATCATACTAGCTGGACACCTGGATTCCAGCTGTAACAGAATCCTGCCTGCACCCTGCAGCAGGCCCAAGGGACACTAATAAATGCTCGGTCTATGATAGCTCATGCCACTTGACATAGCTGACATCATACTAGCTGGACACCTGGACTTCCTAGCTGTAACAGAATCCTGGCCGCACCCTGCAGCAGGCCCCAAGGGAGCACTAATAAATGCTCGGTCTATGATAGCTCATGCCACTGACATAGCTGACATCATACTAGCTGGACACCTGGACTTCCTAGCTGTAACAGAATCCTGGCCGCACCCTGCAGCAGGCCCACGAGGGAGCACTAATAAATGCTCGTCTATGATAGCTCATGCCACTGACATAGCTGACATCATACTAGCTGGACACCTGGACTTCCTAGCTGTAACAGAATCCTGGCCGCACCCTGCAGCAGGCCCCAAGGGAGCACTAATAAATGCTCGGTCTATGATAGCTCATGCCACTGAAATAGCTGACATCATACTAGCTGGACACCTGGACTTCCTAGCTGTAACAGAATGCTCGCTGCACCCTGCAGCAGGCCCCAAGGGACCACTAATAAATGCTCAGTCTATGATAGCTCATGCCCCTGACATAGCTGACATCATACTAGCTGGACACCTGGACTTCCTAGCTGTAACAGAATCCTGGCTGCACCCTTCACTAGGCCGAAAGGGAGCACTAATAAATGCTCGTTCTATGATAGCTCATGCCACTGACATAGCTGACATCATACTAGCTGGAACACCTGGACTTCCTAGCTGTAACAGAATCCTGGCCGCACCTGCAGCAGGCCCCAAGGGAGCACTAAAAATGCTCGGTCTATGATAGCTCATGCCACTGACATAGCTGACATCATACTAGCTGACACCTGGACTTCCTAGCTGTAACAGAATCCTGGCTGCACCCTGCAGCAGGCCCCAAGGGAGCACTAATAAATGCTCGGTCTATGATAGCTCATGCCACAGACATAGCTGACATCATACTATGCTGGACACCTGGACTTCCTAGCTGTAACAGAATCCTGGCTGCACCCTGCAGCAGGCCCCAAGGGAGCACTAATAAATGCTCGGTCTATGATAGCTCATGCCACTGACATAGCTGACATCATACTAGCTGGACACCTGGACTTCCTAGCTGTAACAGAATCCTGGCTGCACCCTGCAGCAGGCCCCAAGGGAGCACTAATAAATGCTCAGTCTATGATAGCTCATGCCACTGACATAGCTGACATCATACTAGCTGGACACCTGGACTTCCTAGCTGTAACAGAATCCTGGCTGCACCCTGCAGCAGGCCCCAAGGGAGCACTAATAAATGCTCGGTCTATGATAGCTCATGCCACTGACATAGCTGACATCATACTAGCTGAACACCTGGACTTCCTAGCTGTAACAGAATCCTGGCCGCACCCTGCAGCAGGCCCCAAGGGAGCACTAATAAATGCTCGGTCTATGATAGCTCATGCCACTGACATAGCTGACATCATACTAGCTGTATACGTGGACTTCCTACTGTAACAGAATCCTGGCTGCACCCTGCAGCAGGCCCCAAGGGAGCACTAATAAATGCTCGGTCTATGATAGCTCATGCCACAGACATAGCTGACATCATACTAGCTGGACACCTGGACTTCCAGCTGTAACAGAATCCTGGCTGCACCCTGCAGCAGGCCCCAAGGGACACTAATAAATGCTCGGCTATGATAGCTCATGCCACTGACATAGCTGACATCATACTAGCTGGACACCTGGACTTCCTAGCTGTAACAGAATCCTGGCGCACCCTGCAGCAGGCCCCAAGGAGCACTAATAAATGCTCGGTCTATGATAGCTCATGCCACTGACATAGCTGACATCATACTAGCTGGACACCTGGACTTCCTAGCTGTAACAGAATCCTTGCTGCACCCTGCAGCAGGCCCCAAGGGAGCACTAATAAATGCTCGGTCTATGATAGCTCATGCCACAGACATAGCTGACATCATACTAGCTGGACACCTGGACTTCCTAGCTGTAACAGAATCCTGGCTGCACCCTGCAGCAGGCCCCAAGGGAGCACTAATAAATGCTCGGTCTATGATAGCTCATTCCACTGACATAGCTGACATCATACTAGCTGGACACCTGGACTTCCTAGCTGTAACAGAATCCTGGCTGCACCCTGCAGCAGGCCCAAGGAGCACTAATAAATGCTCGGTCTATGATAGCTCATGCCGACTGACATAGCTGACATCATACTAGCTGGACACCTGGACTTCCCAGCTGTAACAGAATCCTGGCCGCACCCTGCAGCAGGCCCCAAGGGAGCACTAATAAATGCTCGGTCTATGATAGCTCATGCCACTGACATAGCTGACATCATACTAGCTGGACACCTGGACTCCTAGCTGTAACAGAATCCTGGCGCACCCTGCAGCAGGCCCCAAGGAGCACTAATAAATGCTCGGTCTATGATAGCTCATGCCACTGACATAGCTGACATCATACTAGCTGGACACCTGGACTTCCTAGCTGTACCAGAATCCTGGCTGCACCCTGCAGCAGGCCCAAGGAGCACTAATAAATGCTCGGTCTATGATAGCTCATGCCACTGACATAGCTGACATCATACTAGCTGGACACCTGGACTTCCTAGCTGTAACAGAATCCTGGCTGCACCCTGCAGCAGGCCCCAAGGGAGCACTAATAAATGCTCGGTCTATGATAGCTCATGCCACTGACATAGCTGACATCATACTAGCTGGACACCTGGACTTCCTAGCTGTAACAGAATCCTGGCTGCACCCTGCAGCAGGCCCCAAGGAGACTATAAATGCTCGGTCTATGATAGCTCATGCCACTGACATAGCTGACATCATACTAGCTGGACACCTGGACTTCCTAGCTGTAACAGAATCCTGGCTGCACCCTGCAGCAGGCCCAGAGGAGCACTAATAAATGCTCGCTATGATAGCTCATGCCACTGACATAGCTGACATCATACTAGCTGGACACCTGGACTTCCTAGCTGTAACAGAATCCTGGCTGCCACCCTGCAGCAGGCCGCAAGGAGCACTAATAAATGCTCGGTCTATGATAGCTCATGCCACTGACATAGCTGACATCATACTAGCTGGACACCTGGACTTCCTAGCTGTAACAGAATCCTGGCCGCACCCTGCAGCAGGCCCAAGGAGCACTAATAAATGCTCGGTCTATGATAGCTCATGCCACTGACATAGCTGACATCATACTAGCTGGACACCTGGACTTCCTAGCTGTAACAGAATCCTGGCTGCACCCTGCAGCAGGCCCCAAGGGAGCACTAATAAATGCTCGGTCTATGATAGCTCATGCCACTGACATAGCTGACATCATACTAGCTGGACACCTGGACTTCCTAGCTGTAACAGAATCCTGGCCGCACCCTGCAGCAGGCCCAAGGGAGCACTAATAAATGCTCGGTCTATGATAGCTCATGCCACTGACATAGCTGACATCATACTAGCTGGACACCTGGACTTCCTAGCTGTAACAGAATCCTGGCTGCACCCTGCAGCAGGCCCCAAGGGAGCACTAATAAATGCTCGGTCTATGATAGCTCATGCCACTGACATAGCTGACATCATACTAGCTGGACACCTGGACTTCTAGCTGTAACAGAATCCTGGCCGCACCCTGCAGCAGGCCCCAAGGGAGCACTAATAAATGCTCGGTCTATGATAGCTCATGCCACTGACATAGCTGACATCATACTAGCTGGACACCTGGACTTCCTAGCTGTAACAGAATCCTGGCCGCACCCTGCAAGCAGGCCCAAGGGAGCACTAATAAATGCTCGGTCTATGATAGCTCATGCCACTGACATAGCTGACATCATACTAGCTGGACACCTGGACTTCCTAGCTGTAACAGAATCCTGGCTGCACCCTGCACAGGCCCCAAGGGAGCACTAATAAATGCTCGGTCTATGATAGCTCATGCCACTGACATAGCTGACATCATACTAGCTGGACACCTGGACTTCCTAGCTGTAACAGAATCCTGGCCGCACCCTGCAGCAGGCCCCAAGGAGACTTATAAATGCTCGGTCTATGATAGCTCATGCCACTGACATAGCTGACATCATACTAGCTGGACACCTGGACTTCCTAGCGTAACAGAATCCTGGCCGCACCCTGCAGCAGCCCCAAGGGAGCACTAATAAATGCTCGGTCTATGATAGCTCATGCCACTGACATAGCTGACATCATACTAGCTGGACACCTGGACTTCCTAGCTGTAACAGAATCCTGGCTGCACCCTGCAAGCAGGCCCCAAGGGAGCACTAATAAATGCTCGGTCTATGATAGCTCATGCCACTGACATAGCTGACATCATACTAGCTGGACACCTGGACTTCCTAGCTGTAACAGAATCCTGGCTGCACCTGCAGCAGGCCCCAAGGAGCACTAATAAATGCTCGGTCTATGATAGCTCATGCCACTGACATAGCTGACATCATACTAGCTGGACACCTGGACTTCCTAGCTGTAACAGAATCCTGGCTGCACCCTGCAGCAGGCCCCAAGGAGCACTAATAAATGCTCGGTCTATGATAGCTCATGCCACTGACATAGCTGACATCATACTAGCTGGACACCTGGACTTCCTAGCTGTAAACAGAATCCTGGCTGCACCCTGCAGCAGGCCCAAGGGAGCACTAATAAATGCTCGGTCTATGATAGCTCATGCCACTGACATAGCTGACATCATACTAGCTGGACACCTGGACTTCCTAGCTGTAACAGAATCCTGGCTGCACCCTGCAGCAGGCCCCAAGGGAGCACTAATAAATGCTCGGTCTATGATAGCTCATGCCACTGACATAGCTGACATCATACTAGCTGGACACCTGGACTTCCTAGCTGTAACAGAATCCTGGCTGCACCCTGCAGCAGGCCCCAAGGGAGCACTAATAAATGCTCTGGTCTATGATAGCTCATGCCACTGACATAGCTGACATCATACTAGCTGGACACCTGGACTTCCTAGCTGTAACAGAATCCTGGCTGCACCCTGCAGCAGGCCCCAAGGGAGCACTAATAAATGCTCGGTCTATGATAGCTCATGCCACTGACATAGCTGACATCATACTAGCTGGACACCTGGACTTCCTAGCTGTAACAGAATCCTGGCTGCACCCTGCAGCAGGCCCCAAGGGAGCACTAATAAATGCTCGGTCTATGATAGCTCATGCCACAGACATAGCTGACATCATACTAGCTGGACACCTGGACTTCCCAGCTGTAACAGAATCCTGGCTGCACCCTGCAGCAGGCCCCAAGGGAGCACTAATAAATGCTCGGTCTATGATAGCTCATGCCACTGACATAGCTGACATCATACTAGCTGGACACCTGGACTTCCTAGCTGTAACAGAATCCTGGCTGCACCCTGCAGCAGGCCCCAAGGGAGCACTAATAAATGCTCGGTCTATGATAGCTCATGCCACTGACATAGCTGACATCATACTAGCTGGACACCTGGACTTCCTAGCTGTAACAGAATCCTGGCCGCACCCTGCAGCAGGCCCCAAGGAGAACTTATAAATGCTCGGTCTATGATAGCTCATGCGACAGACATAGCTGACATCATACTAGCTGGACACCTGGACTTCCTAGCTGTACAGAATCCTGGCCGCACCCTGCAGCAGGCCCCAAGGGAGCACTAATAAATGCTCGGTCTATGATAGCTCATGCCACTGACATAGCTGACATCATACTAGCTGGACACCTGGACTTCCTAGCTGTAACAGAAATCCTGCCGCACCCTGCAGCAGGCCCCAAGGGAGCACTAATAAATGCTCGGTCTATGATAGCTCATGCCACTGACATAGCTGACATCATACTAGCTGGACACCTGGACTTCCTAGCTGTAACAGAATCCTGGCGCACCCTGCAGCAGGCCCCAGGGAGCACTAATAAATGCTCGGTCTATGATAGCTCATGCCACTGACATAGCTGACATCATACTAGCTGGACACCTGGACTTCTAGCTGTAACAGAATCCTGGCCGCACCCTGCAGCAGGCCCCAAGGAGCACTAATAATGCTCGGTCTATGATAGCTCATGCCACTGACATAGCTGACATCATACTAGCTGGACACCTGGACTTCCTAGCTGTAACAGAATCCTGGCCGCACCCTGCAGCAGGCCCCAGGGAGCACTAATAAATGCTCGGTCTATGATAGCTCATGCCACTGACATAGCTGACATCAATACTAGCTGGACACCTGGACTTCCTAGCTGTAACAGAATCCTGGCTGCACCCTGCAGCAGGCCCCAAGGGAGCACTAATAAATGCTCGTCTATGATAGCTCATGCCACAGACATAGCTGACATCATACTAGCTGGACACCTGGACTTCCTAGCTGTAACAGAATCCTGGCTGCACCCTGCAGCAGGCCCCAAGGGAGCACTAATAAATGCTCGGTCTATGATAGCTCATGCCACTGACATAGCTGACATCATACTAGCTGGACACCTGGACTTCCTAGCTGTAACAGAATCCTGGCTGCACCCTGCAGCAGGCCCCAAGGAGAACTTATAAATGCTCGGTCTATGATAGCTCATGCCACAGACATAGCTGACATCATACTAGCTGGACACCTGGACTTCCTAGCTGTAACAGAATCCTGGCTGCACCCTGCAGCAGGCCCCAAGGGAGCACTAATAAATGCTCGGTCTATGATAGCTCATGCCACTGACATAGCTGACATCATACTAGCTGGACACCTGGACTTCCTAGCTGTAACAGAATCCTGGCTGCACCCTGCAGCAGGCCCCAAGGGAGCACTAATAAATGCTCGGTCTATGATAGCTCATGCCACTGACATAGCTGACATCATACTAGCTGGACACCTGGACTTCCTAGCTGTAACAGAATCCTGGCTGCACCCTGCAGCAGGCCCAAGGGAGCACTAATAAATGCTCGGTCTATGATAGCTCATGCCACTGACATAGCTGACATCATACTAGCTGGACACCTGGACTTCCTAGCTGTAACAGAATCCTGGCTGCACCCTGCAGCAGGCCCCAAGGAGCACTAATAAATGCTCGGTCTATGATAGCTCATGCCACTGACATAGCTGACATCATACTAGCTGGACACCTGGACTTCCTAGCTGTAACAGAATCCTGGCTGCACCCTGCAGCAGGCCCCAAGGGAGCACTAATAAATGCTCGGTCTATGATAGCTCATGCCACTGACATAGCTGACATCATACTAGCTGGACACCTGGACTTCCTAGCTGTAACAGAATCCTGGCTGCACCCTGCAGCAGGCCCAAGGGAGCACTAATAAATGCTCGGTCTATGATAGCTCATGCCACTGACATAGCTGACATCATACTAGCTGGACACCTGGACTTCCTAGCTGTAACAGAATCCTGGCTGCACCCTGCAGCAGGCCCCAAGGGAGCACTAATAAATGCTCGGTCTATGATAGCTCATGCCACAGACATAGCTGACATCATACTAGCTGGACACCTGGACTTCCTAGCTGTAACAGAATCCTGGCGCACCCTGCAGCAGGCCCCAGGGAGCACTAATAAATGCTCGGTCTATGATAGCTCATGCCACTGACATAGCTGACATCATACTAGCTGGACACCTGGACTTCCTAGCTGTAACAGAATCCTGGCTGCACCCTGCAGCAGGCCCCAAGGAGCACTAATAAATGCTCGTCTATGATAGCTCATGCCACTGAACATAGCTGACATCATACTAGCTGGACACCTGGACTTCCTAGCTGTAACAGAATCCTGGCCGCACCCTGCAGCAGGCCCAAGGAGCACTAATAAATGCTCGGTCTATGATAGCTCATGCACTGACATAGCTGACATCATACTAGCTGGACACCTGGACTTCCCTAGCTGTAACAGAATCCGGCCGCACCCTGCAGCAGGCCCCAAGGAGCACTAATAAATGCTCGGTCTATGATAGCTCATGCCACTGACATAGCTGACATCATACTAGCTGGACACCTGGACTTCCTAGCTGTAACAGAATCCTGGCTGCACCCTGCAGCAGGCCCCAAGGGAGCACTAATAAATGCTCGGTCTATGATAGCTCATGCCACTGACATAGCTGACATCATACTAGCTGGACACCTGGACTTCCTAGCTGTAACAGAATCCTGGCGCACCCTGCAGCAGGCCCCAAGGGAGCACTAATAAATGCTCGGTCTATGATAGCTCATGCCACTGACATAGCTGACATCATACTAGCTGGCACCTGGACTTCCTAGCTGTAACAGAATCCTGGCCGCACCCTGCAGCAGGCCCAAGGGAGCACTAATAAATGCTCGGTCTATGATAGCTCATGCCACTGACATAGCTGACATCATACTAGCTGGACACCTGGACTTCCTAGCTGTAACAGAATCCTGGCCGCACCCTGCAGCAGGCCCAAGGGAGCACTAATAAATGCTCGGTCTATGATAGCTCATGCCACTGACATAGCTGACATCATACTAGCTGGACACCTGGACTTCCTAGCTGTAACAGAATCCTGGCTGCACCCTGCAGCAGGCCCCAAGGGAGCACTAATAAATGCTCGGTCTATGATAGCTCATGCCACTGACATAGCTGACATCATACTAGCTGGACACCTGGACTTCCTAGCTGTAACAGAATCCTGGCTCGCACCCTGCAGCAGGCCCAAGGGAGCACTAATAAATGCTCGGTCTATGATAGCTCATGCCACTGACATAGCTGACATCATACTAGCTGGACACCTGGACTTCCTAGCTGTAACAGAATCCTGGCTGCACCCTGCAGCAGGCCCCAGGGAGCACTAATAAATGCTCGTCTATGATAGCTCATGCCACTGACATAGCTGACATCATACTAGCTGGACACCTGGACTTCCTAGCTGTAACAGAATCCTGGCTGCACCCTGCAGCAGGCCCCAAGGGAGCACTAATAAATGCTCGGTCTATGATAGCTCATGCCACTGACATAGCTGACATCATACTAGCTGGACACCTGGACTTCCTAGCTGTAACAGAATCCTGGCTGCACCCTGCAGCAGGCCCCAAGGGAGCACTAATAAATGCTCGGTCTATGATAGCTCATGCCACTGACATAGCTGACATCATACTAGCTGGACACCTGGACTTCCTAGCTGTAACAGAATCCTGGCCGCACCCTGCAGCAGGCCCCAAGGGAGCACTAATAAATGCTCGGTCTATGATAGCTCATGCCACTGACATAGCTGACATCATACTAGCTGGACACCTGGACTTCCTAGCTGTAACAGAATCCTGGCTGCACCCTGCAGCAGGCCCAAGGGAGCACTAATAAATGCTCGGTCTATGATAGCTCATGCCACTGACATAGCTGACATCATACTAGCTGGACACCTGGACTTCCTAGCTGTAACAGAATCCTGGCTGCACCCTGCAGCAGGCCCAAGGGAGCACTAATAAATGCTCGGTCTATGATAGCTCATGCCACTGACATAGCTGACATCATACTAGCTGGACACCTGGACTTCCTAGCTGTAACAGAATCCTGGCCGCACCCTGCAGCAGGCCCAAGGGAGCACTAATAAATGCTCGGTCTATGATAGCTCATGCCACTGACATAGCTGACATCATACTAGCTGGACACCTGGACTTCCTAGCTGTAACAGAATCCTGGCGCACCCTGCAGCAGGCCCCAAGGGAGCACTAATAAATGCTCGGTCTATGATAGCTCATGCCACTGACATAGCTGACATCATACTAGCTGGACACCTGGACTTCCTAGCTGTAACAGAATCCTGGCCGCACCCTGCAGCAGGCCCCAAGGAGCACTAATAAATGCTCGGTCTATGATAGCTCATGCCACTGACATAGCTGACATCATACTAGCTGGACACCTGGACTTCCTAGCTGTAACAGAATCCTGGCTGCACCCTGCAGCAGGCCCCAAGGGAGCACTAATAAATGCTCGGTCTATGATAGCTCATGCCACTGACATAGCTGACATCATACTAGCTGGACACCTGGACTTCCTAGCTGTAACAGAATCCTGGCTGCACCCTGCAGCAGGCCCAAGGAGCACTAATAAATGCTCGGTCTATGATAGCTCATGCCACTGACATAAGCTGACATCATACTAGCTGGACACCTGGACTTCCTAGCTGTAACAGAATCCTGGCTGCACCCTGCAGCAGGCCCCAAGGGAGCACTAATAAATGCTCGGTCTATGATAGCTCATGCCACTGACATAGCTGACATCATACTAGCTGGACACCTGGACTTCCTAGCTGTAACAGAATCCTGGCTGCACCCTGCAGCAGGCCCCAAGGGAGCACTAATAAATGCTCGGTCTATGATAGCTCATGCCACTGACATAGCTGACATCATACTAGCTGGACACCTGGACTTCCTAGCTGTAACAGAATCCTGCTGCACCCTGCAGCAGGCCCCAAGGGAGCACTAATAAATGCTCGGTCTATGATAGCTCATGCCACTGACATAGCTGACATCATACTAGCTGGACACCTGGACTTCCTAGCTGTAACAGAATCCTGGCTGCACCCTGCAGCAGGCCCCAAGGGAGCACTAATAAATGCTCGGCTTATGATAGCTCATGCCACTGACATAGCTGACATCATACTAGCTGGACACCTGGACTTCCTAGCTGTAACAGAATCCTTGCTGCACCCTGCAGCAGGCCCAAGGGAGCACTAATAAATGCTCGGTCTATGATAGCTCATGCCATGACATAGCTGACATCATACTAGCTGGACACCTGGACTTCCTAGCTGTAACAGAATCCTGGCTGCACCCTGCAGCAGGCCCCAAGGGAGCACTAATAATGCTCGGTCTATGATAGCTCATGCCACTGACATAGCTGACATCATACTAGCTGGACACCTGACTTCCTAGCTGTAACAGAATCCTGGCCGCACCTGCAGCAGGCCCCAAGGGAGCACTAATAAATGCTCGGTCTATGATAGCTCATGCCACAGACATAGCTGACATCATACTAGCTGGACACCTGGACTTCCTAGCTGTAACAGAATCCTGGCCGCACCCTGCAGCAGGCCCCAAGGGAGCACTAATAAATGCTCGGTCTATGATAGCTCATGCCACTGACATAGCTGACATCATACTAGCTGGACACCTGGACTTCCTAGCTGTAACAGAATCCTGGCCGCACCCTGCAGCAGGCCCCAAGGGAGCACTAATAAATGCTCGGTCTATGATAGCTCATGCCACTGACATAGCTGACATCATACTAGCTGGACACCTGGACTTCCTAGCTGTAACAGAATCCTGGCTGCACCCTGCAGCAGGCCCCAAGGGAGCACTAATAAATGCTCGGTCTATGATAGCTCATGCCACTGACATAGCTGACATCATACTAGCTGGACACCTGGACTTCCTAGCTGTAACAGAATCCTGGCTGCACCCTGCAGCAGGCCCCAAGGGAGCACTAATAAATGCTCGGTCTATGATAGCTCATGCCACTGACATAGCTGACATCATACTAGCTGGACACCTGGACTTCCTAGCTGTAACAGAATCCTGGCCGCACCCTGCAGCAGGCCCCAAGGAGAACTTATAAATGCTCGGTCTATGATAGCTCATGCGACAGACATAGCTGACATCATACTAGCTGGACACCTGGACTTCCTAGCTGTAACAGAATCCTGGCCGCACCCTGCAGCAGGCCCCAAGGGAGCACTAATAAATGCTCGGTCTATGATAGCTCATGCCACTGACATAGCTGACATCATACTAGCTGGACACCTGGACTTCCTAGCTGTAACAGAATCCTGCGCACCCTGCAGCAGGCCCCAAGGGAGCACTAATAAATGCTCGGTCTATGATAGCTCATGCCACTGACATAGCTGACATCATACTAGCTGGACACCTGGACTTCCTAGCTGTAACAGAATCCTGGCTGCACCCTGCAGCAGGCCCCAAGGGAGCACTAATAAATGCTCGGTCTATGATAGCTCATGCCACTGACATAGCTGACATCATACTAGCTGGACACCTGGACTTCCTAGCTGTAACAGAATCCTGGCCGCACCCTGCAGCAGGCCCCAAGGGAGCACTAATAAATGCTCGGTCTATGATAGCTCATGCCACTGACATAGCTGACATCATACTAGCTGGACACCTGGACTTCCTAGCTGTAACAGAATCCTGGCTGCACCCTGCAGCAGGCCCCAAGGGAGCACTAATAAATGCTCGGTCTATGATAGCTCATGCCACTGACATAGCTGACATCATACTAGCTGGACACCTGGACTTCCTAGCTGTAACAGAATCCTGGCTGCACCCTGCAGCAGGCCCAAGGAGCACTAATAAATGCTCGGTCTATGATAGCTCATGCCACTGACATAGCTGACATCATACTAGCTGGACACCTGGACTTCCTAGCTGTAACAGAATCCTGGCCGCACCCTGCAGCAGGCCCCAAGGGACACTAATAAATGCTCGGTCTATGATAGCTCATGCCACTGACATAGCTGACATCATACTAGCTGGACACCTGGACTTCCTAGCTGTAACAGAATCCTGGCCGCACCCTGCAGCAGGCCCCAAGGAGCACTAATAAATGCTCGGTCTATGATAGCTCATGCCACTGACATAGCTGACATCATACTAGCTGGACACCTGGACTTCCTAGCTGTAACAGAATCCTGGCCGCACCCTGCAGCAGGCCCCAAGGGAGCACTAATAAATGCTCGGTCTATGATAGCTCATGCCACTGACATAGCTGACATCATACTAGCTGGACACCTGGACTTCCTAGCTGTAACAGAATCCTGGCTGCACCCTGCAGCAGGCCCCAAGGGAGCACTAATAAATGCTCGGTCTATGATAGCTCATGCCACTGACATAGCTGACATCATACTAGCTGGACACCTGGACTTCCTAGCTGTAACAGAATCCTGGCCGCACCCTGCAGCAGGCCCCAAGGGAGCACTAATAAATGCTCGGTCTATGATAGCTCATGCCACTGACATAGCTGACATCATACTAGCTGGACACCTGGACTTCCTAGCTGTAACAGAATCCTGGCCGCACCCTGCAGCAGGCCCCAAGGGAGCACTAATAAATGCTCGGTCTATGATAGCTCATGCCACTGACATAGCTGACATCATACTAGCTGGACACCTGGACTTCCTAGCTGTAACAGAATCCTGGCCGCACCCTGCAGCAGGCCCCAAGGGAGCACTAATAAATGCTCGGTCTATGATAGCTCATGCCACTGACATAGCTGACATCATACTAGCTGGACACCTGGACTTCCTAGCTGTAACAGAATCCTGGCCGCACCCTGCAGCAGGCCCCAAGGAGAACTTATAAATGCTCGGTCTATGATAGCTCATGCCACTGACATAGCTGACATCATACTAGCTGGACACCTGGACTTCCTAGCTGTAACAGAATCCTGGCCGCACCCTGCAGCAGGCCCCAAGGGAGCACTAATAAATGCTCGGTCTATGATAGCTCATGCCACTGACATAGCTGACATCATACTAGCTGGACACCTGGACTTCCTAGCTGTAACAGAATCCTGGCCGCACCCTGCAGCAGGCCCCAAGGAGCACTAATAAATGCTCGTCTATGATAGCTCATGCCACTGACATAGCTGACATCATACTAGCTGGACACCTGGACTTCCTAGCTGTAACAGAATCTGGCCGCACCCTGCAGCAGGCCCAAGGGAGCACTAATAAATGCTCGGTCTATGATAGCTCATGCCACTGACATAGCTGACATCATACTAGCTGGACACCTGGACTTCCTAGCTGTAACAGAATCCTGGCTGCACCCTGCAGCAGGCCCAAGGGAGCACTAATAAATGCTCGGTCTATGATAGCTCATGCCACTGACATAGCTGACATCATACTAGCTGGACACCTGGACTTCCTAGCTGTAACAGAATCCTGGCTGCACCCTGCAGCAGCACTAATAAATGCTCGGTCTATGATAGCTCATGCCACTGACATAGCTGACATCATACTAGCTGGACACCTGGACTTCCTAGCTGTAACAGAATCCTGGCGCACCCTGCAGCAGGCCCAAGGAGAACTTATAAATGCTCGGTCTATGATAGCTCATGCCACAGACATAGCTGACATCATACTAGCTGGACACCTGACTTCCTAGCTGTAACAGAATCCTGGCCGCACCCTGCAGCAGGCCCCAAGGGAGCACTAATAAATGCTCGGTCTATGATAGCTCATGCCACTGACATAGCTGACATCATACTAGCTGGACACCTGGACTTCCTAGCTGTAACAGAATCCTGGCTGCACCCTGCAG